>JAYESA010000004.1:122184831-122784831 GCA_036927795.1 Iris macrosiphon
ATATAGGTATATGCCTATATGTATTAGATATATATATTTTAGCCTAGATTATAGCTAGACATATATGTTTATGCATAGTTAGTTAGCTAGAGGGGTAGTAGGGTTGAGTTAGAGCGGTATCTCAATACCTGAGATATCCAAGGTATTGGGTTCTCGAGCGGGAATTTTTGAGCAATTGCCTAGGTTTGAGTTTAGAGATAGGTTTTTATGTATATGTGTATATATTTACGCGTGCTAGCATAGGTTTTAGAGGACATATGCGGGGCGTATAGCCTAGGTTGAGGTATCAGATACCGAGGGTATCCCGGTATCTCAAGGAGGCGAGTTTGAGGGTTTATTAGCCTAATGAGTTCGATTTGACCAAGGAATTTCAGGAGCACCCTAGTTTGACCTAGTTTTGACCGTACTTGACTCGGTTGACCGCCAAAGTCAACTTTTGACCTAGTTTTTGACCCAAAGTTGACTTTTTGGACCCGGGTTGACTTTTTGACCCGAATTTCACCGGTTTGATCCGTTTGACCTAGAACGACCCTAGAAGCCTATTTCTTAGTTATTTTATATCTATTTAACTCATTAGAACCATGTTTAACCTTGCTTTTTGCATTAGGTCCTTGCGATACCGGTTCGGATCGCTAGTTGCTCAGGACGTCAGGCGAGTACATTCTCTGATAGGTTTTATTATCTGATGATTATTATGATTCAACTTTTAGTATAGTATTATATGATTATTCTGGCACAACACGGGACACTGACTGATATTTTTGGATTCATTTACTTGTGACACGTATTTTTATGTTTCTGGCCTCTATTCTGGAATCACTACTGGCATCACCTACTGGCATCACTACAGGCACCACTTATGTTTCAGGCTGGACTCATCTTGATTTACGTGTTGGGTCTTGGATTCACTTGTATTAGTCAGGGCGGGGAAATACTCGAGTAGATATGTAAACATTCCCATCTGGAATCATCAGAAATCACTCCCTCTGGTCTAATCTGGAATGATAGCAGCTGTGCACCCAGTGCGCGGTGAGCCGTACTTACCCCTAGCCGTTTACATGTCAAAATAAGTATTTCAAAGACACCGAGTTTATTCTTTATAGTCTGGACTCTCTTGTATTCTTATTGGTCTCACTTACATGTTTCTGGACTTGACTCACTATATGTATTTCATGCTGGACTCACTACACGTTCATGTGCATAGACTTGATCTTAGCTTAGATTTCTTGTATCCTACAGTTACTACTATCTTGCTCTGATATCCATGCATCTTTACCTTTACGCACCAGTGATTTATATATTTCTTGTTTCATACTTGCTTCATTCTTCTTGCTACTTGCTATAACTGTTTTATAGTTTTTATCATTTAAATGAAACTGCTGTTAGAGATGTACTTGCTCCAGTCCTGACTGGACATATTTTTCAGAGTATTCCGGAGGAGTGGTGTCCGACATTTTATGGACCTGAGCAGGGACCCTCTAGTTTAGGGGTAATTTTCGGGTTGGTAGCCGGGATCACTAGGACCTTGTTATTGTTTTTATTAGCTTTTAGCACCAAATTTGTCTCCGATTTTTGGATTGAGACTTTGTATTGTATATTATTTTGGATGATGTATTATTATTATTGATGTTGTGATTGTTGTAGTTGTTGTTGGTTAGACTTTATAGTTGTTAGACTTCTTGTTATCTTATCGTGCTTAGATTCGTGATTGAGTACTTGAGATTATCATTATGATATTGCTCCTCCGTTTGGAGTTGAGATCTTGACAGGTTTATATATTGATTGCATGAGATTATTATCTAGATAGTTGATCTAGACAGCGTTCTACCGTCGATGCTGTGGCGTAGGCTGGACGTACCCACGACTCATGCCCGATTTTTTGGTACGGGTCGTGATACGTGCACTCCACGTGTTTGGTTTATTGTCCTTATTTCTATGTGTGCTTGTGTATATATATATGTATTGATATATGTATAAGTGTATATAGCTATATGATATCTATGTACATGTATATATGTTGAGTATATATATATATATATATATATATATATATGTGTGTGTGTGTGTGTGTGTGTGTTTGTGTGTGTGTGTGTATATATTAGAGAGAGTGTATTGATATACATATAGATTTATACTCATATAGGAATGTACATATATTTATAGACTGATATATATATATATATATATCAGTGCTTATGTGTGTGTGTGCTGTGGTGGTGTATGAGAGTGTGTCAGTGAGAGAGTTGCATAGAGCAGCATGTGTATCACCTACAGCTTAGTTCAACACAGGAACTGCAGTGCATTCAAGGCATAGCAGCAATGGTTCACTTAGCAGTGCAGCCAACTACAAGAACTCGGTGTATACCAACTTCTCAGCTCGTGCAAGAAAAAAAGCCCAACAGCAGTACCTACAGGGTATCAGAGAAGCATGTGCAGTCTCATTCAGTTCAGCAAGAAGGGCAAGAGTAGGGAGCAAATGCACAGTGGCTTTAGTCGGGCACCTGCAACTAGCAGTAGCTAACTCTACAGCAAACTGTGCAGTTATCAGCAGCAAGGAGACCTTGCAGCAGCAACTCAGGTGCTCGTACAACCAACTGCCAGTGGAGGCTCGGGCCAATACACAACAGCTAGTGCAACTCGTGCCAAATCAGGGAGGTCAGCAAGGAGGAATCAGCATCGAGTGCAGCAGTTTAAAATAGTACAGTCTCTGAGGTATCAGTGTATCATAGGTAGGCTCGTGCAAAGCACAGTATCGTGCACAATATCAGTGTTCAGTGCCAATATCAGTGGGTAGTGTTCAGTCCAAGGTTTTGGGTTAGATGAGTATGTGTTTTAGTTTACAGTTAGTTTAGTATACTAGTTATTAATAGGTAGTTTAATAGTTAGTATAATAGATAGTTAGTTATATATACTTGATTATGATAGATAGTTAGTTATATATATATATATATATATATATATATATATACATATATATATATATATATATATATATATGTATATATATATATATATATATATATATATATACATATATATATATATATATATATATATATATATATATATATATATGGATTGGGTAATGGCTATCGTAGTATATATATACTAATAGTAGTTAGTATAATAGATAGTTATATATATATATATATATATATATATATATATATATATATATATATATATATATATATATATATGGATTGGGTAATGGCTATCGTAGTATATATATACTAATAGGTAATGTATGTTAATAGTTAGCTATATTAGCTATATGTAGATATGTATATATTTTATTATAGATAGTTCTATAATTGTATTGATATCTATTTAAGTAATTGGTATATACTAGCATATAAGGTATTGAGGGTTTCCATGTGTATTAGCTATATGTTAAGGGTTTTGAATTACCTTGGGATACCAAGGTAATGTCAAGGTATTGGGTCGATACTCAAGGTATTGGGTTTGAGTATCGGGTTAGGTGTGAGGTAGTGCGATACGTATTGGTGCAAGGCCAAGGTATCTTAATTTCATTAATTTATTATAGATATTATGTGTATTGACTTGTATATATATCTAAACTATTATTTTCATATATTAAAACTTGCGTATCTTAGGATACGGCTTTTTGAGTGTTTCATAGTATCATAGATTAGCTAGTATAGCTTAGTTTCATAGTGTATCGACCTAGTATCTTAGTGTTAGACTCTTGCAACCTAGATTTAGTCGGTTTGACTTAGAAATGGCTTTATGACCTAGCATTGCATCAAATTAACTTATTTTTATTCTTGAACCTAGTATTGATGCAACATACCATATATAGGTCTGTGTGACACCAGCTTGGGCATTGAGAGACACACCTTGCTCAGGACTTCAGGCGAGTACATTTTTCTGATAGTTTTTTATTTATAATAGTGTATATATGCATGTTCTAGAATTGTATACTTGATTCCGACATAGTGATTTCATGGACTCGTACTACATGGATCCCGTCAGGAGATGTTATCCCCTACCGTGTTTAGCGAATACTCATGTACATGTATTTTATCATGTATATTGGGTATTAAGTTATATTTTGTGTTCACACACTGCTCCTGTTCAGTGTGATTATGTTCGTGTACACCCACTGCTCATGTTCAGTGGTCATATTCGTGTTCGTAGCGTATCGTGATTGGATCTATTGGTATTAGTTGGGGATTGGAGAGTAGGAGTTGATTATGTGATCAAAGCCCCATTGTTCATCGTGTATATTCTGATTATATACCACACTTGTAATCGTCTTACCTTATTTATCATGTTCACCCAAACCGATCATATAATAAACTTGTATTCTAAGGCACATTTATTCATCATATTGCAAATATTCATATTATTGTTCTATATTCTCGTACATTACCTGTATACCTATTGTTCATTCATTCATATGTTAGTGATCTTGTATTTTATTTCTATTATCTGTTTTATATGATCGATTATGTTATTAAAATTGCTTTCAGAGGTATGTACTTCCAATCCTGACTAGATATATTTTTCTAGATAATTGGCTTATAGAGCAGTGTCCCATATTCTACGGGCCGCAAGACGGTGTACCTTTAGAGGATACTCCTATAGATCAGGAGGACTTAGTTGCAGAGCCCGAGGAGGTCTAATTTTTTGTGTTGGCTTGTATTAGACTATATTTGTGGTGATTCACAGTTTGTATATTATTTCAGATTGTGGATTGTATCTTATTCTTTCCTTCGCTATTCGATTCGTTCTTTATCTTCCTTAGTTTGTTTTGTGATTGAGATTAGTTATACTTGTGAGATACCATTGTTCCTCCGTTTGGAGTTGAGATGATTGACAGGTACTATATTATATTATTGAGATATTAGATAGTTAGAAATAATCCAAACAACGTTCTACCACCGATACTGTGGCGTACGCTAGGCGTAACCACGTACTCGTGCCTGAATATTCAGGTGCGGGTCATGACACATTTTTAGTGGTGGACCATACAGGTCAAGATTCACAAGTGGTACAATTTTGTAGTGGTGCTCGTCTAAAGTACTTCTACGAGCCTGTCTTAGGAAATAAGATTTAGGCTGAGAGTTTACTCAATTACAATTAGGAAACATTACAATATCTGATTTGCAAATCCTTATCTATTGAATATTTGCTTTACTTTGAATAAATTTTGTCCTTCTTTGATGATATCGTATCATATTCAATATTGATTTCTTATTTCAATCTATCTTCAGGATATCGCCAAAGATGCATACTCAGCCCTCAGGTGCCGTGACAGCACGATCAGTCACTTCATCACCCTTGAGGGCAGCACCCTCAGACGATGGTCCAGCATCTATATTCAGGAGGTCAGCTTCACCGATACAGGTGGGCGTATCAGCAACAGCTTTTAGAGGTGCTCCACCTCCGGTACCTAGGACAGGGCAGACAGTTTCCGAGGATCTTCCACCCCCACCACCCGTAGTTGATCAGATACAGATATTCACGCTCTTCCAACAGATGATGGAGGCACCGCAGCGTCAGTCAGAGGTCCTATAATAGAGCATGGAGAATGCTCACCAGATCGTACTTGCAGCAGTTGAGAGAGCTTCCGGAGGCCGGGTACCATCATAGACTTCAAGAGGATGGGCCCGAAGGACTTTAGAGGCACAGAGGGGATCCTTTATGCTGATGATTGGATCGAGGACATCGAACAAAAATTGCAGCTGGCATAAATTCCAGAGATGTTGCAGATAGAGGCAGCGGGGTGCATGATGTTCGACATTGCTTTGACATGGTTCAGGATAGACCCCAGGATTGCAGTACCAGGACTCACTTGGGAAGCATTCAAAAAGATTTTCAAGAAGTTCTTCCCAGGCGTGGCTCTGACATCCTTAGAGAGCCAGTTCTAGTACCTTGGCCAGGGAGGTATGTTGGTGTCACTACCAGATTTTTTAGGAAAGGGTATTTTGATCATTTCATTATTAATTAAATATTATGCATGTTAAATATTTATTTATTATATTATTTATTTATTGTTAGCATGTTAGATTTATTTTGGACTTGTATAGTGGACCTAACTAGTTAGTTTAAATCCATGGACCCAACATTTAATTTTAGTTAGATTTGAGCCCAATAATAAGCCCGATCATTAGGAGGTTGATTAATTAAGTTAAAATCATTAGACTAGAACCTTTCCTCCTTAATTAATTTCTTTATGAGAGGCCCCAAGGGGTATTTTAGACTTTACATAGTAGCTTGAGGGATGGGACAAGTGAGGCCTATATAGGGGATGAAAACTTTCTCTCTTTTTATTTTTTATTCCAAATCTAGATCTAGAATTTCACTAAACCAAATTCCATCAAATCCCTACCAAATTTTATCCAATTTCTTCCCAAATTATAATTGGAGGCTATTAAAGTAAGGATCTACAAGAATGAAGCAAGGATCTACAAAGTAAAGTTAGGATCTACAAGTTGGAGGCTCTTTTCATCCAATTTAGAGATTTTATTGCGAATCCATCTCCCAATAGGTATAATTTAGTTTTTTCCCTTTAAATATACTGTAAATCTATGATTTAACCATAAGAAACCATCCCACATGCTAAGGCTACCCATAGGAATTGAAATTAGGTTCATAGGAGGCCTATGAAGAAAGTTATGGTGCTTATTGTGTCAATTTTGGAGAAATTCTGAGATTAACACTTGTTGTGTTTGTCAATTGGTCATATAGACCAAATTGACATATATTTGTTTATTTGTGGCTAGTGTCGTATCCATAATTGGATACGTGTAGGCCGTATCCCAACAATTTGGTGGTACGTATTGATTTAGGATTTTTCTCTCCGACACGGGACTTTGTGCATGTCATATTTTGACACGGACACGTAGATATGTAATTGACTCTTCGTATTATTCATATTTGTTATTTTAGACTTGCTTGTGTCCTTCAGGGTACGTTTGGTTTTGTGGTGGACTCGTATCATAAACGTATCATAGATCTAGTATGATACGGGTGCGATGCACTCCACGTGTTTGTTGTATTGCATTCCTAAATTCAATTTGCATTATTTATAGCTATTAGTGATTTATAATAGTATTATGTATGTATGTATGTATGTATGTATGTATGTATGTATGTGTATGTATATATATATATATATATATATATATATATATATATATATATATATATATATATATATATATGTTGATGTTTATATATGTATATATGCATGTGTATATATATAGATCTATTGATATGTACTTATATGTATATGTGTATATATCTAATTCAAAACCTCATTCATACGTGTGTGTGTGTGTGTGTGAAGTGTGATATATTTATATATATATATATATATATATATATATATATATATATATATATATATATATATATATGGATAATTATCTATATGTATATGTGTTATGTTCATATGTATATATGTATTAGATATGTATAGATGTGTGTTGGTGGTATTTGTATATATATACTTAGAGAGGGGTATATATGTATGTGTGTGTGTTTATATATATAGATAGAAATATATATGTAAGTGTGTATGTTGCATATATATATATATATATATATATATATATATATATATATATATATATATATGGTTATGTTTGTATGTGTATATATGTATGGATGAGTGTATATATAGGGTAATACATATTGATATCTATATAGCCTATATGTAAGTATATTGTGTATCTATATATATATATGTGTGTGTCTATATATTGATATATATTGGTAAGTATATATATATATATATATATATATATAGCTACTTGTGCATATATATAGGTGTTTGTTGTGTGCTTGTGGGTGTGAGAGAGGAGAGGATCAACTGCAGCTGCAGCGAGCGCTGTAGGGCAGCAAGGCAGCGCCGCAGCAGCAGCGAGGCAGATCAGCACAGGGTGCAGCAGTAGCGTTTGCAACATAGTTCAGCAGTAGCAGCATTTGTAACACAGTTTAGCTGTAGCAGCGTTGCAACACAGCGCAGCAGCAACAGGGTTTGCGATACAGCACAGCAGCAGCGTCTGCAACACAGTTCAGAAGTAGTAGCGTTGCAACACAGTTCAGCAGCAGCAGCATTTCAACACAGTTCAGCAACACAGATAATGGTTCAGTTAACTAGTTTAGGTGTTTGGCTAGTTAAGGTTAGTAGTTAGTATAGCTAGATAGCTAGTTGTATACTTGTTAGTTGAATAGTTAGATAGATACACCTACTAGTGAGAATAGTAACTATATGTATCTATATAGTATCGTATTGATATGTTAGTATGATGTATATGTATCTATGTACTAGTATGTAATATATGTTAGTAGTTAGTATCTATGTATTAGTATGTAATATATTTCGTAGTTAGTATATGTGCATATAGTTTAGTTTATGGGTATTAGCTATATATTAGCTATATGAATGAGATTTTGAATTACCTTGGGATACCAAGGTAATGTCAAGGTAATTAGGCGATACTCAAGGTATTGGGTTTGAGTATCAAGATGGGTGTGTAGGTGGTGTGATACCGCTTTTGGTTCAAAGACAAAGTATTCACTTAGCATTAGTTTAGTTAGGAGTATTATATATTATTATTTGTATATATATTATAATATTTTTATATCTAATAAATTACGTATCTTATGATACGGTATCTTGTTAGTTTTCTAGTATCTTAGAATAACTAATATGGCCTAGATGCATAGTGTATGAACCCAATATCCTAGAGATAGACTCATACAACCTAGAAATAACTAGTTTGACTAGTTTGGCATAGGGTTGACCTACTTTGAGAATTTTAACTTATAACTAATTTTTGACCTAGAAGTTGACTAGTTTAATTTATTCTCATTCCCAAAACCTTGTATTAATGCAAAATTCTATATATAGGTCTGTAATACCAGTTCAGATACCGTTTTGCATATTTGCTCTGGACCACAGACGAGTACATTCTTTGATAGTTTCTATTATTTGATTACTATTATAATTCAAGTATTTAGAAATGTTACTTATGATTCTTGACACGATGGTATACGGATTGGTATTGTTATTGGATCGTCAGTCATGAGATGTTACCTTGATTATTGAAATGGTATCGAATACAATCCTTGTTGGTATTGGATAACATTGAATATTGTAGATTAAATATTGGATAAATTGGCTAGTAACGTATCATGATTTGACCCATCGTATCAGTCGGGGTAGGAGAAATACCAATTAAATATGTGATCAAGAACTATCGGCTAGTAGTGTAATCATTGGCTACTAACTAACCATGCAATTCACGTATTATTGAGTTAGCTCCTTAGTATAATCATTAAATCTCCCAGGCCGTTCACATATTTAGTTAGTATCTCAAAACACAGTGATTATAGATTCCATTATTCAGTTCATAGATTACCTTGTTCTATATCTGACATTATAGTTCATTCCTTCATTCTTGTACTCATTGATTATATTTCTATTGCTAGTATTTCCTATTATTTCATTGCTCTTGGTCATCGGTTATATTCTCATCGTAGATAACATCCTCTATTTTACTGTTTTATAGTTTTTGTAAATTAATTAGAACTGCTATTGGGTTGTACTTCTCTCCATTCCTGACTAAAAAAATATTTTTCAGAGGATCCGGAAGATTGGTGTTCGACATACTACGGACCTCAGCCTATAGATGGTGCAGACTTGGACCTAATAGTTCTGGAGTGACTGCCGGGAGATTTAGCCAGATTCCCTAGTTAGCATAGTTAGTTCTCTTTAGCATTTTGGTACCAAATTTATTTTCTGTATATATTTGAGACTTGGATATTACTTTTATTTGTTGTTGTTATATTTTTTAACTATATAGTTATGTTAGACTTCCTTGATATATTATCGTGCTATAGATTGGTGATTGAGTATTGTGTTGATTTAAGTTGATTACACTCTTCTTAGAGTTGAGATATTATTGGAGGTTTATGCATTATTATGAGATAATTAGATAATATAGTTGACCAAGATAGCGTTCTACTGCTTATACTGCGGTGTAGGCTGGGCGTTGTTCCCGACTTGCATCCCTACACCGGGTGTGGGTCGTGACATATTTTTAGTGGTGGCCCATACAGGTCCAGCATTACAATTTGTGCAAAGTCATGGTAGTGCAACGGCTTAGTTATACTACTGCGAGCCTGCGATAGGATACAAAATATATGATATAAGATATTAGCATGAGAGGATACTCAATCATAATTTCTTGAGAGATTTTGGGATGACCCTTGAGAATCTTATTATAAATTCTAATTCAAATCTTTCTCCTTTTTTGTCCGCTCTCACTTGTTGTTATTGAATTTGATTCTTGGTGATCGGTTATTGAATTTAATTCTTGGTGTTCATTGTTGAGTTTGATTTCATATCGAGATAAATTTCACGGACTAAATTACGGTATCTTCTGATGACATTTGTTGCTGAGGACAGTGAGAAAGAAAATCTCTCATTTGGTTATGGAGCCTAGAGTTTATCGTAGCCATATTAGCCGGCATAGCAGAAATGTAGGAACCTGATTTCGGATGCACGTATCTTACTTATGAAATTTAGAGTTTTTCGCAGCCATACCGGTTGGCGTAGTAAGGATTCTAGATGACACAATTATAGAGTTGCATACCTTAGTTATGGAATCTATCGTTTATCGCAGCTATGCTTAATGGCATGGCGAGGATTCTGAGTGTCATAATTTCGAACATATGTGTATGATTATCAGGTTGTATCTTAAATTGGATCTTAAAGTATCATCTCAATACTTATCCACTCCCGTTATTGTAAGATTTTTGTCCTATCATTCTTTAGCTTAGAAGTAGAGCCTTGATGTGAGTAGATAGGAGTGTACCAGTATATGACTAGTGATGGATATATCACCTAATATTGAGGTTAATGATGTGTTGGAAGCAATAGGTGAAAGAGTGCCTAGAAATTGTGTGCATAATGCACAGTGGGTGATGCGTGTCAGTATGTAAGTTCATGAGTATCAGAAAGTGGAAGCCCGAGAATTAAAATTTTTAATAGTGTGTCAGGGGTTGAGAAATATCAAGATTGGTCATAAAAGATATATAGTGTATCACTAATTAGTGTATTAGTCTATAAAAGGTTTAAGGGAAGATACATATACATCAATAGAGATATGGAACCATGTATCGTCCTTTGAGAGTAAAGTGAAACATGTGTATTGTAGAAGTTAATAACTAGTGTATTGGATGCAAGTGATCATGAGTTCTAGTGAATGTGATGAGGTGATCTAATGATGAAGCTAGTATCCTAGAACATTAAGGGCATATATTGTGTAGTTAGAAAGCTAGTGTTACAATATCAAGAGTGCTAGTATTTCTATATCATGGATTAGTTGAGTAATGTGCTAGTAACAGTAAGTACCTTATATGATAATATTGTATTGGTGTATCAGTTAATATGGATAGAAAATTATTTGAAAGTAATAGTACAAGTAATCCAAGCAGTAGAGGAGAGACATGGGTAACTTGGTATGAGGATGTCATCTAAAATGCATATGAGAGCTGGTGCCTTGTGTAGACAGTAACAAGATTTGAGTAGGCATCCTATTGGGGGTATTCAAGTTGGACAAGGGTATGCTAATAAAATACATGATTAAAAAAGTATACAAGTGTTCCTTGCAAGAGAATGGTTGAGAAATTTTGGTGATTACAAGAACTAAAACAGATAAAGGAGGCAGTATCTTAGCGGTATTTTGTATAATATCCTAGGTAGCAAGTGCCAGGGAGTAAAGCATGTCCATGACCTAGAACTATAGTATATCACTAGTATTTGGTAACCCTCAGTATTAAAAATATCTTGACTAGGTTGATGATTAGTGAATGCTTAGTGTGTGATGGAATAGGCCACAGGTGACATAGTAGATTACCCCACACCAGTAGAGGGAGATACCCCAGTAGGACAGAGACAGAAATCCATGATAGTTAGAGTATGATTTCTCTTTCAGTAGAATGGTAGGATTGTATGTTATATGATAGGACTATTTTAGACTGTGACTGATGGGGGTATGACAATAGTAAAATTTGTATGAATATGTTGTGACTAGCCAAAGAGAGAGGGGTGAGAGTTTTAATTTCGAAGACAAAATTATTCTAAGGGAGGTAGACTTGTCACTACTATATTTTCTAGGAAAGAATATTTTGGTCATTTCATAATAAATTAAATATTATGCATATTAAATATTTATTTATTGTATTATTTATTTTTTGTTAGCATGTTAGATTTATTTTGGACTTGTGTAGTGGACCTAACTAGTTAATTTAGATCCATGGACCCAACATTAAATTTTACTTAGATTTGAGCCCAATAATAAGCCCAATTATTAAGAGGTTGGTTAATTAAGTTAAACCCATTAGACTAGAACCTTTTCTCCTTAATTAATTTCTTCATGAGAGGTCCCAAGGGGTATTTTAGACTTTATATAGTAGCTTGAGGGAGGAGGCAAGTGTGGCCTATATAAAGGGGATACAAACTTTTTCTCTCTTTATTTTTTATTCCAAATCTAGATCTAGAATTTTTGTCAACCAAATTCCATCAAATCTCTACCAAATTCCATCCAATTTTTTTCCCAAATCATCATTGGAGGCTATTAGAGTAAGGATCTACAAGAAAGAAGCAAGGATCTACAAAGAGAAGCAAGGATCTACAAGTTGGAGGCTTTTTTTACCCAATTTGGGGATTTTATTGGGAATCCATCTCCCAATAGGTACAATTTAATTTTTTTTCTTTAAATATACTCTAAATATGTGATTTAACCATAAGGAACTATCCCACATGCTAAAGCTACCCATAGGAATTGAAATTAGGTTTATAGGAGGCCTATGGAGAAAGTTATAGTATTTTTTGTGTCAATTTTGGGAGAATTTCAAGATTGACACTTGTTGTGTTTGTCAATTGGTCATATAGACCAAATTGACATATGTTTGTTTGTTTGTGGCTAGTGTCGTATCCATAATTGGATACGTGTAGGCCGTATCCTAACAATTTGGTAGTACGTGTTAATTTGGGGATTTTTTCTCCGATATGGGACTTTATGCATGTCATATTTTGACACAGACACGTAGATATATAATTGACTCTGCGTATTGTTCATATTTGTTATTTTAGACTTGTCCGTGTCCTTCGGGGTATATTTGTTTGGGTGATGGACTCGTATCGCAAGCGTATCATAAATCTAGTATGATACGGATGCGATGCACTCCACGTGTTTGTTGTATTGCATTCCTAAATTCAATTTGCGTTATTTATAGCAATTAATGATTTGTAATAGTATTATATATATATATATATATATATATATATATATATATATATATATATATATATATATATATATATATATATATATATATATATGTTGATGTTTATATACGTATATATGCATGTGTATATATATAGATCTATTGATATGTACTTATATGTATTGGTGTATAGTTATCTATATATCTATTGTATTATGTATAAACTTGTGTATGCATAAGTTCTATATATATATATATATATATATATATATATATATATATATATATATATATATATATATATATATATATATATATATATATGTATGTGTGTGAAGTGTGATATATTTATATATTTGGATAATTATCTATATGTATATGTGTTATGTTCATATGTATATATGTATTAAATATGTATAGATGTGTGTTGGTGGTGTTTGTATATATATACTTAGAGAGGGGTATATATGTATGTGTGTTTGTTTATATATATAGATAGATATCTATATGTAAGTGTGTATGTTGCATATATATATATATATATATATATATATATATATATATATATATATATATATATATATATATAAGGTTATATATATATATATATATATATATAAGGTTATGTTTGTATGTGTATATATGTATGAGTGAGTGTATATTTAGGGTAATACACATTGATATCTATATAGCCTATATGTAAGTATATTGTGTATCTATATGTATATGTGTGTCTATATATTGATATATATTGGTAAGTATATATGTATGTATATATATAAATGTATCTATATATGTATATAGCTACTTGTGCATATATATATATATATATATATATATAGGTGTTTATTGTGTGCTTGTGTGTGTGAGAGAGGGGAGGATCAACTGCAGCTGCAGCGAGCGTTGCAGGGCAACGAGGCAGCGCTGCAGCAGCAACGAGGTAGATCAGCACAGTGTGCAGCATCAACGTTTGCAACACAGTTCAGCAGCAGCAGCGTTTGAAACACAGTTCAGCAGCGGCATCGTAGCAACACAGCACAACAGTAGCAGCGTTTGCAACATAGCGCTGCAGCAGCGTTTGCAACATAGTTTAGCAGCAGCAGCGTTGCAACATAGTTCAACAGCAGCAGTATTTGCAACACAGTTCAGCAGCACAGGTAATGGTTCAGTTAACTGGTTTAGGTGTTTGGCTAGTTAAGGTTAATAGTTAGTATAGCTAGATAGCTTGTTGTATACTTGTTAGTTGAATAGTTAGATAGATACACCTACTAGTGAGAATAGTAACTATATGTATCTATGTAGTATCGTATTGATATGTTAGTATGATGTATATGTATCTATGTACTAGTATGTATTATATGTTAGTAGTTAGTATCTATATATTAGTATGTAATATATTCCGTAGTTAGTATATGTGCATATATTTAGTTTATGGATATTAGCTATATATTAGTTATATGAATGAGATTTTGAATTACCTTGAGATACCAAGGTAATATCAAGGTAATTGGGAGATACTCAAGGTATTGGGTTTGAGTATCAAGATGGGTGTGTAGGTGGTGTGATACCGCTTTTGGTTCAAAGTCAAGGTATCCACTTAGCATTAGTTTAGTTAGAAGTATTATATATTATTGTTTGTATATAAATTATAATATTTTTTACTAATAAATTACGTATCTTATGATACGGTATCTTGTTAGTTTTCTAGTATCTTAGAATAACTAGTGTGGCCTAGATGCATAGTATATGGACCCAATATCCTAGAGATAGACTTATACAACCTAGAAATAGCTAGTTTGATTAGTTTGGCATAGGGTTGACCTAGTTTGACTATTTTGACTTAGAAATAATTTTTTGACTAGAAGTTGACTAGTTTAATTTATTCTCATTCTCAAAACCTTGTATTAATGCAATATTCCATATATAGGTCTGTGACACCAGTTCGGATACCGTTTTGCATCATTTTCTCTGGACCACAGGCGAGTACATTCTCTGATAGTTTCCATTATTTGATTACTACTATAATTCAAGTATTTAGAAATGTTATTTATGATTCTTGACATGATGGTACACGGATTGGTATTGGTATTGTTATTGGATCGTCAGTCATGAGATGTTACCTTGATTATTGAGATGGTATCGAATACTGTCCTTGTTGGTATTGGATAACATTGAATATTATAGATTAAATATTGGATAAATTGGCTAGTAACATGTCATGATTCGATCCATCGTATCAGTCGGGGCGGAGAAATACCAATTAAATATGTGATCAAGAACTATCAGCTAGTAGTATAATCATTGGCTACTAACTAACCATGCAATTCACGTATGGTTGAGTTAGCTCCTTAGTATAATCATTGAATCTCCCAGGCCGATCACATATTTAGTTAGTATCTCAAAACACATAGTTATTGTAGATTCCATTATTCAGTTCATAGATTACCTTGTTCTATATCTGACATTACGCATTGATTATATTTTTATTGCTAGTATTGCCTATTCTTTCATTGCTCTTGGTCATCGGTTATACTTTCATCATAGATAACATCCTCTATTTTACTGTTTTATAGTTTTTGTCAATTAATTAGAACTGCTATTGGGTTGTACTTTGCTCAATTCCTGATTGGAAATTTTTTTTCCAGAGGATCCAGGAGATTGGTGTTCGACATACTATGGACCTCAGCCAATAGATGGTACAGACTTGGACCTACTAGTTCTGGAGTGACTGCCGGAAGATTTAGCCGGATTCACTAGTTAGCATAGTTAGTTCTCTTTAGCATTTTGGTACCGAATTTGTTTCCGGCATATATTTGAGACATGGATATTACTTCTATTTGTTGTTGTTATATTTTTTAACTGTATAGTTATGTTAGACTTCCTTGATATCTTATCATGCTATAGATTTATGATTGAGTATTGTGTTGAATTAAGTTGATTACACTCTTCTTGGAGTTGAGATATTATGCATTATTGTGAGATAATTAGATAATATAGTTGACCAAGACAGCGTTCTACCGCTGATACTATAGCGTAGGCTGGGCGTTATTCCCGACTTGCATCCCTACATCGGGTGCGGGTCGTGATACATTTTTAGTGGTGGCCCATACAGGTCCAGCTTTGCAATTTGTGTAAAGTCATGGTAGTGCTAAGGCTTAGTTATACTACTGCGAGCCTACGATAAGATATAAAATATAGGATATAAGATATTAGGATGAGAGGATACTCAATCACAATTTCTTGAGAGATTCTTGGGATAACCCTTGAGAATCTTATTATAAATTCTAATTCAAATCTTTCTCCTTGTTTCCTTCCGCTCTCACTTGTTGTTATTAAATTTGATTCTTAGTGATCGGTTATTGAATTTAATTCTTGGTGTTCATTGTTGAGTTTAATTTTATATCGAGATGAATTTTACGGACTAAATTACGGTATCTTTTGATGACATATGTTGATGAGGACAGTGAGAAAGAAAATGTCTCATTTGGTTATGGAGCCTAGAGTTTATCGCAGCCATATTAGCTGGCGTAGCAGAAATGTAGGAACCTGATTTCGGATGCACATATCTTAGTTATGAAATTTAGAGTTTCTTGCAGCCATACCAGTTGGCGTGGTGAGGATTCTAGATGGCATGATTATAGAGTTGCATACCTTAGTTATGAAATCTGTCGTTTATCGCAGCTATGCTTACTGGCGTGGCGAGGATTTTGAGTGTTATAATTTCGGACAAATGTGTATGATTATCAGGTTGTATCTTAAATTTAATCTTAAAGTATCATCTCAATACTTATCCACTCCTGTTATTGTAAGATTTTTGTCCTATCATTCTTTAGCTTAGAAGTAGAGCCTTGATGTGACTAGATAGGAGTGTACCAGTATATGACTAGTGATGGGTATATCACCTGATATTGAGGTTAGTGATGTGTTGGAAGCAATAGGTGAAAGAGTGTCTAGATATTGTGTGCAGAATGCACAGTGGGTGATGAGTGTCAGTGTGTAAGTTCATGAGTATCAGAAAGTGGAAGCCCGAGAATTAAAAAATTTAATAGTGTGTCAGGGGTTGAGAAATATCTAGATTGGTCATGGAATATATATAGTGTATCACTGATTAGTGTATTAGTCTATAAAAGGTTTAAGGGGAGATACATATACATCAATAGAGATATGGAACCATGTGCCGGCCTTTGAGAGTGAAGTGAAATATGTGTATTATAGAAGTTAATAACTAGTGCATTGGATGCAAGTGATCATGAGTCTTGAGTCTGAACCGTTGGCGAGGACTTGCAAGATCATAACCGGGGGTGGCATTATCCTGGTTAGTGATGTTCGTAAGAACCAGAGAGTTTATTTGGGAGGCTGAGAGTTGAGCGTATGTCTGCTCGTAATGCCACTTCCGAGTTACGATATAGTACTCGGGATGGATTGGTTGAGTAGGCATCACGCTAGTATCAATTGTCGTGGAGGCAGAGTTTTATTTCAGTTGCCAGAAGAGCCGGAGTTCAAGTTTGTAAAGGGAGCAGCAGGGTAGAGTGAAGGCAGTTTCTATGGAGCTTTAGTAGAAGAGCAAGAGCCGCCACATCCGTTGATTGCAGATTTCATGGATGTCTTTCCAGAGGAGTTACCGGGGTTGCCACCGGACAGAGATGTGGAATTCTCTATAGATTTGGTGCCAGGCGCAGAGCCGATATCATAACACATCTATAGAGTGAACAACAGTAAACTGGCAGAGTTAAAGAAGCAGATGGATGAGTTGCAACACAAGGGCTTTATCCGTTCCAATTCATCACCATGGGGTGCTCCGGTACTTTTTGTACCATAGAAGGATGGGTCGGTACGTATGTGTATCGACTATAAGGCACTTAACAACCTCACTATCAAGAACAAATACCTATTACCACGGATTGATGATTTATTTGACCAGTTGAGCTGAGCGAAGGTATTCTTAAAGATAGACTTGAGGTCAGGGTACCACCAAGTAAAAGTGAAGTATGAAGACATCCCGAAGACAGCTTTCAGGACTCATTATGGGCAGTTCGAGTTTTTGGTGATACCGTTTGGGTTGACCAATGCCCCGACAATATTCATGAACCTGATAAACAAGATGTTTCATCAGTACCTGGATCAGTTTGTTGTAGTCTTCATTGATGATATTCTAATATATTTGAAGACCCCAGAGGAGCATGAGCAGCACTTGAGGATAGTTCTGGAGACCCTCAAGAAGGAGAAGTTGTATGGCAAGCTATCAAAGTGTAAGTTCTTCCTTGATAAGGTTAAATTCCTAGGGCATGTTATTACAGGAGATGGAATCTCAGTGGACCCGAAGAAGATTTCAGCAGTTGAATCGTGGTTTACCCCGAGTTCAGTAGCAGAGATTAGGAGTTTCCTTGGATTGACAGGCTACTACGAAGGTTTGTTCAGAAATTTTTCAGACTTGTAGAGCCGATGACTAGACTAACCAGGAAGGACGTAGAGTTTGTCTGGACTGAGGATTGTCAGTCAGCATTTGAGGAGCTAAAGAAGAGGTTGACTACAGCTCCAATCTTGACATTGCCATCAGGAGCAGGAGGATTTTCCATATACAGTGATACATCAGGTAAGGGTTTGGGTTGTGTGTTACAGCAGTACGGGAAGGTGATTGGTTATGCTTCCAGGCAAGGCAATGCCCGCATGAGAAGAACTACCGTACCCATGACTTGAAGTTGGCAGCAGTTATCTTTGCCCTTAAATTGTAGAAATATTACTTGTATGGAGAGAGAGTAAAGACCTTCACAGACCACAAGATCTTAAAGTATGTGTTTACACAAAAAGCTCAACATAAGGCAACGATGATGGTTGGAGTTGATGAAAGACTTTGATATTTCCTAGCAGTACCATCCAGGGAAGGCCAACGTAGTCGCGGATGCCTTGAGCAGGTATCCCGTGGCTATGTGTTTGAGGAGAGACAGATATTTATTGGCCGACCTTGACAGTTTAGGTATTAAGGTATTAGTTTCTGGAGTTGCAACATAGATGTGGGGACTTCAGGTACAGTTAGAGCTGATGGACCAGATCAGAGCCGGACAGTACGAGGATGAGTCTTTGAGAAGCATCAGAGCACAGGTCCAGATCGGGTTAGAAGAAGATTTCAGCATCGCAGATGATGGTATTACGGTACGGTACCAGATTATGTGTACCGAGTGGAGCATTGCGCGAGGAGATTCTATAGAAGGTGCATCGATCTTAGTACTCTATGCATCCAGGTGCCAATAAGATATATAGAGACATGAGAGAGCATATATGGTGGTTTGGTATGAAGCGAGAGGTAGCTAGCTTCGTATCCAGATGCTTAGTTTGCCAGCAGATAAAGGCGAAGAGATAGAGGCCAGGTGGATTGCTTCAGCCTTTACCCATTCCGAAGTAGAAATAGGAGCATGTGTCATGCCCCAGTCCCAAAATATTATGGAACCCGGCCACGTGGCATTGGCCAGCTGACACGACTCCGAGGATATCCCAATTTAATGGATCCTGACGAAGCGTGCTACGCTGTCCTAAATCTAACAAATCTAAAACAACAACAGGCAATGTCTAATCTCATCCACAGATAACAAGTAAATACTGAAATAAAAGACTGGAATATAAGAAACATAGTCGACTGACATAGTACAACTGAAATAAGTCTGGTGGGAACAAACCCACTACAAATGTACTGATAGTCTGAAATATAGTACTGAACATCTGAAATGAAAGTACTGATAAGGAGAGACAGGAACAACATCTAACTAGGTAAGGAGCTCCAGTCATAGGCGAAAGGCCTACCAATCTGATCAGGGGTACTCTGATTGGAGTACCTCCAACTCTTCGTCCAGAGCAAACCTCGCCTCTACGCCTGGCCCGTAAACTGTGGGATAAAAGGCCTCGTCCAGATCTGGAAGATAACCAGGTCCTCAGAGGGACGTAACAAGATACAATATGCATGCCAGATATAGTACTAAAATAAAAGTAAAGAGGGGGTGTGCTAACCATCTAAGTGAATGCAATATAAGGACAACCTAGGAACGTATAAGTAGGTGTAGGCATAACGTCCAACGTCCTCTAGAGTGTGGTATCTGCAACGTCCATCATTCTGAGGAATGAGGTATCTGTGTATAAGTATAACGTCCACACTCTAAGGCGTGGTGTCTGCAATGTATACATACGTCCGTAACACTCCGTAGAGCGCGGTGTCTGAACTATAGGGAGTCACCGAGTCTGTGGTTCCTCTGGATACCACGGAGTCCGGTGGGGGTATCCCATACGTTTATCAGTTGTCCTTCCCGCCCAATGTAGATACGCAAGTCGAATATACGACTTGAGTGTACCGTATCTAGATGCCAAGTCTCAACTAACTATGCTACTCTAGAATACATGCTAGTCCGTGATGCATGTCGTACGTACCGATAGCGAATCGGGTACACGGACCCGCATCCCAATATGAATGTACCATCGTGGTACGTGTATAGTGCCATGGTCTAGAAGGATATCAGAATATCCTCGCAGTAGTGGTTGAGTCAACTAGCAACTAGGTCAAGTACACTACTCATCGACGCAATGTCGACTACACCCGAGTCAATCTCGGATGCGCACAGTTCATGTATATTTGAAATATTTAACATTTAAATTTAAAGCAGTAAATCAGCAAGGTATACTTGCCTGCCCCGGGTAGCTGCAAAATCCAAAGCCCTGCTCCTGATGCCTCGGCAGTAGTGTCCAGCAATCCTATATAGGATATAGTAATGACCAAGTTAGTCGCTACAATAGCACGACTAAGACGCACGGTTTGTATCTACAGCTGTTCAAGGGTCGGGGCTGTATGTATATATAGCTAACACTATCATATACATATACTCTATACCATATTTAGTTATTTTTTAGAAAAATAGCTATGTTTAATAGTACAAATTAGTACTTACGTATTAATTAGTATATAAATAATACACCTATTGAATAACTGTACATAATTGATAATAAAGCAAATTCATATTTTTATACATATACACATTTTTAGAGGATCAATACATATAAGTATTTTATATATACACATACTAAATTTCCAGAAAAAATGTATTTAAACTTAATATATTATATATTTAATATCTTTCATATATATTAAAATATACCAACATACATTTATACATATATACATACATACATACATACATACATACACACATACATACTAGTGTATAAATATTAATACGTAAATATACTAGGAAAATAGTATTATATATAATATTAAATCACAGAAATACTTTTATTATGATTTATTTTAAATACTTACCATTATACATCATACATATATTTATAAATCAGAAAATACGTTTATATGTAGTAGGTATTCATATACATACCCAACTATACTCATGTGTATACACAACAGTAAATATTTGTGCACCACATTATTAATTAGGTAAATATACATACATTATTTATAAATCAGAAATACACATTTATTTGTACATATATATATATATATATATTTACTTATATACCTATACTCTTAGGTATTTAAAGTATTTATACTATGTATTTATATATATACTAAGTATTTATATACCTTCATTAATTAATAAGCATTTAGATATATATATATATATATATTACATACACATATACACAGCAGTATTTACAGTATATATACATTAAATACTATACAATACAGAAAAGAATATATATATTTGAATACATAATATACGTATTTAAATACTATAAAATACGAGATTCATATATATTTAAACTTGCAAACTAAAATACATGCACAAATACTAACTATTATACATAAAATAATATGCTGGATTGTACCTCAGGTCGAGGGGGTCGAGTTGGTCGGTCGTCGCCGGCGGGGGTGGCCGGACGGCGCTCCGACGTCGCGCGGGGAGGAGATGGGCAGCAGCAGCAGTTTGGTACAGTTCCTCGCTACGGGCTCGATTACTCCTCGAGTTGGCGGCGGCGTCGGCTGAAACTCGGCGGGGTGGTAGAGGACTGGACGGGGAAGGGCTCGGCCAAGTATGACGGTCGAAGATGCGGTGGTGGCGGAGCACGACGAGGATGGGTGGGTCGGCTGTGTATTTTGGAGGGGAGCAGCCGGGTTGGTGTGGGGCTGTTGGGGCGTGGCTGCCGGCGGCGTCGTGGCCGGGTGGCGGTGGCCGAAGGTAGGGGAGGGTCCGGCGAAGGGGTCGGGTTAGGGTGGCGGTGACTGGTGGTGACTGGTGGTCGGCGTCGAGCTCGGGGTGGGTATGCTAGGGTCGGCTGTTGGTTTAGGGTCTTAGGTATATTTGGTTTTGGTTTTTCATTTACAATGTAAATATGTAAGTATATATAGGAGAGAGAGTGAGGGGGGGCTGCCTAGGGATTAGGGCCGGCTGGACAAACATTCTTGGGGAGTGGGGTTGTCCATCAAGATGAGTGGAGGGCTAGGAATAGGCCATTCAAATTGTAGGGTCAAGATGGGTTCCCAAAAAGGTGGTGTAAGTACATGAAAATAGGGGGAAACCAAATGTCTATGGTTGGTTATGAGCATTACTTTTCTCCATGATGGTTTGGGCCAATGAGAGGGGGACACCATATTGCAATTTTGCAATTAGGCCCCTGAACAATTTAGTATTTGCACAATAACTAGGATTGGGAATTTAATGCATACAAACACCATGTTTGGTGTTCCTCATTGGACTATGATGGTGTTTGGTGTTTTGTATGAGGCTTGTGGATGTGGATGTGGGTTTGGGTTGGAGTTGGGTCCAATTTAAAAGAGGTTGGGTAGCCACATTAATTAATTCGTAATTAATGTGACGGGTGTTTCTAATTTAATTTAATTAAAAACCGGGAGTCTAAATTTGGGCTGGACAAGGGTCATTAGTGTAGTAGGCTCAGTGTACAATAATTTCGCGATCTGGGTTTGCCAAAACTGGTTGAGGTTGGGTCTCAATGTCAATTGGAACGGGCAGCGAACGTAATTTCGCAATTTAATTAATTTGCGCACGTACGTTTGTAACGACTTTTGTGTGACTATAATTTGGCACAAAAATCGGTATTCGGGGTTTGTTCTAGGTTAAATACGAGGGGTTTATAGGTCTAGGTCAAATATGTGGAAGTTGTTCTAGGGCAACAGCTAGGGTAGTAACATAAACAACCAAATCATTGCACAAGTATTTATAATACTATAAATTAAATCATAATTAATCTAGGTTAACCCTAATCATGCTAATTAAATTATTTAACCCGAATTTCTGGTCGAGGGGGTTTACAACATACCCTCCTTAGAGTATTTCGTCCTCGAAATTAAAACAGACATATAGAAAAACTGTTGAATGAAATTAAACATTAAGACATACCTAGGCCTTCGAAGAGATGGGGAAAACGTTGCCGATTATCGTCCTCTCGTTCCCTGGTTGATTCACCTGGTGCATGATGCCTCTATGCGACACGAACTAGAGGGATAGTATGGCCTCGCAGTACCTTCTCGCTTCGGTCTAGGATCTCTACCGGCTTCTCCTGGTATGATAAGCTTGGACCAACGGTGATCTCCGAGTGGTCAAGCATATGACTCGGATCCGGTATGTACCTCCTCAGCTGAGATACATGGAAGACATCGTGAACTCCTTCCAGTGTCTGCGGCAAGGCCAATCTGTAAGCAACTTCTCCGACGCGCTCTAGCACATCGAAGGGTCCGATGTACCTCGGACTCAGCTTCCCTCTGCCTCCAAATCTGATGGTTCCTCTGGTAGGTGAAATCTTCAGGAACACATGTTCTCCCACCTAGAACTCTAGGGGTCATCGATGCACATTAGCCCAATGCTTCTGCCTGTCCTGTGCTGCTCGTAGATGTCCCTGAATCTTCCTCACCTTCTCCACTGTATGGACGATCAACTCTGGTCCTAGAATCTGTCTCTCGCCTACATCGCTCCAACATACGGGGGAACGATATTTTCTACCATACAATGCCTCATAGGGAGCCATCTGAATGCTCGTCTGATAGCTATTGTTGTAGGAAAATTTGACCAAGTGCAAGTGGTCCTCCCATGAACCGCTGAAGTCAAGCATGCAAGCTCTCAACATATCCTCCAGCGTCTGAATGGTGCGCTCGGATTGTCCATCTGTCTGCGGGTGGTACGAAGTACTGAACTTAAGGCGGGTACCAAGACTCTCTTGTATACTCCTCCAAAAGTACGATGTAAACCTCGTATCTCGGTCAGAAACGATACTGACTGGCACTCCATGCAATCGTACAATCTCCCTCATGTACATGTCTGCCAAGACTTCCGTAGATTGCCCAACAATGAAGGGTAAAAAGTGGGCAGACTTGGTGAGTCTATCTACGATTACCCATACGGCATTGCGACCACTAGGACTCCTCGGGAAACCCATGACGAAGTCCATGGTGATGTGCTTCCATTTCCACTCCGGTATCGGGAGTGGTTGAAGTAATCCGGCAGACCTCTGATGCTCAGCCTTGACTTGCTGACACACCAGACACTTAGCCACGAAGCGGACTATCTCTCTCTTCATCCCGTGCCACCAGTAGTACTGCCTCAGGTCTCGGTACATCTTCGTGCCTCCTGGATGTATGAAATAGGTCGAACTGTGTGCCTCCGTCATCAGCTCCTGGCGTAGCTCTCCATTCGGAACATAGAGACGATCTCCACATCTCAAGGTCCCGTCCTCGTGTATGTGCAGTCCCGTCTGTATTCCAGCCTCTGTCCTCTGTCGAAGCCTCTGAAATTTGGCGTCTGTCGGCAAAGCAGCCTTGATTCTCTCCACCAATGTCGATTGTACCTGGAAACTCGACATCTGGCGATCTACTACGGGCATGACGACTTCGATACCCAACTGTTCTAGATCTCTCAATAGATGTTGTTGGGTAGTCAGGAAAAATGCTATGGGCTTCCTGCTTAAAGCATCGGCTACCACATTAGCCTTTCTCGGATGGTACTGCAGCTCAATCTCGAAGTCCGCCATCACTTCGAGCCAACGTCTCTGCCTCTGGTTCAGGTCCTTCTGTGTGTAGACGTATTTAAGGCTCTTGTGATCGGTAAATATCTCCACGCGCTCTCCGTACAGGTAGTGCCTCCAAAGCTTCAAAGCAAAGATCACTGCGGCAAGCTCCAAGTCGTGGGTAGGATAGTTCTTCTCATGGATCCTCAGCTGCCTAGAGGCATAGGCCACAACATTCCCATACTGCATCAAGACGCATCCTAATCCTTTCCCGGACGCATCGCTATAGATCACGAATCCTCCGGGTCCAGAAGGTATGGTCAAGATGGGTGCTGTAGTCAGACGCTTCTTCAGCTCATCGAACACCGTCTGACACTCCTCTGTCCAGGTGAACTCCTGATCCTTGCGGGTCAAGCGGGTCATCGGCTCTGCGATCCTTGCGAAGTTCTCCACGAACCTCCGGTAATATCCGGCAAGTCCTAGGAAACTCCTTACCTCCGTGACGTTGGTAGGGGTCGGCCACGTCTCTACTGATGAAATCTTCGCAGGATCTACTGAGATGCCATCTCCCGAGATAATGTGTCCAAGAAATACGACACGATCTAGGAGAAACTCGTACTTGCTCAGCTTGGCATAAAGCCTCTCTCGTCTCAGCGTCTCTAGCACTAGCCTCAAGTGCTCCCCGTGCTCCTCGTGGCTCTTCGAATACACTAAGATATCGTCGATGAAGACTACCACGAACTGGTCCAGATACTCATGGAAGACTCGGTTCATCAGGTTCATAAACACAGCAGGCGCATTTGTCAATCCGAAAGGCATCACTAGGAACTCGTAATGGCCGTAACGAGTCCTAAATGCTGTCTTTGGAATGTCCTCCCTTCGCACCTTCACCTGATGGTAGCCCGATCTCAAGTCGATCTTCGTGAACACCACTGCTCCTGTCAGCTGGTCGAACAGATCGTCGATTCGTGGTAGAGGGTACTTGTTCTTGATAGTCAGAGCATTAAGGGCTCTGTAATCAATGCACATCCGGAACGTTCCGTCCTTCTTTGGTACAAACAGCACTGGTGCTCCCCAGGGTGATGCACTAGGACGAACGAATCCTTTGATCTGCAACTCCTCTAGCTGTAGCTTCAGCTCGTTAAGCTCCTTCTTCGCCAACCGGTACACATTTGATGATACCGGTGTTGCTCCAGGTATTAGCTCAATGGTGAACTCCACCTCTCTATCAGGCGGTAGGCCTGGCAACTCATCTGCGAAAACATCCTCGAATTCTGCAACAATCTCTGGGGGTGACGTCTCCATCGCCATGTAAGCTCCAGCTGCATGTCCTACTCCTCGCTCGATGGTGCCTCGCATGAACTCGAACTCCGGTTGTCCTGGCAGTCTAAAAGTAACGCTACCCTTCCGACAATTTAGTACGGCATTGTACTGGCTTAACCAGTCTATGCCCACAACAACGTCGAAAGCTGGCATTGGGAGTACCAACAATCGCGCTCTCATCTTCCTACCACAAACTACTACCGAGCACGTTCTAATGGTGCTGGTAACCGGTACGATGCCTCCTCCGGTAAGTATTCTCTAACTCTTAGGTAAGGGAAAAGTTGCTACTCTATGCATTGCTACAAATCTACTAGATATAAATGACAATGTAGCTCCAGAATCAAACAGTGCAGTCGCAGGTAATGAGGCAACTAGAATTATACCTGCTATAGCCTCTCCCTCTGGTTCCTCCTCAATAGATGCTAAAGCAAAGGCTTGCACGCGCCTCTGTCCTCCTGCCTGTTGTCGGGCCTGGTTGAAGTGTGCCTCCTGTGTGACCAAGGGTGGTCCTCTCTGCTGTCCTCCGGTAGCTGGTTGACGCTGTCCTCCTGCTGGGGGTGGTGTCCTCAGTGGTCTTGCTGGTGGCCTCTGTCCAGTCTGGGGTGCTGCGTCTCTGCGCTGGGGACAGTCTCTAGCAAGGTGCTGGCTGGCTCCACAGACCATGCAGAGCCCGAGCTTCTTCCTGCAGTCTCGGATGATGTGTCCCCTCTTGCCACAGAAGTGACAGGTCGGAAGCTCCTTCTGCTGGTACGGCGCTGCCCTCTGCTGTGCCTGTGCTCCTGGACGGCGGATCGGTCCTCCGGCTCCTTGCTGGGTCCTGGCTGGAACGTTCATGCTGGAACGTCTCGTTCCTCCTCCTCCTATAGCCTCTTGGATCCTCGCCTCTGATAGGACCTCTTCATAAGAGATCCTCGCCTGGGTAGTAGTGTACCTCTGCAGCTCTTGAGTGAGGCCATGGTAGAATCTCCTGGCTTTCTCCAGGTCATTAGGGATCAGGGCTGCTCCGAATCGGCTGAGTCTGCTGAACTCTCCGTCGTAGGCGTCCACAGTCAGGTTCCCTTGCTCCAGGTGCAGGAACTGAGAGTACAGGGCGTTCCTCACCGTAGCTGGGAAATACTTCGTGTTGAAGTGCTCTAGAAATTCCTCCCAAGTCTGCTGTCGGCCAATGCTGCACTCCATATAGTCCCACCAGTGATGGGCGTTGCCTGTGAGTTGGGCCCTCACTGCGGTCATCCAGAGATCGGGATGTAGCTATGAACCCTCTAGCAGCATCTCGGTGTTGGAGACCCAGTCTGAGATCTCCTCAGCCGTCTCCTTACCCGAGAAGGTTCCCGGGCCCATCTGTCTGAAGCCTTTTACAGTGCCTGTTTGCTGGACATATGCAGGTGCTGGTGCTGGTGCTGGTGCTTGGGCAGGTGCCCTCTCTAGTACGGCCATCAGACCCTGTCTCAGAGTCTCCGTCTGCTGCATCTGGGCCTGCATCATCATTTGGAAGAACTGCATCATCTGTGTCTGTCCCTCCGCTGGCGGCATTTGAGGTGGAAACGGTGGAGGTGGTGGAAGCGGTACCTCCTGCTGTCTCCTCGTTGTCTCCTCGGGTGCCGGCCTCTCATACTGCGGCATCGGTGTCGCCCTCGAGGTCTGCCCCTCGAAGTACTGCCTCGGAATCGTCTGTGATGCCTGGCCCTCTGGCTGCTGCATCTCCTCGTCGGGAAAGATCTGATGCCAGTGCATCATCGGGGCCTGAGGGATCACCTCTGCCTCTGGCTGAGGCTGCTCTCTGGGTGGTCCCCGAGTCGTATCCTCCCTCGGTGCTGCAGGTGGTGCAATGGCACCGAGTATCTCACGTCGGCTCCGAAGGTTCATCTCGCTGTAAGAGATAGGACTTCATTAGAGAGAGTACGGAAAAATCAAACAGGATGCAAATATATTATAGTTCGGAAGAGGTTCAAAGGCGTAATCAAGTAGATGAGACCTAATAATTTCTATCCTATTGCAGGCTCGCTGGGCACGTTTCCGTACCTCAAGCGATAAACATTTGATGTTTGCTGACCTGTATGGGCCACCACTAAAACCATGTCACGCCCCAATCCCAAAATATTATGGAACCCGGCCACGTGGCATTGGCCAGCTGACACGACTCCGAGGATATCCTAATTTAATGGATCCTGACGAAGCGTGCTACGCTGTCCAAAATCTAACAAGTCTAAAACAACAACAGGCAATATCTAATCTCATCCACAGATAACAAGTAAATACTGAAATAAAAGACTGGAATATAAGAAACATAGTCGACTGACATAGTACAACTGAAATAAGTCTGGTGGGAACAAACCCACTACAAATGTACTGATAGTCTGAAATATAGTACTGAATATCTGAAATAAAAGTACTGATAAGGAGAGACTGGAATAACATCTAATTAGGTAAGGAGCTCCAGTCATAGGCGAAAGGCCTACCAATCTGATCAGGGGTACTCTGATGGGAGTACCACTAACTCTTCGTCCAGAGCAAACCTTGCCTCTACGCCTGGCCCGTAAACTGTGGGATAAAAGGCCTCGTCCAGATCTGGAAGATAACCAGGTCCTCAGAGGGACGTAACAAGATACAATATGCATGCCAGATATAGTACTGAAATAAAAGTAAAGATGGGGTGTGCTAACCATCTAAGTGAATGCAATATAAGGACAACCTAGGAACGTATAAGTAGGTGTAGGCATAACGTCCAACGTCCTCTAGAGTGTGGTATCTGCAACATCCATCATTCCGAGGAATGAGGTATCTGTGTATAAGTATAACGTCCACACTCTAAGGCGTGGTGTCTGCAATGTATACATACGTCCGTAACACTCCGTAGAGCGCGGTGTCTGAACTATAGGGAGTCACCGAGTCTGTGGTTCCTCTGGATACCACGGAGTCCGGTGGGGGTATCCCATACGTTTATCAATTGTCCTTCCCGCCCAATGTAGATACGCAAGTCGAATATACGACTTGAGTGTACCGTATCTAGATGCCAAGTCTCAACTAACTATGCTACTCTAGAATACATGCTAGTCCGTGATGCATGTCGTACGTACCGATAGCGAATCGGGTACGCGGACCCGCATCCCAATATGAATGTACCATCGTGGTACGTGTATAGTGCCATGGTCTAGGAGGATATCAGAATATCCTCGCAGTAGTGGTTGAGTCAACTAGCAACTAGGTCAAGTACACTACTTATCGACGCAATGTCGACTACACCCGAGTCAATCTCGGATGCGCACAGTTCATGTATATTTGAAATATTTAACATTTAAATTTAAAGCAGTAAATCAGCAAGGTATACTTGCCTGCCCCGGGTAGCTGCGAAATCCAAAGCCCTGCTCCTGATGCCTCGGCAGTAGTGTCCAGCAATCCTATATAAGATATAGTAATGACCAAGTTAGTCGCTACAATAGCACGACTAAGACGCACGGTTTGTATCTACAGCTGTTCAAGGGTCGGGGCTATATGTATATATAGCTAACACTATCATATACATATACTCTATACCATATTTAGTTATTTTTTAGAAAAATATCTATGTTTAATAGTACAAATTAGTACTTACGTATTAATTAGTATATAAATAATACACCTATTGAATAACTGTACATAATTGATAATAAAGCAAATTCATATTTTTATACATATACACATTTTTAGAGGATCAATACATATAAGTATTTTATATATACACATACTAAATTTCCAGAAAAAATGTATTTAAACTTAATATATTATATATTTAATATCTTTCATATATATTAAAATATACCAACATACATTTATACATACATACATACATACATACATACACACATACATACTAGTGTATAAATATTAATACGTAAATATACTAGGAAAATAGTATTATATATAATATTAAATCACAGAAATACTTTTATTATGATTTATTTTAAATACTTACCATTATACATCATACATATATTTATAAATCAGAAAATACGTTTATATGTAGTAGGTATTCATATACATACCCAACTATACTCATGTGTATACACAACAGTAAATATTTGTGCACCACATTATTAATTAGGTAAATATACATACATTATTTATAAATCAGAAATACACATTTATTTGTACATATATATATATATATATATATATATATATATATATATATATTTACTTATATACCTATACTCTTAGGTATTTAAAGTATTTATACTATGTATTTATATATATACTAAGTATTTATATACCTTCATTAATTAATAAGCATTTAGATATATATATATATATATATATTACATACACATATACACAGCAGTATTTACAGTATATATACATTAAATACTATACAATACAGAAAAGAATATATATATTTGAATACATAATATACGTATTTAAATACTATAAAATACGAGATTCATATATATTTAAACTTGCAAACTAAAATACATGCACAAATACTAACTATTATACATAAAATAATATGCTGGATTGTACCTCAGGTCGAGGGGGTCGAGTTGGTCGGTCGTCGCCGGCGGGGGTGGCCGGACGGCGCTCCGACGTCGCGCGGGGAGGAGATGGGCAGCAGCAGCAGTTTGGTACAGTTCCTCGCTACGGGCTCGATTGCTCCTCGAGTTGGCGGCGGCGTCGGCTGAAACTCGACGGGGTGGTGGAGGACTGGACGGGGAAGGGCTCGGCCAAGTATGACGGTCGGAGATGCGGTGGTGGCGGAGCACGACGAGGATGGGTGGGTCGGCTGTGTATTTTGGAGGGGAGCAGCCGGGTTGGTGTGGGGCTGTTGGGGCGTGGCTGCCGGCGGCGTCGTGGCCGGGTGGCGGTGGCCGAAGGTAGGAGAGGGTCCGGCGAAGGGGTCGGGTTAGGGTGGCGGTGACTGGTGGTGACTGGTGGTCGGCGTCGAGCTCGGGGTGGGTATGCTAGGGTCGGCTGTTGGTTTAGGGTCTTAGGTATATTTGGTTTTGGTTTTTCATTTACAATGTAAATATGTAAGTATATGTAGGAGAGAGAGTGAGGGGGGGCTGCCTAGGGATTAGGGCCGGCTGGACAAACATTCTTGGGGAGTGGGGTTGTCCATCAAGATGAGTGGAGGGCTAGGAATAGGCCATTCAAATTGTAGGGTCAAGATGGGTTCCCAAAAAGGTGGTGTAAGTACATGAAAAATGGGGGGAAACCAAATGCCTATGGTTGGTTATGAGCATTACTTTTCTCCATGATGGTTTGGGCCAATGAGAGGGGGACACCATAATACAATTTTGTAATTAGGCCCCTGAACAATTTAGTATTTGCACAATAACTAGGATTGGGAATTTAATGCATACAAACACCATGTTTGGTGTTCCTCATTGGACTATGATGGTGTTTGGTGTTTTGTATGAGGCTTGTGGGTGTGGATGTGGGTTTGGGTTGGAGTTGGGTCCAATTTAAAAGAGGTTGGGTAGCCACATTAATTAATTCGTAATTAATGTGATGGGTGTTTCTAATTTAATTTAATTAAAAACCGGGAGTCTAAATTTGGGCTGGACAAGGGTCATTAGTGTAGTAGGCTCAGTGTACAATAATTTCGTGATCTGGGTTTGCCAAAACTGGTTGAGGTTGGGTCTCAATGTCAATTGGAACGGGCAACGAACGTAATTTCGCAATTTAATTAATTTGCACACGTACGTTTGTAACGACTTTTGTGTGACTATAATTTGGCACAAAAATCGGTATCCGGGGTTTGTTATAGGTTAAATACGAGGGGTTTATAGGTCTAGGTCAAATATGTGGAAGTTGTTCTAGGGCAACAGCTAGGGTAGTAACATAAACAACCAAATCATTGCACAAGTATTTATAATACTATAAATTAAATCATAATTAATCTAGGTTAACCCTAATCATGCTAATTAAATTATTTAACCCGAATTTCTGGTCGAGGGGGTTTACAACATACCCTCCTTAGAGCATTTCGTCCTCGAAATTAAAACAGACATATAGAAAAACTGTTGAATGAAATTAAACATTAAGACATACCTAGGCCTTCGAAGAGATGGGGAAAACGTTGCCGAATATCGTCCTCTCGTTCCCAGGTTGATTCACCTGGTGCATGATGCCTCTATGCGACACGAACTAGAGGGATAGTATGGCCTCGCAGTACCTTCTCGCTTCGGTCTAGGATCTCTACCGGCTCCTCCTGGTATGATAAGCTTGGACCAACGGTGATCTCCGAGTGGTCAAGCACATGACTCGGATCCGGTATGTACCTCCTCAGCTGAGATACATGGAAGACGTCGTGAACTCCTTCCAGTGTCTACGGCAAGGCCAATCTGTAAGCAACTTCTCTGACGCGCTCTAGCACATCGAAGGGTCCGATGTACCTCAGACTCAGCTTTCCTCTGCCTCCAAATCTGATGGTTCCTCTGGTAGGTGAAATCTTCAGGAACACATGTTCTCCCACCTGGAACTCTAGGGGTCGTCGATGCACATTAGCCCAATGCTTCTGCCTGTCCTGTGCTGCTCGTAGATGTCCCTGAATCTTCTTCACCTTCTCCACTGTATGGACGATCAACTCTGGTCCTAGAATCTGTCTCTCGCCTATATCGCTCCAAAATACGGGGGAACGACATTTTCTACCATACAATGCCTCATAGGGAGCCATCTAAATGCTCGCCTGATAGCTATTATTGTAGGAAAATTTGACCAAGTGCAAGTGGTCCTCCCATGAACCGCTGAAGTCAAGCATGCAAGCTCTCAACATATCCTCCAGCGTCTGAATGGTGCGCTCGGATTGTCCATCTGTCTGCGGGTGGTACGAAGTACTGAACTTAAGGCGGGTACCAAGACTCTCTTGCATACTCCTCCAAAAGTACGATATAAACCTCGTATCTCGATCAGACACGATACTGACTGGCACTCCATGCAATCGTACAATCTCCCTCATGTACATGTCTGCCAAGACTTCCGTAGATTGCCCAACCCTGAAGGATAAAAAGTGGGCAGACTTGGTGAGTCTATCTACGATTACCCATACGGCATTGCGACCACTAGGACTCCTCGGGAAACCCGTGACGAAGTCCATGGTGATGTGCTCCCATTTCCACTCCGGTATCGGGAGTGGTTGAAGTAATCCGGCAGACCTCTGATGCTCAGCCTTGACTTGCTGACACACCAGACACTTAGCCACGAAGCGGGCTATCTCTCTCTTCATCCCGTGCCACCAGTAGTACTGCCTCAGGTCTCGGTACATCTTCGTGCCTCCTGGATGTATGGAATAGGTCGAACTGTGTGACTCCGTCATCAGCTCCTGGCGTAGCTCTCCATTCGGAACATAGAGACGATCTCCACATCTCAAGGTCCCGTCCTCGTGTATGTGCAGTCCCGTCTGTATTCCAGCCTCTGTCCTCTGTCGAAGCCTCTGAAATCTGGCGTCTGTCGGCAAAGCAGCCTTGATTCTCTCCACCAATGTCGATTGTACCTGGAAACTCGACATCTGGCGATCTACTACGGGCATGACGACTTCGATACCCAACTGTTCTAGATCTCTCAACAGATGTTGTTGGGTAGTCAGGAAAAATGCTATGGGCTTCCTGCTTAAAGCATCGGCTACCACATTAGCCTTTCCCGGATGGTACTGCAGCTCAATCTCGAAGTCCGCCATCACTTCGAGCCAACGTCTCTGCCTCTGGTTCAGGTCCTTCTGTGTGTAGACGTATTTAAGGCTCTTGTGATCGGTAAATATCTCCACGTGCTCTCCGTACAGGTAGTGCCTCCAAAGCTTCAAAGCAAAGATCACTGCGGCAAGCTCCAAGTCGTGGGTGGGATAGTTCTTCTCATGGGTCCTCAGCTGCCTAGAGGCATAGGCCACAACCTTCCTATGCTGCATCAAGACGCATCCTAATCCTTTCCCGGACGCATCGCTATAGATCACGAATCCTCCGGGTCCAGAAGGTATGGTCAAGATGGGTGCTGTAGTCAGACGCTTCTTCAGCTCATCGAACACCGTCTGACACTCCTCTGTCCAGGTGAACTCTTGATCCTTGCGGGTCAAGCGGGTCATCGGCTCTGCGATCCTTGCGAAGTTCTCCACGAACCTCCGGTAATATCCGGCAAGTCCTAGGAAACTCCTTACCTCCGTGACGTTGGTAGGGGTCGGCCACGTCTCTACTGATGAAATCTTCGCAGGATCTACTGAGATGCCATCTCTCGAGATAACGTGTCCAAGAAATATGACACGATCTAGGAGAAACTCGTACTTGCTCAGCTTGGCATAAAGCCTCTCTCGTCTCAGCGTCTCTAGCACTAGCCTCAAGTGCTCCCCGTGCTCCTCGTGGCTCTTCGAATACACTAAGATATCGTCGATGAAGACTACCACGAACTGGTCCAGATACTCATGGAAGACTCGGTTCATCAGGTTCATAAACACAGCAGACGCATTTGTCAATCCGAAAGGCATCACTAGGAACTCGTAATGGCCGTAACGAGTCCTAAATGCTGTCTTTGGAATGTCCTCCCTTCGCACCTTCACCTGATGGTAGCCCGATCTCAAGTCGATCTTCGTGAACACCACTGCTCCTGTCAGCTAGTCGAATAGATCGTCGATTCGTGGTAGAGGGTACTTGTTCTTGATAGTCAGAGCATTAAGGGCTCTGTAATCAATGCACATCCGGAATGTTCCGTCCTTCTTTGGTACAAACAGCACTGGTGCTCCCCAGGGTGATGCACTAGGACGAACGAATCCTTTGATCTACAACTCCTCTAATTGTAGCTTCAGCTCGTCAAGCTCCTTCTTCGCCAACCGGTACACATTTGATGATACCGGTGCTGCTCCAGGTATTAGCTCAATGGTGAACTCCACCTCTCTATCAGGCGGTAGGCCTGGCAACTCATCTGGGAAAACATCCTCGAATTCTGCAATGATCTCTTGGGGTGACGTCTCCATCGCCATGTAAGCTCCAGCTGCATGTCCTACTCCTCGCTCGATGGTGCCTCGCATAAACTCGAACTCCGGTTGTCCTGGCAGTCTAAAAGTAATGCTACCCTTCCGACAATCTAGTACGGCATTGTACTGGCTTAACCAGTCCATGCCCAGAACAACGTCGAAAGCTGGCATTGGGAGTACCAACAATCGCGCTCTCATCTCCTTACCACAAACTACTACCGAGCACGTTCTAATGGTGCTGGTAACCGGTACGATGCCTCCTCCGGTAAGTATTCTCCAACTCTTAGGTAAGGGGGAAGTTGCTACTCTATGCATTGCTACAAATCTACTAGATATAAATGATAATGTAGCTCCAGAATCAAACAGTGCAGTCGCAGGTAATGAGGCAACTAGAATTGTACCTGCTATAGCCTCTCCCTCTGGTTCCTCCTCAATAGATGCTAAAGCAAAGGCTTGCCCGCGCCTCTGCCCTCCTGCCTGCTGTCGGGCCTGGTTGAAGTGTGCCTCCTGTGTGACCAAGGGTGGTCCTCTCTGCTGTCCTCCGGTAGCTGGTGGACGCTGTCCTCCTGCTGGGGGTGGTGTCCTCAGTGGTCTTGCTGGTGGCCTCTGTCCAGTCTGGGGTGCTGCGTCTCTGCGCTGGGGGCAGTCTCTAGCAAGGTGCTGGCTGGCTCCATAGACCATGCAGAGCCCGAGCTTCTTCCTGCAGTCTCGGATGACGTATCCCCTCTTGCCACAGAAGTGACAGGTCGGAAGCTCCTTCTGCTGGTACGGCGCTGCCCTCTGCTGTGCCTGCGCTCCTGGACGGCGGATCGGTCCTCCGGCTCCTTGCTGGGTCCTGGCTGGAACGTTCACGCTGGAACGTCTCGTTCCTCCTCCTCCTATAGCCTCTTGGATCCTCGCCTCTGATAGGACCTCTTCATAAGAGATCCTCGCCTGGGTAGTAGTGTACCTCTGCAGCTCTTGAGTGAGGCCATGGTGGAATCTCCTGGCTTTCTCCAGGTCATTAGGGATCAGGGCTGCTCCGAATCGGCTGAGTCTGCTGAACTCTCCGTCGTAGGCGTCCACAGTCAGGTTCCCTTGCTCCAGGTGCAGGAACTGAGAGTACAGGGCGTTCCTCACCGTAGCTGGGAAATACTTCGTGTTGAAGTGCTCTAGAAATTCCTCCCAAGTCTGCTGTCGGCCAATGCTGTGCTCCATAGAGTCCCACCAGTGATGGGCGTTGCCTGTGAGTTGGGCCCTCACTGCGGTCATCCAGAGATCGGGGTGTAGCTGTGAACCCTCTAGCAGCATCTCGGTGTTGGAGACCCAGTCTGAGATCTCCTCAGCCGTCTCCTTACCCGAGAAGGTTCCCGGGCCCATCTGTCTGAAGCCTTTTACAGTGCCTGTTTGCTGGACATATGCAGGTGCTGGTGCTGGTGCTGGTGCTGGTGCTTGGGCAGGTGCCCTCTCTAGTACGGCCATCAGACCCTGTCTCAGAGTCTCCGTCTGCTGCATCTGGGCCTGCATCATCATTTGGAAGAACTGCATCATCTGTGTCTGTCCCTCCGCTGGCAGCATCTGAGGTGGAAACGGTAGAGGTGGTGGAAGCGGTACCTCCTGCTGTCTCCTCGGTGTCTCCTCGGGTGCCGGCCTCTCATACTGCGGCATCGGTGTCGCCCTTGAGGTCTGCCCCTCGAAGTACTGCCTCGGAATCGTCTGTGATGCCTAGCCCTCTGGCTGCTGCGTCTCCTCGTCGGGAGAGATCTGATGCCAGTGCATCATCGGGGCCTGAGGGATCACCTCTGCCTCTGGCTGAGGCTGCTCTCTGGGTGGTCCCCGAGTCGTATCCTCCCTCGGTGCTGCAGGTGGTGCAATGGCATCGAGTATCTCACGTCGGCTCCGAAGGTTCATCTCGCTGTAAGAGATAGGACTTCATTAGAGAGAGTACGGAAAAATCAAACAGGATGCAAATATATTACAGTTCGGAAGAGGTTCAAAGGCGTAATCAAGTGGATGAGACCTAATAATTTCTATCCTATTGCAGGCTCGCTGGGCATGTTTCCGTACCTCAAGCGATAAACATTTGATGTTTGCTGACCTGTATGGGCCACCACTAAAACCATGTCACGCCCCAGTCCCAAAATATTATGGAATCCGGCCACGTGGCATTGGCCAGCTGACACGACTCCGAGGATATCCTAATTTAATGGATCCTGACGAAGCATGCTACGCTGTCCAAAATCTAACAAGTCTAAAACAACAACAGGCAATATCTAATCTCATCCACAGATAACAAGTAAATACTGAAATAAAAGACTGGAATATAAGAAACATAGTCGACTGACATAGTACAACTGAAATAAGTCTGGTGGGAACAAACCCACTACAAATGTACTGATAGTCTGAAATATAGTACTGAATATCTGAAATGAAAGTACTGATAAGGAGAGACTGGAATAACATCTAATTAGGTAAGGAGCTCCAGTCATAGGCGAAAGGCCTACCAATCTGATCAGGAGTACTCTGATGGGAGTACCTCTAACTCTTCGTCCAGAGCAAACCTCGCCTCTACGCCTGGCCCGTAAACTGTGGGATAAAAGGCCTCGTCCAGATCTGGAAGATAACCAGGTCCTCAGAGGGACGTAACAAGATACAATATGCATGCCAGATATAGTACTGAAATAAAAGTAAAGAGGGGGTGTGCTAACCATCTAAGTGAATGCAATATAAGGACAACCTAGGAACGTATAAGTAGGTGTAGGCATAACGTCCAACGTCCTCTAGAGTGTGGTATCTGCAACATCCATCATTCCGAGGAATGAGGTATCTGTGTATAAGTATAACGTCCACACTCTAAGGCGTGGTGTCTGCAATGTATACATACGTCCGTAACACTCCGTAGAGCGCGGTGTCTGAACTATAGGGAGTCACCGAGTCTGTGGTTCCTCTGGATACCACGGAGTCCGGTGGGGGTATCCCATACGTTTATCAATTGTCCTTCCCGCCCAATGTAGATACGCAAGTCGAATATACGACTTGAGTGTACCGTATCTAGATGCCAAGTCTCAACTAACTATGCTACTCTAGAATACATGCTAGTCCGTGATGTATGTCGTACGTACCGATAGCGAATCGGGTACGCGGACCCGCATCCCAATATGAATGTACCATCGTGGTACGTGTATAGTGCCATGGTCTAGGAGGATATCAGAATATCCTCGCAGTAGTAGTTGAGTCAACTAGCAACTAGGTCAAGTACACTACTTATCGACGCAATGTCGACTACACCCGAGTCAATCTCGGATGCGCACAGTTCATGTATATTTGAAATATTTAACATTTAAATTTAAAGCAGTAAATCAGCAAGGTATACTTGCCTGCCCCGGGTAGCTGCGAAATCCAAAGCCCTGCTCCTGATGCCTCGGCAGTAGTGTCCAGCAATCCTATATAAGATATAGTAATGACCAAGTTAGTCGCTACAATAGCACGACTAAGACGCACGGTTTGTATCTACAGCTGTTCAAGGGTCGGGGCTATATGTATATATAGCTAACACTATCATATACATATACTCTATACCATATTTAGTTATTTTTTAGAAAAATATCTATGTTTAATAGTACAAATTAGTACTTACGTATTAATTAGTATATAAATAATACACCTATTGAATAACTGTACATAATTGATAATAAAGCAAATTCATATTTTTATACATATACACATTTTTAGAGGATCAATACATATAAGTATTTTATATATACACATACTAAATTTCCAGAAAAAATGTATTTAAACTTAATATATTATATATTTAATATCTTTCATATATATTAAAATATACCAACATACATTTATACATACATACATACATACATACATACATACATACATACACACATACATACTAGTGTATAAATATTAATACATAAATATACTAGGAAAATAGTATTATATATAATATTAAATCACAGAAATACTTTTATTATGATTTATTTTAAATACTTACCATTATACATCATACATATATTTATAAATCAGAAAATACGTTTATATGTAGTAGGTATTCATATACATACCCAACTATACTCATGTGTATACACAACAGTAAATATTTGTGCACCACATTATTAATTAGGTAAATATACATACATTATTTATAAATCAGAAATACACATTTATTTGTACATATATATATATATATATATATATATTTACTTATATACCTATACTCTTAGGTATTTAAAGTATTTATACTATGTATTTATATATATACTAAGTATTTATATACCTTCATTAATTAATAAGCATTTAGATATATATATATATATATATTACATACACATATACACAGCAGTATTTACAGTATATATACATTAAATACTATACAATACAGAAAAGAATATATATATTTGAATACATAATATAGGTATTTAAATACTATAAAATACGAGATTCATATATATTTAAACTTGCAAACTAAAATACATGCACAAATACTAACTATTATACATAAAATAATATGCTGAATTGTACCTCAGGTCGAGGGGGTCGAGTTGGTCGGTCATCGCCGGCGGGGGTGGCCGGACGGCGCTCCGACGTCGCGCGGGGAGGAGATGGGCAGCAGCAGCAGTTTGGTACAGTTCCTCGCTACGGGCTCGATTGCTCCTCGAGTTGGCGGCGGCGTCGGCTGAAACTCGGCGGGGTGGTGGAGGACTGGACGGGGAAGGGCTCGGCCAAGTATGACGGTCGGAGATGCGGTGGTGGCGGAGCACGACGAGGATGGGTGGGTCGGCTGTGTATTTTGGAGGGGAGCAGCCGGGTTGGTGTGGGGCTGTTGGGGCGTGGCTGCCGGCGGCGTCGTGGCCGGGTGGCGGTGGCCGAGGGTAGGGGAGGGTCCGGCGAAGGGGTCGGGTTAGGGTGGCGGTGACTGGTGGTGACTGGTGGTCGGCGTCGAGCTCGGGGTGGGTATGCTAGGGTCGGCTGTTGGTTTAGGGTCTTAGGTATATTTGGTTTTGGTTTTTCATTTACAATATAAATATGTAAGTATATGTAGGAGAGAGAGTGAGGGGGGGCTGCCTAGGGATTAGGGCCGGCTGGACAAACATTCTTGGGGAGTGGGGTTGTCCATCAAGATGAGTGGAGGGCTAGGAATAGGCCATTCAAATTGTAGGGTCAAGATGGGTTCCCAAAAAGGTGGAGTAAGTACATGAAAAATGGGGGGAAACCAAATGCCTATGGTTGGTTATGAGCATTACTTTTCTCCATGATGGTTTGGGCCAATGAGAGGGGGACACCATATTACAATTTTGCAATTAGGCCCCTGAACAATTTAGTATTTGCACAATAACTAGGATTGGGAATTTAATGCATACAAACACCATGTTTGGTGTTTCTCATTGGACTATGATGGTGTTTGGTGTTTTGTATGAGGCTTGTGGGTGTGGATGTGGGTTTGGGTTGGAGTTGGGTCCAATTTAAAAGAGGTTGGATAGCCACATTAATTAATTCGTAATTAATGTGACGGGTGTTTCTAATTTAATTTAATTAAAAACCGGGAGTCTAAATTTGGGCTGGACAAGGGTCATTAGTGTAGTAGGCTCAGTGTATAATAATTTCGTGATCTGGGTTTGCCAAAACTGGTTGAGGTTGGGTCTCAATGTCAATTGGAACGGGCAGCGAACGTAATTTCGTAATTTAATTAATTTGCGCACGTACGTTTGTAACGACTTTTGTGCGACTATAATTTGGCACAAAAATCGGTATCCGGGGTTTGTTCTAGGTTAAATACGAGGGGTTTATAGGTCTAGATCAAATATGTGGAAGTTGTTCTAGGGCAACAGCTAGGGTAGTAACATAAACAACCAAATCATTGCACAAGTATTTATAATACTATAAATTAAATCATAATTAATCTAGGTTAACCCTAATCATGCTAATTAAATTATTTAACCCGAATTTCTGGTCGAGGGGGTTTACAGCATGTGACCATAGATTTTGTTTCAGAACTTCCGAGTTCTCTAGGAGGTAAGAATATGATTGGGTCATTGACCAAATTGGCCCACTTTCTGCCATTCAAAGTGGGTACATCTATGGAGAAGCTCGCGGAGATGTATGTGTGCCAGATAGTCAGATTGCATGGTGTTCCAGTGAGCATAGTCTCAGATCAGGATAGTCGCTTCACGTCCTACTTCTGGAGGAGTTTGCAGGCTAGCTTGGGCACTCAGCTCAAGTTCAGTACCGCATATCACCCTCAGACTGACGGACAATCAGAGATGACTATTCAGACTCTTGAGGACATGCTACGCACCGATGTTTTGGATCTTGGAGGTTCTTGGGAGGATCACCTTCACTAGGTAGAGTTTTCATACAACAACAGCTACCAAGCCAGTATCGAGATGTCACCATTCGAGGTATTGTATGGACGGAGATGCCGCACTCCGTTATATGGGATGATGTTGGTGAGAGAGCTTTATTGGGATCAGAGATGGTAGTGGATACAGCCGAGAAGGTAAAGCTCATCAGGGATAGACTTCGAGTGGCGCAGGACAGACATCGGCATTGGGCCGATAGCCACCGGAGACCTTTGGAGTTTGAGGTATAGATTTTTTGTTTGTTTTGCAATTGCTTGTGATTGATTATTATTTTGTTAGAGTGCTAAGGTTGTGTTTCATGCTAGGTTGGCAGTCTGGTTTTCTTGAGGATTTCTCCGACATGTGGTACGATTTATTTTGATGGAGGTAGAAAGCTTAGTCTGTGATTCATCGGACCTTTCAGTATTCTTGAGAGGGTCGGTGTAGCTGCATACAAACTAGACTTATAACCTGCATTAAAGGGAGTACACAACGTATTTTACGTGTCGCAGCTGAGACGGTACATGGAAGATCCTAGTCATGTGTTGGATCACTTGAAGATAGAGGTGGGCCCTACTCTTAGGTATCCAGAGCATCCAGTTGAGATTCTGGATCGGAGAGATAAGGTATTGAGGAACCAGACGATTTCTTTGGTGTGCGTCGCGTGGAGGCATCACTCTCCAGAAGAGAGTACCTGGAAGCGAGAGGCCGAGATGCGCAAGTGATATCCATATCTGTTCGAGCCGTAAGGTATAATTCTTTCTTGCATTGTATTGTTTATTTCTGGTAGTTAGTTTCTTCCTTAATTTTGAGGATAATTTTTTTTAAGGTGGGTAGGATTGTCACCCTCACATTTTCAATCAAGGATAGTTTGGTAATTGCCATGGGTATTTCTATTTTAGGATTGATTGCATGTGGATTATTTATTTGTTATATTATTTAATTCTTGTTAGATGCTAGATTATTTTAGACTTGTGTAGTTGACCTAACTATTTAATGAGATACATGAACCCAATATTTTAGTTTAGTTAGATTGAGCCCATGTATTAGGAGGATGGATTAATTAGTAAAACTATTAGTCTAGAATCTTTCCTCCTTAATTAATTTCTTCATGAGAGGCCCCAAGGGGTAAATGGGATATTTTATATTGCTTGAGGGAGAGGGTAGTGGCCGGCCATTAGAGGAGAAGAGATAGTGTCTCTCTCATTTTATTTTTTATTTGCATTTAGATCTAGTTTTTTTCTTTCCAATTTCCTTCATTTTCTCACCATTCCTTCACCAATTTCTTCACAAATTTCCTTTTCTAAACTTTAATTGGGGTTTCTACAATAAGGATCTACAAGAAGGAAGCAAGGAGCAACAAGGAGGAGGCCAAGATCTACAAGGAGGAGCTACTTTCCATATTTTGGGGCTTTTCATTGGGAATCCATCTTCCAATAGGTACATTTCAGTTTTTTCTCTTCTAGTAGACTCTAAATCTGAGATTTAACCATGAGAAACCAACCCACATGCATAGGCTACCCATAGGAATTGATTTTAGGTTCATTGTAGACCTATGGTGGAAGTTATGTGCAGTTTTGTGTCAATTTTAGGGGAATTTTGAAATTGGCACATGTTGTGTTTATCAATTGGTCTAATAGATAATTGACCTATGTTTGTTTGTGACTAGTTTTGTATCCCCAATTGGGTACGTATAGGCCGTATCTCGTCAATTTGGCGATACGGGTTATTTTTTAGGATTTTTCTTCGACACGGGGACTTATGCATATCACACCTTGACACGAACACGTAGTTGATCTAATTATTATACGTATTATTCATATTTAGTATATTAGACTTGCTCGTGTCGTCCGGGATGCGTTTGGTTGTGTGTTGGAGCTGTATCACAAGCGTATCATAGAATGAGTATAATACAGGTGCGGTGCACTCCACGTGTTTGGTTTATTGTCCTCATTTCTATGTGTGCTTGTGTGTGTGTGTGTATGTGTATATATATATATATGTATAAGTGTATATAGCTATATGATATCTATGTATATGTATATATGTTGAGCATATATATATATGAGTGTTGTGTGCTATTTGTATATATGTGAGTATATATATATATATATATATATATATATATATATATATATATATATATATATATATATATGAGTGTATATATATATATATATGAGTGTTTATGTGTGTGTGTGTGTGGTTGTGTGTGAGAGTGTGTCAGTGAGAGAGTTGCTTAGATCAGCATGTGTATCACCTACAGCTAAGTTCAACACAAAAACTGCAGTACATTCAAGGCACAACAGCAATGGTTCACTTAGCAGTGCAGCCAACTGCAAGAACTCGGTGTGCACCAACTACTCAGCTTGTGTAAGAGAGGAAGCCCAACAGCAGTACCTGTAGGGTATCAGAGAAGCATGTGCAGTCTCAGTTTCAGTCTCATTCAGTTCAGTAAGAAGGGGAAGAGCAGGGAGCAAATGCACAGTGGCTTCAGTCGGGCACCTGCAACTAGCAGTAGCTAACTCCACAACAAACTGTGCAATTATCAGCAACAAGGAGACCTTGCAGCAGCAACTTAGGTGCTTGTGCAGCCAACTGCCAGTGGAGGCTCAGGCCAATGCACAATAGCTAGTGCAACTCGTGCCAAATTAGGGAGGTCAACAAGAAGGAATCAGCATTGAGTGTTGCAGTTTAAAATAGTGCAGTCTCTCAGGTATCAGTGTATCATAGGTAGGCTCTTGCACAGCACAGTATCGTGCACAGTATCAGTTTTAGTGCCAGTATCAGTGGGTAGTGTTCAGTCCAAGGTTTTGGGTTAGATGAGTATGTGTTTTAGTTTACAATTTGTTTAGTTTACTAGTTATTAATAAATAGTTTAATAGTTAGTATAATAAATAGTTAGTTATATATAATTGATTTCAGAAGTTAACCAAATTTTGATATCCGAAAATATAATCTATATTCCTAAACCTAAATTTTAGGATGCTTTATTCTAGCGACGGACTTACGACAACTTGGAAATTGATTTAATTAGGGGACGATTAGCAAGGGTCCAGAATACGTAGGACACTGACACAATTCATGTAACTAAAACCAAAAGTTAGCTTTTCGGTATTGTCTGCTCTGTATAAATTAAAAGAAGTAATTAATATCTCCTACAAAATTATGTCCTGCTATTTATGATTATCCCAAAATTGAGATAGGATTAAAACTTTGATACCTGCTTCCTGGAATTATAAATGAGATAATATCTTGTGTTTTGACATACTTGAAAATTCCTACTTGTGTATTAAGTACTGACATGAGATACAGAGCAGAAATTGATAAGATAATAAAAATAAAAATTGTTTGTAGCTTTAGGTTAGAGTGCATTGGGCAGGGAAGAATAACTTGAATACCACCTAAAAAATCCAGTAATATAATAACAACAAAAATTTGATCAGTAATTAAGCTCTTTCGTAAGGCCTTGCGAATTGAGTGTGTGAGTCTTAGCTCACTTACCTGTCCTGATTTTTCTGTACTTGATTTACCTATTCCTGCCTGTACTTATTCCTAATTTTATATATAGCTTTTCAATTAAAAATATCTACTAGGTGAATTAATATTATATCATGTTTTACTCACTGGATGTGAGAGGGCCGGATTCTAAGCACCTTGCCATCCTTCCTGCCATAGCCTGATCCATGGTTATGGGATTGTTGTCGGAAAACTAGTTGAAATAGATATTCATAGAGTTGTTCTCCAAATTGCATCATCATTTAGGAAACTTGTCTGTGTTTATGGGAGTAAAATATGATTGTATTGGTTGCTTTGTTAGACACTATAAGGACACTAGCTTAGGAATTAAATTAGTGTCGTAGGTATGATTATAAAATCTGCGTTCTTATTTTCTATGCAAAAGTTATTCCATTTTTATTTCTTACAGTATCATATTATATTTTATTTTTTTACCGTTCTTGACCGAGGACTTGTTGTCATTCTGACGACCTAGTATTGTTCACTAGAAGAAGATAAAGTTTCGGGTGAGAGGCTACCTTTATATGATGTGGACGAAGTTGTGGAGTAATCTTCAAGTGGTTTTCAGGGAATACAGCAAATAATATTTTGTAGCTAGAACTATGTATATTAATGGTTTTTATGTAAATACTTATAGAATTATACTTTAATCATATTATATAGTTATAGTTTGTAGTAATAAAAGTGTTTTAATGTGACTTGCATACCCTCCTAGAATATTACAGGCAACAATCACTGATACGGGTACGGTTGTATTTGTATGAGAGCGTAGCCTGAAGATATAGTTATGTACCCAGCTCACTGTATCATGGAAAGCGAGATGTGATAAGATATCGGCTCTGCGCCTGGCACCAAGTCTATAGAGGACTCCACATCTTGGTCTGGCGACAAGCTCAGCAACTCCTCCTGGAAAACATCCATAAACTCTACTATCAACGAATGTGGCAACTCCTTATCTTCCACCATAGCTCTGCAGATGCCATCCTCGCTCTCCTCTGCTGCTCCGTTGGAAATATCAAACTCTGAATCTCCTGGTGGTCAAAATAACACCCTGCCTCTATGACAATATATACTAGCATGGTGCCTACTCAACCAATCCATCCCGAGTACTATATCGTAGCTCAAAAGTGGCATTACGAGTAAGCACGCACTCAACTTCCCACCAACCTAGCAGAGAAGGTGAAGCTTATCAGGGATAGACTTCGGGTGGCGCAGGACAGGCAGCGGCATTGGGCCGATAGCCACCGGAGAATTTTGGAGTTTGAGGTATAGCTTTAGTTTGTTTTGCTTGTGCTTGATTGTTGTTTGTTAGAGTGTTAAGGTTGTGTTTCATACTAGGTTGGCGGTTTAGTTTTCTTAAGGATTTCTACGACATGTGGCACAATTCTTTTTGGTGGAGGCGACAAGCTTAGTCGACGATTCATCGGACCTTTAAGTATTCTTGAGAGGGTCGGTACAGTTGCATATAAATTAGACTTACCACCTGCACTGGAGGGAGTGCACAATGTGTTTTACGTGTCGCAGCTGAGACGGTACATGGCAGATCCCAGCCATATGTTGGATCACTCGGAGATAAAGGTGGGCCCTACTCTTAGCTATTCAGAACAGCTAGTGGAGATTCTGGATCGGAGAGAGAAGGTGTTGAGGAACCAGACGATTTCTTTGGTGTGCGTTGCGTGGAGGCATCACTCACCAGGAGAGATTACCTGGGAGTGAGAGACCGAGATGCGCGAGCGATATCTATATCTGTTCGAGCCATGAGGTATAAATCTTTCTTGCATTGTATTGTTTGCTTTTGGTAGATAGTTTCTTCCTTAATTTCGAGGATAAATTTTTCTAAGGTGGGTAGGATTGTCACCCTCACTTTTTTATTCAAAGGTAGTTTAGTAATTAACAAGGGTATTTTAATTCTAGGATTATTTATATTTAATATTTATGCATGCATGATTATTTATTGGTTGTATTAATTATTGTTTGTTAGTTGTAGATTTGTTTTAGACTTGTGTAGTGGACCAAACCTATTTATTAGAATGCATGAATCAAACATTAGATTGAGCCCATCGAATTAGGCCCATGGATTAGGAGGTTTGATTAATTAGAGAAACCATTAGACTAGAACCTTCCCTCCCTAATTAAATTCTTTATGAGAGGCCCCAAGGGGTATTTGTGACATTTTACATTGCTTGGGGAGGGGGTTACATGGCCGGCCACAAGGAGGAGAGAGTGAGTGATCTCATTTTATTCTTTCCCAAATTCTAGATCTACAATTTTTCTCTTCATAATTTTCCTCCATTACCTCATCAATTCCCCATAAATTCTTCACCAATTCCTTCTCTATTCATCAATTAATGCTTCTACATCAAGGATCTACAAGAAGGAAGTAAGAAGCAAGGAGGAGGAGGCCAAGATCTACAAAGAGAGGAGCTACTTGACAATTGGGAACTTTTCATTGGAAATCCATCTCCTAATAGGTATATTTTAGTTTTTTCCCTTCTAATAGACTATAGATCTGAGATTTTACCATGAGAAACCAACCCACATGCATAGGCTACCCATAGAAATTAGTTTTAGGTTCATCGGAGACCTACGGTGGAAGTTATATCCAATTTGGTGCCAATTTTGGGAGAATTCCGAGATTGGCACATGTAGTGCTTGTTATTAGGTCTAATAGATCTAAATGACATTTGATTGCTTGTTTGTAACTAGTGTCATGTCCATAATTGGATACGTGTAGGCCGTATCTCGTCAATTTGACAAAATGGGTTGATTTTGGGGGTTTCCTCCGACACGGGGCCTTGTGCATATCACATTATGACACAGACACGTAAATACTCTAACTACTATACGTATTATTCATAATTAGTATATTAGACTTGCTCGTGTTCTCCAAGATACGTTTGGTTGTGTGTTGGAGCCGTATCGCAAGCGTATCATTGAGAAAGTGTGATACGGGTACGGTGCACTCCATGTGTTATTATTTTGACCTCTTTGTTATACGTGCATGTGTAATTATATATAATTATGATATTGGGTGATATATATATATGCATATAATAGTGTATTTATGATTAGTGTATATGTGTGTGTCTATATATATATATATATATGTATATATATATATATATATATATATATGTATATATATATATATATATATATATATATATGTGTGTGTGTGTGTGTGTGTGTGTGTGTGTGTGTTAGTTTATATATATATATATATATATATATATATATATATATATATATATATATATATATATATGTGTGTGTGTGTGTGTGTGTGTGTGTGTGTGTGTGTGTGTTAATTTATATATATATATATATATATATATATATATATATATATATATATATATATATGTGTGTGTGTGTGTGTGTGTGTGTGTGTGTTTGTATCTATATATAGATAGTTTTGTATCTAAGTATATATAGTTGTGAGAGGGGTATATATATACATAGATGTGTATAGGTGTGGATACATATATATAATAGTTATATATATATATATATATATATATATATATATATATATATATATTAGCATAGAGTGCTATGTATCTATGTGTTTGTGTGTTATGAGTAGTGTGGCTGTGAGTGTGAATACGGGGGGGGGGGGGAGGGGATGTAGCAGCTTTAATACTGTATCGTGCAGCCACCTGCAACAGGGATCACCTCGAGGCCATAGCGGGGACTGCACAGCAGGAAGCTCGGTGCTGCTGCACTCGGGCAGCAAGTAGTCGAGGCTCAGCAACCTTGAGCTATTAGTGCTCGTGCATTTGGAGCTGCACAGCAGGGAGCTCAGTGTTGCTGCATTCGGGCAGCAGGTAGTCGAGGCTCAGCAGCCTCGAGCAGTCAGTGCTTGTGGATCTGGAGTTGCACAGCAGAGGGGATCGTAGCTATAACACATTGGCACTGTGCAGTAGCTAAGAGCAGCAGCCAAGCATGGAAGGAAGGGGGCTTAGGCCACTGAACACTAGTTCCAGGTACTGTGCCCGAGCACAGTATAGGTTTCAGTTTATGTTTAGTTGGGTTTTCGTTTTGGGTTGAGTTATAAGTTATTGATTATAGATGGGTATTTGATTAAGTTTAGTTGTTCTATACTAGCTAATTAGTAATAGATAGCTTTATAATTAGTGTAAGTAGTAGTGATTATATATATATACCTGTTATGTTGATACTTAGTATATTGTCTAGCTATATGTACTATATATATATATAACTATGGGCTATTGAGATATTGAGTTGTATAGTATTAGTTAGTTATGAATATTTGCAGTGTGGAATTTATGTAATAGTTAGATGCATTATAGTGTTAGTTATATAGTTAGTATTAGTTGGATTATATTCATATGTATTAGTTATATTTAAGTGTTGAGTTACCTTGAGATACCAAGGTAATGGGTCGATAGCAAGGTATTGAGTTTGGGTATCGAGATAGATGCGATACGCATTGGTGCAAGGCCAAGGTATCCTAATTCAATTGATTTTATATAGTATTATAAATATTTTACTTATATAGATATATAAAATACGGTTTTCATATTCGAAAACTTATATATCCTAGGATACGGCTCTTTGAGTGCCTTATTGTTTCTTAGCTTAGCTAGTATAGCATAGTTTCATTGTGTATCAACTTAGTGACTTAGTATTAGACTCTTGCAACCTAGAATTCATTGGTTTGACTTAGAAATAGCGTATCGACCTAGAATTGTATCAACTTCACTTATTTTATTCTTGAACCTTGTATTGATGCAACGTACCATATATAGGTTGTGTGAGACCAGCTTGGGTATCGAGGGACACACCTTGTTCAGGACGTCAGGCGAGTACATTTCTATGATTATTTTCAATTCATAATATTGTATATATGCATGTTCTAGAATTGTATACATTGATCCCGACACAGTGATTTCACGGACTGGTACTATATGGATCCTGTCAGGAGATATTATCCCCTACCGTGTTCAGCGGGTACTCGTGTACATCGTATCTCATCGTGTATATTTGGTATTGATTATATTTTGTGTTCACACACTGCTCGTGTTCAGTGTGCTTATTCGTGTACACCCACCGCTCGTGTTCGGTGGTTATGATATTCGTGTACACCTACTGCTAGTGTTCAGTAATTATATTTCGTGTTCGTAGCGTGTCGTGATTGGATCCATCAGTATTAGTTGGGAGTGGGAGAGTAGGAGTTGATTATGTGATCAAAGCCATTGTTACATCATGAATATTCTGGTTACATACCATACTTGTAATCCGTCTTACCTGATCATGTTCACCCAACCCGATCACATAATAAACTTGTATTCTGAGGCACATTAGTTAGTTTAGATTGCAGTTATTTCATTATATTGCTGATATTCATATTGTTGATCTATATTCTTGTACATTATCTCTATATCTTGTTTATTCATTCATATATTTAGTGATCTTGTATTTTATTTTTATATCTGTTTATATGCTTGATTATGCTATTAAAACTGCTTTCAGAGGTATGTACTTCGCTCCAATCCTGACTGGATATATTTTTCCAGATGACTGACTTATAGAGCAGTGTCCCACATTCTATGGGTCGCAGGACGGCGTACCTATAGAGGATACTCCTATTGACCAGGAGGACTTAGTTGCAGAGCCCGAGGAGGTTTAGTTATTTGTATTGGATTATATTAGACTATTCTTTTGGTGGATTCACATCTTGTATATTATTTCAGATTATGGATTATATCTTTATTCTTTCCTTCGCAATTCTATTCTGCATTACTCTTCCTTAGTTTGTTTTGTGATTGAGATTAGATATGCTTGTGAGATACCATATTTCTCATCCGTTTGGAGTTGAGATGATTGATAGGTACCATATTATATTATTGAGATGTTAGATAGTTAGAAATGACCCAGACAGCGTTCTACCGCCGATTCTACGGCGTAGGTTGGGCATAACCACGTATTCGTGCCCGATTATCCGGGTGCGGGTCGTGACACCTGGGCCCTCTGGGCCTCCATCGTCACCCGCAAAAGCACAAACATTTACTTGACATCGATTGGTGCTGGGGGTAGTGGAAGCTCCTCAGAAATGGCAGGGACAATCCTTTGAACTAGAGGTGGAGTACCCCTGAAAGCTGCTGAAGCCCCCACCTGAACCGATGAGGCAACCCTCTGAGCTAGAGAAGGAGGAGTAGTAGTTGCTGCCCGCTGTGGAGGTGGTGAAGTAACAGACCTCACTGAAACTGCTCCAGAGCGCTGGGATCTGGTCTTCGGCGGCATCCTGAAGACAGATCAAAAATAGAGGAATCAATTGTGTGCAAGATACAATATCATCAAAGAAGGACAGTTATATTCAAAGAAAAAAATATTCAGATTGATAAGGATAGAAAAATTAATAGATTGGAAATGTTCCTAATTGTGATTGAGTATATTCTCATCCTATATCCTATATCCTATGCTGGCTCATAATAGTACTCTAAGTCAGAGCACTACTATGATATCATACTAGTTGTGACCTCGACCTACATGGGCCACTATAGAAATAAGTTATGACCCGCACCCAGTGTAAGGGCACGAGTACGTGGGTACGTCCAGCCTACGTCGCAACATCGACGGTAGAACGTTGTCTAGGTCAATAATACTATCTAAATATCTCACACAATATATATAATATACCTGTCAAGATATCTTGATTCCAACGGAGGATAATATAACAATATGATAATCAGTACTCAATCATAATAAAACTAGAGGAAGATAAGGCCCGATATAGAATAGAAGAAATAGAAATAATATGTCACAAATACAACTCATAACCAAGTCTAATAGACTAGCACAATAGGCTCAAATATAATGCATGCCAAAATATCTAGACTGAGACATATCCAATATAATAAAGAACTAGCTAAGTCTTCTCAACAACTGGCTTTAGCTCAACATGCTTGACGGGTGCTATCTCAACGGCTCGTCATCCTGTGGACCGTAATAGGTGAGACACATCTCCTCCAACCAATCATCTAAAAAATATATCCTGTCAGGATTGGAGTAAAGTATAAACTTTGAAAGCAGTTCCAAATATATGACAGAGAATATATGACAAGTAACAGAAAAGAATACAAGATGCACAAGTAACTAAGAAATAGAAATACAACTGAAATAACCAAATAAATACAATCAGAACTGGAAAGGTAAATACAAGTAATATGGAATAAACTGTAAATAAGAGAAACTAGAATACTATCAATGTAATTTAGAGCACAAGTTATTCAACGGTTACTCGATTATACGTGAGGTGTATAATTGACATACACAAGATTACGCTAAGGGATTTGATCACATACCTAACTTCTACTTCTTGTCCCAACCAATACTCATGGATCCAATCATAATACGTTATGCACATAATTATAATATAAGCATACTGAGCACATAAGATAGTGTAAGCACATGAATAAGTACGAGCACAAGAATACTCGATGCATACGATAGATTACATGTGTAAGGAGTACCCGTTGCACACAGTAAAGGGGATAACATCTCCTGACAGGATTCATATAGTACCAGTCCGTATAATAATGTGTCAAAATCAAGTATCACGGTTCTAGAACAAGTAATATATACACTATCATGTAATAAAAACTAACAAAGAGATGTACTCGCTTGTGGTCCTAAACAAAGTGTGAGGATCGAGGTCCAAGTTGGAGTCACAAAGACCTATTATGAATTCTCAATATTACTTGGTGTATTAGAATGATAAACATGCTTAAAAGAGTTAGAATATGCTTTCTAGGTCATATCTAGGCCATACTAGTCAAACTAAGTCATGCACAAGTTTCTAGGTCCACACTAAGGTAATTAGTCCATATTAGTCACCAACTAGTTAACACTAGCCAATATTAGCTATTAGCACTAATATATCTATACACTAGATAATAGGATACTCTTTGTATCCATATATACATAACTTATATATATACTACAGTATATATATAACATCTTAGTATTAGTTACTAACATAGTATTTAAATATCTTAACTATACTTAGTTGTACACTCACACTAGTCATACCCTAACCTTACCCCTTTGGTGTCTTGATATAGTACTTAACTGATACTCTAAGTATCAGTCATTACCCCCAACCTATTAAATACACCTTACCTTTTAATCTACCTCATATAGACACTCACACCTATACTTCTATATAAGCTAATCACTGATACACTAGTACATAAGATAACCACTGACACTAATGGTAATAAGGATTCAGACCTCCTTCCTTAGTGCTACTGCTCCTACCTTTGCCTTCACTATTGCTGCTGCAATGATCCTAATATTTCTGTTTCAACAACAAGTATTGCTTCTGCAGTAACCTTACACCTTATATATGTAGCCGCCATCAGTTGGACAACCGATACACCTCTAGGTTCTGATCACTGATACTAACACTAGGGGTTGCTGTCAAACCCAAACAACAAGGTGTTGTTGCCACTGCCTAAAACCCGACTCCCATTCCTTGTATAGTATAAATGTGGATGCAGTTGTAACTACTGCAGCTCTGATATACGATTTCCCCTTACTGTACCCCCATACTGTCACAAGTGGACAGCAGTGTGCACTTTCACTGTGCTATGCTGCACCCATTGCCCGACCCACTACAAATCTAATACTCCTAACCATTACTGCTAATGCCTATTATTTACAGGTTTGAGCATGCACCAAGCTCTATCACAGCAGCAAGTAGCTGCTCATCCTTGTGCACAGGCACAAACTTCATTACATCCATACTATAACCTCACATGCACACAAGCATCCCTCTTATCAACACTAATGCACACACACACACCCATCAAAGTATATATATATATATATATATATATATATATATATATATATATATATATATATATATATATATATATATAGAGAGAGAGAGAGAGAGAGAGAGAGAGAATAAGGGAGGTGAGATGGCACCTCACCCTAAAAACAAAGGTGGCGGTAACGTGGCACAATCTCAATCACATATTTTATATAATTGGCAATTTGCACTTAACCCCCTCCCCTCGTTTGTGTGGTTGAGATTGTGCCACGTCACCGCCACCCTTGTTTTTAGAGTGAGGTGCCATCTCACCTCCCTTATTCTCTCTCTCTCTCTCTCTCTCTTTATATATATATATATATATATATATATATATATATATACTCACACACATATATAACAATTAGTAATGAGTTATATATATATACATATATAGATATAGGTATATAAATGAATATCTACGTCAATACATGCTAATAGGCAAACACTTATAGTGCACAAGTGATACGCTAGGATACGCTCAAGATACCCATTCCAAACTTAACCAAACATAACCCAAAGCCTACAAGCATGTCACACATGATGATTAAATCCTAACAAATCATTATTTAGCTAATCTAGGTGTCATGGTAAAATATAGCATGTGTATTACATGTGTCGAAGGAAAACCCCTAAAATTATCCCTATCAGAAAGTGTTGTGATACGGCCTACTCGTATCCAATTGTGGACACATAGCTATCCTCAAAACACTAATACAAACCTAAATAGATCTACTAAACCTAATGACAAATACTTGGTGCTCAAATCTCGGATTTTTCTTAAATTGGGCACCAAACTCAATGTAAAAGTCACAATAAGGGTTATTAGAAGCCAAACTTCTTCCTATGGGTAGCCCTAATGCATGGGTGTATTTCTAATACTTAATTACTATAATTAGAAGCTAATTAGAGAATTAATCTTAGAATTTACCTATTGAGAGATAGATTTCTAATGCAAACCAAGATGGACACAATAGGACATAAGCTGCTAACCCCAAAGTCTCATCTTCAAGTGCTCTTGCCAACCTCAAGCTTCTAGTATCCTTAGATAGTAAGGATGAGTGAATTTGAAAGGGATTTATGAAGAATTTTGTGGAGGGATGAACTATTTAGGGAATTTCACTAATTAAAAATTAAAATAGAATGAATGAATGGAGGAGAGAGAGAGAGAGAGAGAGAGAGAGAGCATTTTCTCCTCAAAATAGGGCTGGCCACCCTAGGTTCCTTTCCTAAGTAATGTAATAAGACTAGAATACCCTTTAGGGTTGTCATGAAAAAATAATTAGGGACGAAAGCTTCTCTTCCTAATGACGATTAAGTTTAAACTCTAATTAAAGTGAATGGTTAGCTAATTGAGTCTACATGGCTAGTTCAACTAATTGGTTAAGTTGTCATGTCAAGTTGGTTAGGTCCACTAGGGTCTTGTCTAATTAAATAGTCTAAACTACTAAACTCTAATTATATTAGTTATACATATTATAACATACATATTATTATAAATAAAAATATAACACAATATATATAATATGCAAATGACAAAAATATTCCTATTCTAGAAATTTGGTAGTGGCATATTCCACTGATGAATGATACATGGAAGCTGAAAGAAAAATATTTGGAAGCCAATATATTTCTTGTATAGGATAAATATTGTAATGTCTATGAAGGAATCTTGCTGATTACTAAGTCGGTTGAGATAGAACATTTCTATCCGAAGACCAATGATCTTCGTAGTGACATAAATTACAGCAAAATCTTAATTTGTTACTTAATTACTCCTCAATCATGGGACCTTTATCCCAATCGAACTAAATAATTAGTTCATAAAGAAAAGAAAATTACTATTCCTTATTATTGGGATTATATTAAAGCATTTATCAAGGTCTTCTACTTTGATAACAGTAAATGGAAGCACTCTTGGTTCATTCAAATTTGTTCGTATATCCTGAAACAGGAAATTTCTTACTGTTTTATTCACTGGTGGCTACAATTTGGTGTTATCTTAGAAATTCTTCCACCTTATATCCATGAATTGTTTGCTATCTGTATTCAATCTTACTCTCTTCGTCAGAATGCTGACAAACTTTTCGAGGGAGATAATACCATGTATTATTTTGTCCAGTTTGAGATCCCATACATATTCAAATGGATAATTAAATGTGAATATAATCACAATAAATCCCTATTTTGGCTATTTTTTTGATCAAATGGTAGAATCGAATTGATGAGAAAAAAGTATAAATTGTAAAGAAAAATATCAAGAAAAATAAGGTCCTTATAGAAGATAAGGTACAAAATAAAATGGTAAAAGATAGCCCTCTCAAAATATTAACAGATTTAATGAGAAGGGAGAATCCTAGAATTACTGAGGATGAGTTAAAAAGGAAATACCTCCAATATATAAAATCTTAATTTGAATCAATATTTGAGACAGATAATCGTTCTGCCAGTTCTACTAGATCCAAAATGGTAGAACACACTGTTGAAGAAGACACTGATATTTTTTTCAAAAGACTTTATCATCGAGTCACTACTCAAGAATCTGATGAAGAGAACGATGATGACCTACAGTAATCATCACTGTCTGCCCGAATACACGTGGTAGAGAATTTTTACTTTTGAAAAAGCAAATGCTTTACTTTTGGGAAAGAGGAATCTCTTTAATAAAGCGGCCGACAATGGTTGACCTCACACAGACAACTTTCGGCGCAAATATTCCACTCTCAAGAAAAGGCGAATAAAGTAAAGATGATGGAGACGGGCACTAACCACTGTTCATGACCTGAAGATAAGTAAAAAAATTTGTGACCGACACATGCAAGTCACCCAGTCAACTAATGCGGACGAGATGTATTATAAATAGAGGCATAATCTCTTTTTATGGGAGAGTTTTTGACTACTATTGTGTGTTATTGTGTGCTTTCTTCGAGTGTACTCTGTAATTTTCAATTATCAATAAATGTTTGAAGTTTCTGCAATTCCGTTTATGCATAATGCCTTTCATCCTTGATCCTTTCCTTCTTTGATATATATATATATATATATATATATATATATATATATATATATATATATATATAAGATAGTGACCTAGAAAACCTAGTGACAATAGATTTAATATTATTAGTATGACCTTATGAACCAACTCTAAAGATAATTGTAAACCCAAATTGGGGGTAATGACCTAGTTTGACCGAGTTGACCTAGAATTGACCTAGTTTGACTATTTTGACCTAGTTTTGAGTTAATTATGTATATTATTGATTCTAAAATACCATTTGACATAGATTTTCATGTATAGGTCAGTGTGACACCAGTTCGGATACCGATTTGCATTCATTATTCTGGACCATATGTGAGTACATTCTCTGATAGTTTCTATTATTTGATAATTACTATAATACAAGTATTTAGTAATATTTTACCAGATTCTTGACACGATGGTACATGGATTGGTATACTTAGATTCCCATCATAAGATCTTACTCTTCATTGATTGCCTTGATATTTTTCATGATTATATAGACTGTGATCATCGTGCACATATTATAGACCATGCATAGTGATTACCATGTCGTGACATATCATGATTTGGATCCTTTGTACTAGTCGGGGCGGAGAAAGTGCTGGATAGATATGAGATTAAGAACCTTAAACAATATATTGAATAATGTAGACAATATCCAATCATACGTTATTGTGTTACTTTACAGAAAATAACCAATCATACGTGATTGTGTTACTTTGTAGACAACAGCCAATCATACATGATTGTGTTACTTTGTAGACAAAAGTTAATCATACATGATTGTATTACTCTGTAGACAACATCCAATCATACACTTTATATGTGATTGTGTTACCCCGTGATAGTAGACAACTATTAACCCAAGACGATCACATATCTAAGTAGTATTTTAAAAGACTTAGTGCAGTTACAGTTCTTCTTTTTATTCTATTTCATTATGTACTGATATTGCCTTATTATTCTAGATTATATGTCTTTATTTTCTGCCATATTATGATACCTGTTCATTATTTTTCTCTTCTTGTATTACATTCACTATTATTGTTTATAGTCATTATCAATTAATTTGGAACTGCTATTAGGTTGTACTCGTTCCATCCTGAGTGGATATATTTTTTAGATGACTATTTAAAAGACTAGTATCCTACACATTATGACCCACATGATGGAGAGTTAGTTATGGTTGCACCAGTAGTACATGAGTAACCCGTACCAGATGTTGAGGAGGCTCAACTAGTTATTGTCTAGACTTAGCTACTATTTCTTTTGTACTGGATCTGTCTCCAGCTTTTAGACCTTGAGATGTTATTGATATTTTAGACTTGTGTTGTTATTGCTAGACTCTTAGACTTGGTGATATATTTTGTAGCTATTATAGAATTGTGACTTGTGACTTTGTGATTTCTTTGATTTATATCATATCTTGCCATTTTCTTCTTATAAATTATTGTGATTGAGTATCATTACATTATTATCATATTGTCCTCATTTTTTGATTTAAGATATCATTGACAAATTACATATATTATTGTGTAAGATAGATAGATAGTATTGTTGACCTAGACAGCGTTCTACCGTCGATGCTACGACGTAGGCTGGATGTACCTACGTACTCATATCTGATTATATGGATGCAGGTCATGACACATAGTTGATCTAAAATTCTATCGAGCAATAGCCTTCTAAATCCAAATTTTTTATGCAATATCTTTCATCTTGCTGACTCCGATCGTATCCTCGAGTCTTCAATCACAACTCTAATTTTATTCTATTCGATTCAATCTAAAATCGTATATATGATCCACTAAGTTTCCTCGATCAAGATATCTATTATGTTACTCTGATTCTCTTTCTGATACACTGTCATTGTTCACTTGCCTCATTCTCAACTGTTCAAGTTAATCTCGTTTGAGACACTCGAAATCACTAGTTAAATACCACTCGTTCTAAGACTTTGCGCGATCACATCGTTTGTTGATAGACTCAATGATACCATGAATTCCTTGATTTTTTGAACATTTCTAAGATGATCCATACACTACTCAGTATTCGAGCTACTTGATGAATCCTCGTAATCCACTCTATCCTCAAATTGATTATTCATCCCCGAGGCTATGGCATATACCACTCAGGGATCAAGTCATCCAAATAAGTCCTCAATTGTGTTATATCTTTCACTCGCATATCTAATCAATTCATTCGTTAAAACTTATGTACGATACCTGTGTGTTGCCTCGATAATCTTAGTCTTGTATACACCTTTATCGCTAGTTATCCACATAAACCATATTTTGATTCATACTTATCGACACGAATATCCAACTGAACCATTCCTCAAAATCCAAGCACGATGCTCTATATATTTCTTAGTGATAATCTGATAACGTCTCTATCAATCGACATTCTAAGTCCAACTTATCCTTATCTGAATGATATCCAATCTTGCTCGTAAACTCGCTCGAACCAAAGTGTCTAGGTGCACGATACTCAGCAAAATTTAGCCAATATGCTGTGTGCATTGTTATCCCGTCTGAACGATATTCTAGTCTCGCACACAAACCCACTAGTATTAACACCAAGCTAATCTGGTTCATACATAACTTGCTAACTCTAGCACGAGTCTACTCAACTTAAGTTTGACATAACTCGGCACAAAGGCCTTCGCTTAACTATCTCACTCTATGATCATTGTTTGTGGTTATTTAAACAAAAAGAATAGGAATGTATTCGATGTGGGGGTTTACACGGAACCCGCCTTCTTTTGTTTACAAACAAACTTGTACAATGTAATCCTATACGAGGATATGGGAGTACAATTTATTTAATCTGGATAGATATTGCTATAGGTGTCTGATCTACGGTCGATCACTTTAGCCCTTGGACCACACGATGTTGAAGAAGTGCCGTAGGAGACAAGAAGCAGCTTCGAAGGTTGCAGAAGAGGGTGGATGCACGATGCTGAAGTTGTCGATCCCTACTCTTTGCCTGAGCTTCGGGTGCTCTCTCTCTCTCTCTATCAATTCTCCGACCTGGTTCGATCTTCCAAATTGTCGACCTTGTTCCCCATTGATAGGGGTCTCTATTTATAGAGTTTTGGTGACAGTGACCACTCCATCGGTGTAACAACCGAGGAGTGGAAAGTACAGCACCCTTTTACACAACGGTTAAAGTAACCAATGCCTACGTATAGATGATCTTTTGAATGAGCGTGTGACGCGGGTCCAACTAAGGGGACACAACGCGTACAATTGCTACTAAGATCACGACGTAAAAGCCACGTAGGTAGGTATCCATTGTGTAGCAGAGGTTGGCATAGAAGCCAAATGTCTGTCACCATGGCATAGAAGCCAAGTAGGCATAGAAGCCGAATAGGCATAGAAGCCGAACAGGAATAGAAGCCGAGTAGGCATAGAAGCCGAGCAGGCATAGAAGCCGAACAGGCATAGAAGCCGAGTGGTCGTAGAGACTAAATGGTCGTAGAGACTGAGTAGGCGTAGAAGCCATATGAGCACAGATCCTGAATGGGCATAGAAGCCGCTGCGTACTGTGCTAGAATGGGCGTAGAAGCCGCTGCGTACCGTGCTGATGTGGACGTCTTAGCCAAAATTATGGCTTTTGAAGATATAATCGAATCTCTTACAGAGATTTGCCACCATCTTATGCATTAAATACGGAGGCATATTTTGAAGGTCTGCAACCCTTCTGTGCACCCGTCGCAGAGACGTGCCTTGAGAGAAGCTGTCATCGCTCTGTGTAATTAGACGTGGAGACGTGCGTCGAGTCCCGTACGAGGTGCAGCTTTTGACGTGGCAGGCGGTTTGCCTGCTGCGGAGCGTAAAACAGCTCATGTTTGCCTGTGTAAAATAGGGCGGCGTATTCCCTTGTACGCGAAAGAGCGGTTTATGCTGAGGGGACTCCAGTAAACGACGGTTTGGTGATGCTTTAACCAAATCCTCTGCATTAAATGCAGAGATCCGCCATCATACTATGGGGCGCGTCCTGAGGGGTCTGCCATCGTTTCCAGCCGTCGTCTGGGTAGCCATGCAGCACTTTTTGTCAGGAGTCAGAGGTCAGATTCACTGCGTGACTTGACAGGTTCATTTCGGGGAAGACGAAGCGTTTCTCGTACGCATTAATGCTGCTTTGAGAGCGGTTGAGTTTTACGCCATAGAGGCGATGAAGAACTCTGTCTTACGCTGGAGCGGCATGGACGTACTGCACTTACGCGGATGGTCCTTTGAGCATACACTTCATGTTGTATTTTAGCGGAGAAAGCTCTGTTGTACGCTTGATGGCTCTGAAGGCCTCTGTTTATGCTGCTCTGCATCAAGAGGCTGCGTAGCTCTTCCCAGCGTATTTTTCATGCTTCTACAAGACCCCCTTCAAAGCTTTTAAATTCCTCGGAATTTGAAATGCTTTGAATAAAGCATGAACGGCCCCTCGTAACTCCAAACGTTTCTGAATGGAGCATTGAAATGGTCGATGCGGACTTTATGGCAGATTTATTGGGGACCGCTGTGATCTCTTTTGCCTATAAAAAGGCTGGGGGGTGAACCTGTTCTCACCACATTCCCATCACCATGCAGAGATGATCGCCGGAGTTCGTCGGGTCGACCTGAGGAAGAAGGAGATCATGTTCTTCCAGCATGTAGGGAGCCGAAAAAGACGGCGTCTTCGAGCAAATGTCCACTGCAATGATGGATCATGGAAGGATATCTTAGCCTCCCTTGCTCGGGATAATCAACAACTTTGTATGGTGGTTCTTCCGGGAAGAGGGAAGGATGATATTTTACCATACTGTTTGCAAGCTGTATCTCTTCTTCTGAGATCTCCGCGGACGAGATTAGACAAACCGTAATCTATCATCCTCGATCGAGTTGGGTAGAAGATACCTCAACTGGATCGGCCATGGCGAATGAAGGATCTTCTTGTTCATGACTGTGGTAGTCGATGAACTATTCTCGAAGAAGAGGAAGATCTCCACCCATGCGAGAACCTGTTAGGACAGCTTCTGGGCGATCTTCGGACGACGAGGGGGTATCTCCTTTGTAGACGGAGTTTCCCTCAGATGTAATCATGAAAATGAAAAGAAAACCCTTGTAGATTGGATTTCCCTCATATGTAATCATGATTTTGATCTTTAATAAAATCGTCTTGCTTCTTCATACGATCATCTTGCCATACGTTACTGTGAAGTCTGAATATGTGTAGCTTCAACACGTCTGAATCTTTATGCCGACTCTGTATAAAGAGTGCTAGGTCCTGTCCTTTACGCATAACAAATAGTCCATAGAACGTTGTAGAGCATTTTGAACATTTTAGAACCGTCCTGTTGCTAGGACCGAGGAACCGCGTAGAATTTCAAACTGTTGCTTCTCTGATGAACAGAATTTTTGTTCAGACTTCGTCTTCAAGAGTGACTTCTCAAAAATCCCTTGGAATAGGGTCGAGAAATGGCTGTCTAACTGAGTTGCCATCTTTTGATAGACGAGATATTCAGACTGGAGTCTGGACGAACCTCCAATTTTGGACCCGAGAAGAGTAATTTCTCAATGTTTGAACTCTTGTATGCTTCGGGTACTTGGGATGCTTTGGGTTAAGAACGAGTATCTTCTATGTGAACTCTTTGCAATTTACCACTTTGGGGACTGTTTCGAATATGCGGAAAGTCGTGGAGCACGAAATTATCAGTCTGTAACCTCTGGGCGTAAAACACCATCGAGCGCAGAATCGTAGACTTGTGGTTCCTGAGCGTGAAGTCGTAGGTTTGTAGCCTCTCGAGCATAAAAGCTACCGAGCACAAAGGCATCCGGGCATAAAACCATATACTTATAGCTGTCGAACGTAAAACTGTAGATTCGTAGCCGTCGAGCGTAGAAAGCTCCTTTAGCGTAGAACTGTTTGATTTGTAGCTCCTGAAAAGAAAGTTTCTTCGAGCGTGAAGTTTGCGGATCTGTTGCCTCTGAGCGTAAACTGAGCGCCACTGAGCGTGAGATCTTCGATTTGGTATCTGCTGAGCGTAAATTCGTAGGTTTGTGGCCTCTCGAGCATAAAAGCTACCGAGCACAAAGGCATCCGGGCGTAAAACCATAGACTTGTAGCTTACGAGTGTAAAATCGGAGATCCGTTGCTGTTGAGCGTAGAAAGCTCCTTTAGCGTAGAACCCGCTGAACCGTTTTGCACGAAAAACCTTTCGAATTCGCTGACTGTCCGTCTTCCAAGGGTAGTGGGCTGACATAGCATCCAATCATAACCCATCATTTAATTTGCGAGATTTGGTTAGGGTCTCGAGGAGTTCGTCCGAGGATTCGAGGAGTCGACCCGGACTATATATACCCCAAGTTTTTTGAGAGAAAAACTTTTCATCTGTCTTCTGCGAAAGAGAGAGCTTTCGACCGTTCCGAGTTTTTCTTCATTCCTTCTCCGAGCACTCCGAGTCTTCAGAAATGGCGTCGAAACAAACCCCCTCCGCTAAGGGAAAGAGCGTAGGTTCTTCCTCTCATTCTTCTGCCCCAGCGAGGGAGTCTCTGGTCGGACAAGGCAAACTTCCTTCCGAGCAAAGTATCCCGCTGACGAGTAGCGCACCCGGCCTTAGAGGTAGAGCCTTTGGGGTGATAAAAACGATGAAAAATCCTTCGCACACGTTGAACGTGACTGCGCTAGGTCATCTTCTGTGTTGATAGCCTCTTTGAAGGAAGTTGATGCACGGAGGCATTTTTATCTTTTACGCCCATATTTATAATATGCCAGCGTAAAGACTCCACATTTTCGTAGTTTTGAGCGTAAAAGCTCTGGCTACCGAAAATTGGTGTATATCGTAAAATTTGAGTTTTACGCTTGTGGGGAGGACTGTCGGCATAAAATAGCCAGATTTGCATAATCCTGCGTAGAGCACAGACTGTCGTTTCTTCGGTCTGCATGTTCGTGCAAGACTTGTAGTGACATCTTTTCCTTTCACTTTTGCAGTTGATTTGGGTGAGTCTCCACTGGCCGAGGTGATGGGCTCCGCTGCTGGGATGCTGCACTCAAACTACCTAGAAAATCTGTCCCACGTGGCATTTCCCATCTTCGGACCCCAGTATCCTGAAGGAAGGGGGTTTCTGATATCGGTTCAGGGCGAGCGGACGCTGCTGAGCATGATTAATGGCGAGCCCCTGACCTACGTAGACGGGGAGCAGTACATAAAGCCGACTTTCCTCTTTGGGGACATGATTGACAAACAGTCCCAGACGAGGCCCAAGAGGGAGCCCTGGGTTTTTCCTGTCGGGAATTTGGTTTTGTATTTGCCAACGATGCCGAGGGATTATCCCATCTCGGCCTTCTTCCATGCGACGCATCCTAGGAAGATGTCGTGGATGCTGACTCCTGATCTTCACGGTAAGCCGGGGAAGATCTTTCATCTCAAAGGAGCTGACCGGGGGTCGTTTGTCAGTCGCCATTCTGGCTTTGTGACGTTGTTCCAGGGACTGTGCCCGGGTAGTGTCCCGAGTAAAGACAGCTCGGTGATCCAGCCGGTCCAATTGTCGACCTTCTGCAACGACTTCATGGGACGAGGCGGGGTATATCCCAAGGAGAATCCCCGGTGTAATAGGTGGATTGCCCCAACAAACTCCCGATGGATATGCCTGGTTGACTGGGCCTTGAAGCACTTCCGGAGGGAGCTGAAGGTTATTGGACTATATGCTGCTGTGAGTGCGACGAGCGTCGGGTTGCCTCCGAACCCTAACTTGTTCCTGGCGCTGATGGAGCGGTACATTCCGCTCACTGGGACCTTTGCCACTCCACTGGGGGAGTTGGGATTGGCGCTCCATGAGATGGCAGTTGTCTCGAGACTGCCGATGGGGAATACCCCCTATGAAGAGTACGTTCCCACCAACCGGGAGTTGGGGGATTTGGACCCTCGGGTGGCGGAAGTATATCAGGAGCTGATGTGTCAATACTTCGCGTGCACCGCTTTTTATAACGAGCCTTCTGATTTGGCTCATACCACCAAGTGGATGTCCTACCTCTTCTTTCACCGAGCTAGGGCTGCCAAGTCGGAGAAAACCTCGGGGGGCAAAAATGAGCCCGTGAATTGTTTGGGCGTGCTTAGCGCCCAGGTCGTCGAGGGTCTTTTGGAGGAGGCCGCAGCTCCGGATCAGATTCTCGTCGAGGGGGTAGGAAAGTACCCCGAAGGCACTAAGGCCTGTAGTTACTTAAGGCGTTGTCGCCGGCCTCTGTCTAAGGAAGCCCAGTTGGCTGGTTTCCTTTCCATATGGCTGCGTCGAGTAGTAGTGCCCGGCACAGCGTCTGCGGATCATATTCACCGGAACATCCTGTGGCCGGCAGTGCGCCTGGTGTTCGGGGCAAGACTGGGCTTGCTTCCTTCCATGGTGTGCCGTATACAGGCTGGCCTGAGAGCCATAACTGATGGGTTGCTCGTCGACGAAGCTCGGCGTGAGAGTTTTCCCAGGGTGGAATTACTATATCTATACTTGATGGGATGGTTAATCCTCTACAATCCCCGGGTGATGTCTCCTGGCTCCGGTAGCAGCTCGGGGGGTATATTCTTGCTGAATTACAAGGATTCCTCCTGGAATGTGAACACAGTCTTAGACTGTCGGTTGGTGTTGAACCTCAGCCAGGACTGGAAGATCCTCTGTATTGTCCCCTCCGTACATCGCAATCAATCAGGGGTGCGGCTTGAGGATTCAGGTGGAGAGAAGACCGACCTTTCCCCGAAAGCTTTTAACTGGTTGGTCTGTATTAGGCCCTCCCATCTGTTATACAGGAGCGAAGATCACTGCTTCTTTGAGCCCTACTTGCCTAGTCGGTTCGCCAGGCAGTTTGGGTACGATCAGTTGCATGTAGGCAATGCCGTTACCAGCTTCAGGTCCAGGGGCGGACTCATTGATGGAGCTAGAGGGTGGCGATATTTCATCATGGGTTGTACGGGGGCAAGCTTTATCGTGCCGGTCGTTACCGCCTCCACGGAGCTCCGTATTCTCCATTCTTACGCCCAGTTCTACGTGGCGATTAACACCTTCCATCGTAATTTCGACACGCGTGGAAGCTTCAGGGTGTCTTCTCCCAAGCCTGGGGGAAGAGTTGACGTCCCCTCGGTTTCTTCGGACGAGGGTGAGGAGTCTGGTACTCCGGATGAGCCTCTGGTGTCGGTGCCGAGGTGTGAAGTGCCTCCGCCTGCGGGGGCTTTGGTAGTCTCTTCTGGGAAGCGACGGGCTTCTGCTCCGAAGGAAGTTTCTCTTCGTAAGAGGAGGAAGGAGACGGTCGCTCGTCCTCTCCGCATTCTTGGTGTTGAGGCTCCCGGGAGTGAGCCTGCCTCTTCCTATATCAGGGATAATTCTTTGGCTGGAGGTTCCTCGCCTTTTAGAGAGGGACCTTCTACAGTTCCGGCCGGCGGCGCCGGAGAATCCTCGCTAGAGGTCGCTGTCGTGGCTGCTGCTCCAGGTAGCGGAGCGAGTTTGCCCGTGTGCCCGAGGCAGATGGGAGAATCTTTCCCGAGGTCAACAACGGGTGAAACTCCCATTATGTCAGCGAGCGTTCCTGGCGAGATTCCAGCTGATGAACCTCGACCGCGTCTTGGTGAGGGCTTGGCAGAACTCTCGGCGATGTCAGTCGGCCCACCTCCTTCTCCAGGCATGATGATTCGTATTGCGTCATTAAGGCGTGGTTTAGCTACCTCGGGTGTAGATGCGTTGTATATGTCGTTGGTCCCGGGTAAATGTCGTCTTCATGTCTCTCTTTAGAAAGATTATCATCATACTGATATTAACTTTCTTATCCTCTTTTCAAGGGATAGCGCCCACGGGGAGTATAGCGTTGAAGCGCATTCTGGCTCCGCTCGGGCTCCAGATGATGATACGGAGGCGTTCGACTTTGATGAGGAAGTGGCTTCGGGGGCCAGTACGCCCGGAGTAGTTTCGTTACCTCAAGAGGAGGATGAACCCGTCGTCGTGACCTTGCCTCTTGTGAGTGTGGCGATGACTTCGACCGCCGTTGTCGCACCTTCTTCGGTCACGCCATGCGCAGATGCGACGGCTGTGGCCACCTCGTCTGCAATTGTCCCAGGAGAGGGACTTGTTGATATTGCGGCCAATCCCGGCGTCCAGTCGGATCTAGTTGCGTTGATCGAGCAACATACCAGCCTTTTCTACACCGGTTTGAAAACGATGATATCAATGGTGTTAGCGAAGAGTCTAGATTTTAAGCGCCTGAAGAAGACTTCTCTTGCTTTGATCGTGGTCATCAGGGAGCTCGGCGATCCTGGGGCAGCTGACGTTCTGGAGGCGGTGGTTAATGGGTTAGAGCAACCCATTACCGAATACTTGCAGCTGACTCGGGGCAGCCTCGATGCTGACGTCCAGGCTCGGTTTGACCTCATGACTGCGCGGCTTGCTACAAAGCTGGAAAGCCTAGACAACTCCATCCAGAAGCATAAGCTGGAGATGGATAGGAGAAAAGCTATCATGGAAGAGGCTCTTGTCGTTGAGACGCAGTGTCGCACCGAGCATGAAGGAAATACTGCGAGGGCCTCCAAGCTGAAGGAAAAACTCGCTCGGGCTGAGGTATGGGCTTCTCAATCGTTGGCGGGTCTAGAGGTAGCAGCTGGTCGTCTGAGCGCGGCGCGACAGGATTTGGACCGTGCAGAAGCTGCTCGTGCGGGCTGTCTTCGGGCAAAGGTTGATCTGACCCTTACGAACACTCCCGAGGCACGGCTGGAGCAGTCTCGCGCCGACGCCTTGGTTCTTAGGAATGAGAGGATAGCTGCACTGGAGTGGCTGATTCGCAATCTGACTACTCCGCCATTATGATGTATCCTTTCCCTTTTTGCTTGCCCAGATGTAATACTGCCTCCCTTTTGGGAATAAATAAAGGCGACTCTTTTCTGACTTTTGTGGACCCGTCATTCCGGAATGTAAATAATAGTTTTTTAGGCGAGAGTAATATCAGAGGTAGTATGGACATGATAGACTCTCGATAAACTTCTTAGCAGGACATATCTTATTCAGAGGTCGTACAGACATGATAGGATATGACCCAACTAGTTTTGTTTTGGGAGTAGTTTTGTCAGAATATGAGATCCTTGCTATATTCCACCTGAGCAGGAGAGTTTAAGCATAGTACCTTTTCAGGAATTTGCCGTTGATAGGAGCCATTAACAGGTCTCCATTAGGCTGGGCTAACCTGTAAGCGCCATTCGAGAATGTTGTCTCGATCACATAAGGGCCTTCCCACTTGGGCTGGAATTTGTCTTTGCTTCTGTGAGTAAGAATCATCGGCCTTCTTACGGCTAGGACTAGCTCGCCGACTTTGAACACTCTTTTCTTTACCTTACGATTGAAGGCTTTGGAAATGCGCGCTTGGTAGAGCGCGATCCGTTGTTGAGCTTGGAGGCATTTCTCGTCTAATCCTTCCAGCTCTTGGAGCCTTAACAGGTCATTCTTTTCTCGAGTCAGCTCACTAGTCACGGCTATCCTGAGCGACGGGATCTGGATTTCGATGGAAAGAACTGCTTCGCTCCCGTAGACTAGTGAAAAGGGGGTACAACCTGTCGGTGTTCGTACCGTTGTGCGGTATGCCCAGAGACATTCGCCTAACTTCTCGTTCCAGTCTTTTTTGTTTGAAGAGACGAATTTCTTCAAGAGTTTGATAATGGTTTTGTTGAAAGCTTCCGCCAAACCATTAGCAGCTGGATAATATGCCGTAGAGGCAATATTGTGTATCCGATTTTTATCGTAAAACCGATGAAACGCTTGGCTGATGAACTGATACCCATTATCGTGAATTATCCTCCGGGGTACCCCGAAGCGATAAATGACGTGGTGCTTGATGAAGCTGATTACGTCAGATGCCTTTACCTCAGCCAGAGGGATCGCCTCTGCCCATTTGGAGAAGTAATCCGTGATGGCCAGTATGAACCGGTGGCCTCTGGAGGAAGACGGGTGAATGGGACCAACGATATCCATACCCCATGCTTCGAAGGGCCAGGATGCAACCGTAGGATGTAGATATTCAGATGGTTGGTATATGAAGTCTGCATGAACCTGACAGGCTCTGCATTGTATTGCATAGCTGATCGCGTCTGTGATCATAGTAGGCCAGTAATAGCCCATTCTCCTGATACGATCCTGTAGCTTAGGACCGGGCTGATGTGCTCCGCATACGCCGTCGTGAGCTTCCCGGATAACCTGCTGTGCTTCATCGTCTGAGAGACATCTTAATAGCAGTCCGTCGTAAGTCCGACGATATAGGCATTGTGAAGATGCATCGAAGTAGAAGCGTAATGATCGTCTCTTGACGGATTCTGCTTCTCTGGGGTCTTCTGGCAAGATTCCGTATGCGACAAAATCTATGAAGGGACTCCTCCAGTCTCTTCCAGGGAGATCTGTGTTTACAGCGTGGCTGCGTTCTATGTGGAGGTTGTTCTTCACGCAGAATAAATCTCTGTTAAGAAGGATCACCGAATTCTGCCTTCTTATAGGAGTAGCTAAATCCGTCGCTAGACTGGCTAGGGCATCAGCTTCCAAATTCTTGGATCGAGGGACATGCTCTAGGAAGAATTCTTTGAATGTCATGGCTATCTCGACCGTCGCTTGGTGATAGGGGATGAGGTCTGGATTCCGGACTTCATATATTCCTCTGACTTGATTGACGATAAGCAGAGAATCACCAAAAGCTTCCAGGGACTCTACCCCCAGCTCTTTAGCAACTTGGAGCCCTATTAGTAGAGCGTTGTACTCTGCCACATTGTTGGAGCAGGGCTCGCTAAGAGAATATGCTCGGTAGATGACGAGCTGATCAGGGGTGACTAGGATGACTCCTACTCCTGAAATAATGTTTTCCTTAGGACCGGTTCTGGAGGCGCCGTCGAAGAACAGTTGCCATGCGTCTCCTTCCATTGCGGAATTACATTCTACAACTTCGTCGGGAATGTTTTCGTATAATTTGGAGGTCTCCGGGATCGGATGAGCGGCTAGGAAGTCGGCCAGCGCTTGGCCTTTGATGGACTTCTGCGGTACGTATACCATGTCATATGGTGTTAACAGCTTCGCCCAAGTTGCAAGTCGGGAATTAAGAATGCTCGGCTTGCTCATCAGTACTCGAAGAGGGTTAATCTTGGAGATTATGTGGATAGTCTGGCCGGTGACATAGTACCGCGTCTTTTGGATAGCGAACATCAGAGCCAAGCATTCTTTCTCCACTGGGTTGTACCGGTGTTCGGCTCCGACCATCATCCTACTGAGGTAGTAGATAGCCTGTTCATGCCCTACATCGTTCTTCTGTGCGAGAAGAGCTCCTAGCGAATGATCCATTGCTCGGACGTACAGCAAAAACGGTTTTCCCATAACGGGAGGCACCAGAACTGGCGGACTGGTGAGGTAGCGTTTGATATCCCCGAATGCTTGCTGACAGGTTTCGTCCCACACGAAGGATACACCTTTCTTCATGAGATGCGAAAAGGGCTGACATCTTCCCGAGAGGTTGGATATGAACCTCCGGATATAAGCCAGACGGCCTTGAAATCCCCGAAGTTCCCTCAGATTGTGAGGCGGTCGCATTTCTACGATGGCCTGGACTTTGTCAGGGTCCACCTGGATGCCTTTGGCGATGATGACAAATCCCAGGAATTTGCCACTAGATACACCCAGGAAGGACTTCGTAGGGTTCATCTTGAGTTGATATTGGCGCATTAACTCGAATACCGTCCTCAAGTCTTGAATGCGATCATCCTTGAGGCGGCTCTTGACGGCTATGTCGTCCACGTAACATTCTACTGTTTTACGTAAATGCTCATGGAATATGCTGCTCATAGCCCGTTGGTATGTAGCCCCAGCGTTCTTCAATCCGAAGGGCATGACCGTATAGCAATATACCCCCAATGGGGTACGGAAGGCAGTGTGCTTCTCGTCTTCAGGATGCATCTTGATCTGATTGTACCCTGAAAACCCGTCTATGAAAGACATGTGTTCAAAGCCGCAGGTGTTGTCGATTATGATGTCCGTGATGGGAGGAGAGAATTCATCCTTGGGGCAGGCTGCGTTCAGATCTCGGTAATCGATGCAGATACGTACCTTTCCATTTTTCTTCATGACTGGGACAACATTGGTGACCCAGTCGGGATGTTGTTCTTCCCAGATAAATCCACAGGCTATCAGCTTCTTGACTTCAGCTTCAATGGCGTCCATCATATTCGGGCGGAACCGACGTTGGTGCTGCTTCATAGGCTTTGAATCGGTCAATATGTTGAGCTTATGAGTAGCCACCTTTGGGTCAAGGCCCGGCATATCCCCATAATCCCATGCAAAGACGTCGACGTATTCCTTTATCAGTTGTATGATTTCTCCTCTTTCAGCTGGGGGAAGATTGTCACTGATAAATATCAGTTTTGGCGAAAGTTTACCCCCAACATCGATTTGGATAACTTCGTCTTTGGTGGGAGGTTCTCTTTGCTCGAAGCAGAATTCCCACTGCATATCCATTTGTTGAGCCCAAGAGTCATTCTCAAATGGCTCAGAATCATGTTCATCTGCTTCTGGGAAATCTGTCACCACCATATTTACTGATAGCGTTTGTCCGAGAGCATCAGGTGAGTCGGGGGGTGACGGGCCGTCCTGGGAGGAGAAAAAGATGTCCTCATCCGACTTAGAAGTCGTAAGGGAGGTGGCATACCCTAACCCGAAACGAGTTTGACGATAGCGGGGGTTGCCGCACGGCGGCGTTCGTCTGCCTCTTCCGTAGTTGAGGCCTGGCTTCCGCTTCAAGTCATAGCCCATGTTTTGCATGATCCTTAATGCCTGCGGGCTGTATCGGTGAATCTGCATTTTTCCAGTATCGTCATCGAAAGGGTCTTCCAGGCTGGCCGGTTTATTGCGCATGCGACCGAAGAATATAGGGCACTGACTGCTGCAGCTAGGCAGGACAACGAAGATAGAATCCTTATGGGGTCCATATATCGTGATGATGTTGGACGATGACACTGCTTCCCAGACATATGGATGGTAGGAGTTTATAGCTGCCAAGAATTTTTGTGCTATGGGTCCTACCTCGTCACGGGGCGTAGATTCCATACTTGCTCAGAGGTGATAGGGACATGGCAATTTTTTATGGACTTAACATTACTGGCGTACTTTAGAATCTAAGTACGAATGTTAAGTGTAGATGACAATCGATATCAGAGGTAATATGGACATGATAATTGATGGTCGAAAGTTTATTCAGAGGTAATATGAACATGACAAACTTTGTGATTGTGACTCCATCGGGGAAGGAGGCGCATATCTGCTCAGAGGTAATATGGACATGGCAATTTTTGTGGACTTAACATTACTGGCGTACTTTAGAATCTAAGTACGAATGTTAAGTGTAGATGAAACTCGATATCAGAGGTAATATGGACATGATAATTGATGGTCGAAAGTTTATTCAGAGGTAATATGAACATGACAAACTTTGTGATTGTGACTCCATCGGGGAAGGAGGCGCATATCTGCTCAGAGGTAATATGGACATGGCAATTTTTGTGGACTTAACATTACTGGCGTACTTTAGAATCTAAGTACGAATGTTAAGTGTAGACGACAATCGATATCAGAGGTAATATGGACATGATAATTGATGGTCGAAAGTTTATTCAGAGGTAATATGAACATGACAAACTTTGTGATTGTGACTCCATCGGGGAAGGAGGCGCATATCTGCTCAGAGGTAATATGGACATGGCAATTTTTTATGGGACCAAATCTTTATGAAAGAAAGGAATGGGAATCCAATTGGTACGGCCCGTGCCCTTGTTCACAGATTCAAAGTGATGACCTTGGCATCGATCGTCTCCTGAATTTTCCTTTTTAGTATATAGCACGCCTTTGTGGGGTGATGAGTGTATCGGTGGAAGAGACAATAATCTGGGTGATCCACGTCGCCAGCTCTCTCAGGATGTCTGATGTCGGGTAGCTGGAGCTTACGTTCCTTCCTTAATATATTGAAGATTTCGATTATGTCATCTTCTTTGAAGGAGAAAGTTCCTTTTGGTCGTGGGGCTTTTGATGTCTGAGTTTCATGGTCTTCCGGGAAGATAGCGGTTGTTGCACTATCTTCGGATCCCGTGGACATTCTGCCCCTAGCCTTGGACGCTGCTTTGTTTTGTCGAGGCGAGTTACCCCCAGACACGCTGAGGTCCTTGGTCGTAGAAACTGATTCAGCAGGAATTGTCTCTGGTCGTACAGGATTAGACTTTAAAGTTTTGGGATTAGCAGCATATCCCAATCCGAAACGAGCTTGTTGATGGCGAGAATTACCCTACAACGGTGTTCGTCTACCCTTTTCATAGTTGAGGCCTTGCTTTGATTTCAGATCATAACCCATGTTCTGTATAATCTTCAAAGCTTGTGGGCTATACCTGTGGATTTGCATTTTCCCACTCTCAGGCTCGCGGAATTCTTCCTGTTCAACCGGACCGTTCTGCTTGTGTTTGAAGATTATTGGATGCTGATCGCTGTGGGTAGAAGGGACAATAAAGGCATCATCTTCATATGGTTCATACATCATGATGACATTGGATGTTGATGCATCTTCCCATACGATCTCTCCCCGTTTGATCGTTAGGGGTCCTAAAACCTGTTTACGGCTCCTGTCTTTGTCTTTTTGGGCGAGACGGGTACGCAGGTCAGGAGAATTTGCCGAAGAGGAAGATGAAGGCTTGTATCTTCTATTCCCATCAGCGGGTACGCGGAGACTGGGCACCCCAGTTTTCCTTATACCACCTGTATACAACAGGTTGGCCATCTGGGCGGCAGATAATCCCCTGGGAGGGTGTCTTTCCGTAATCTGAGCTTGTTTTATGCCGCGGGACTGTATCTGGCGTAACCTGGAGATTCGCTCAGTCTGGCGTAAAGCTGGAGAGGTCCTCAGCCAGCCCTCGGCTTCTCGCATAATCCGAAGAGTAGACAGATTGTTCTCTTGCTGGCGTAAAGGCCGAGAAGCTGAGTATTCGCCTGTTTGCTTCCCCTCGCGGAGATCACAGCGCTCATCTGGTTTACCGTAGAGGTCAGATGTTGTTTTGCGCGTGGAGCGTGATCTATACTTCCAATTTGGCGTTGAGGCACCATCGAAAGTTTTGTCTGTACCGCGCATAGCGGGAGACTAATTCCTACGCGTAGAGTGCAGTGGATACTTCTGGGTTAGCGCTGAGGCTTTGCCCAAAGTTTTGTCTGTACCGCGCATAGCGAAAGACTGATTTCTACGCGTAAAGCGCAGTGGATACTTCTGGGTCAGCGCTGAGGCTTTGCCCGAAGTTTTGTCTGTATCGCGCGTAACGGGAGACTGATTCCTACACGTAAAGCGCAGTGGATATTTTTGGGTCAGCGCTGAGGCTTTGCCCGAAGTTTTGTCTGTACTGCGCGTAGCGGAAGACTGATTTCTGCTCGTAAAGCGCAGTGGATACTTCTGGGTCAGCGCTGAGGCTTTGCCCGAAGTTTCGTCTATACCGCGCGTAGCGGGACACTAATTTTTACGTGCAGGGCACGGAGGGAGCGATGCTACCACCTCATTGGTCGGAGAGATTGGAGAGATCGGAGAGTCCACAGGAATGATAGAGGATGTCTTGGGCATCCACACTTTGCGCAGCTTCCTGTTGTCTTGGACGGAGAGAGAGTGAGAGCCACCCCCAGTCCGAAGCATGTCTTCGTAGGCAGACTGGTCGAATTGGACGACCAGTGTCTTCTTCACGGATCCTACGGATACCGCATCGTGTTGAGCAATTGCTTCCTCGTCAGAAGAGAAAGATGTCCCCAGCAGAGTCACCATCTTGTTTGTGGTTATTTAAACGAAAAGAATAGGAATGTATTTGATGTGGGGGTTTACACGGAACCCGCCTTCTTTTGTTTACAAACAAACTTGTACAATGTAATCCTATACGAGGATGTGGAAGTACAATTTATTTAATCTGGGTAGATATTGCTATAGATGTCTGATCTGCGGTCGATTACTTTAGCCCTTGGACCACACGATGTTGAAAAAGTGTCGTAGGAGACAGGAAGCAGCTTCGAAGGTTGCAGAAGAGGGTGGATGCACGATGCTGAAGTCGTCGATCCCTACTCTTTGCCTGAGCTCCGGGTGCTCTCTCTCTCTCTCTCTCTATCAATTCTCCGACATGGTTTGATCTTCCAAATTGTCAACCTTGTTCCCCATTGATAGGGGTCTCTATTTATAGAGTTTTGGTGACAGTGACCACTCCATCGGTGTAACAACCGAGGAGTAGAAAGTACAGCACCCTTTTACACAACGGTTAAAGTAACCAATGCCTACGTATAGATGATCTTTTGAATGAGCGTATGACGCGGGTCTAACTAAGGGGACACAACGCGTACAATTGCTACTAAGATCACGGCGTAAAAGCCACGTAGGTAGGTATCCATTGTGTAGCAGAGGTTGGCATAGAAGCCAAATGTCTGTCACCATGGCATAGAAGCCAAGTAGGCATAGAAGCCGAATAGGTATAGAAGCCGAACAGGCATAAAAGTCGAGTAGGAAAAGAAGCCGAGCAGGCATAGAAGCCGAACAGGCATAGAAGGCGAGTGGTCGTAGAGACTGAATGGTTGTAGAGACTGAGTGGGCATAGAAGCCGTATGAGCACAGATCCTGAATGGGCGTAGAAGCCGCTGCGTACTGTGCTAGAATGGGCGTAGAAGCCACTGCGTACCGTGCTGATGTGGACGTCTTAGACGAAATTATAGCTTTTGGAGATATAATCGAATCTCTTGCAGAGATTTGCCACCATCTTATACATTAAATACGGAGGCATATTTTGAAGGTCTGCAGCCCTTCTGTGCATCCGTCGCAGAGACGTGCCTTGAGAGAAGTTGTCACCGCTCTGTGTAATTAGACGTGGAGACGTGCCTCGAGTCCCGTACGAGGTGCAGCTTTTGACATGGCAGGCGGTTTGCCTGCTGCGGAGCGTAAAACAGCTCATGTTTGCCTGTGTAAAACAGGGCGACGTATTCCCTTGTACGCGAAAGAGCGGTTTATGCTGAGGGGACTCCAGTAAACGACGGTTTGGTGATGCTTTAACCAAATCCTCTGCATTAAATGCAGAGATCCGCCATCATACGGTGGGGCACATCCCGAGGGGTCTGCCATCGTTTCCAGCCGTCGTCTGGGTAGCCGTGCAGCACTTTTTGTCATGAGTCAGAGGTCAGATTCACTGCATGACTTGACAGGTTCATTTCGGGGAAGACGAAGCGTTCCTCGTACGCATTAACGCTGCTTTGAGAGCGGTTGAGTTTTACGCCATGGAGGCGATGAAGAACTCTGTCTTACGCTGGAGCGGCCTGGACGTACTGCACTTACGCGGATGGTCCTTTGAGCATACACTTCATGTTGTGTTTTAGCGGAGAAAGCTCTGTTGTACGCTTGATGTCTCTGAAGGCCTCTGTTACGCTACTCTGCATCAAGAGGCTGCGTAGCTCTTCCCAGCGTATTTTTTATGCTTCTACAATCATCCGCATAAATTTTGAAAATATTTAAACTCATTGTATGGAACATCCCGTGTAATATCGAGAGAGCATCTATAACATAACCACGAACGAAGTTCAAAGCATAGAGAATCAACACGAAACCAAGGACGTAAAGTCGTACTCTGATACCAAAATATCGTGCCCCGGCCCAGCAGGGTCAAACATTATCGCTTGGGCGTGATGCCGCACGAGCCTAAGTTGCGCCCACGCATGGCAATCACCAAAATGTCAGATAAAATGCTAAGCCACGTAGTCGCACAGATACTCCCCAATGCAGCGGAAGGAGAATAAACACCGGTATGATATAAAACAAGATCATTGTTGATATTGAAGCAAAGGTTACAATAGCACTAGGCCGAATATTACAATCGCTTAAGCTCTCTCTCTCAAAATAATAAAATGTGTTAAGTGGCTTATAACTTTGGATATGATAACATAGGCGATGTTCCAATACATTATGTCATGTATATGTGCTTCAGCTCCGGACACAACACTCCAAGGATTCAGAGTTAACTCCATGCCTTAGCGCACACAAGAGAAATCTCTGGACCAAACGAGGTACTCCCATACCCTACAAGCAAAATGGTGGGTTATCATTACATTAAATGCACTAGTGGGGAGGCTTCTTGCCCACTCAACAAAATCTAACACGTTCATTTAGTTATGTGCACTAACTAATTTTGTTATCTTTTTAGTCTTTCCTTAGGATCAGTTTCATGGCATAGTAAATGTAAAGTACCCGTGTCTTAGAATGTGTCACACAATAACTTATGAGATTGTCTTACCATTTTTTACCATTTCGGCCTTCCTAGTCAGAGTTATATTAATGATATCAAATATATAATAGAAACATCTAGCGTATACAAAACTATGAAACAACTATGTGAGCTTTAAGTACCTTGGATGTGTCTACATACATGTTTTACTTGAACTATATTGTATACCATGCATCCATTCTCTACTTGTGTGATGTATCATGCATTCAATATTTAAATATGTAGTGATTCTTGTCTCAATGAAATAAACTCACACGTGGGTTGCCGCAATCGAGTTGACTTAATCTATATGAAATGGGTCACTGACATTACAAGCCATTTAGGACATACAGTAATAAGATAGCCTTCTTAAGTGAGTGCAAATCACACCGCCAAGGCCCGAATTACCTAATATTACGCAGCTTCCATGGTCGGCCGCAATCTCATGGCAAGATAGCAATATCTCAATTTCTCCTAGGCCGTCACGATTCCGGTGCCCGACGATCGTCCGAGGAATCTCATACCTCGTGCACGAGTTGCTCGTGACCTTGTAAGTTCTTTTTAATCAGACTTAATTGCTCCTAGATCCATTCTTTTCTCAAACTTGACGGGCTCCCAGAGCCATTTTCTTTTTTAGACTAGATGGGCTCCCATAGCCATTCTTTTCTCTGACTTTTTTTCCTATATTTTATTATCTTTTTGCAGCTCCCGGTACGTGAACTACCTTAGCAACCCAACGATCCCGAAGTCATTCATGATTTTCTATTACTTGGCTCGGAATGACTATTTTGATAGTTTTCCTGCCTCAATTGAGTGAACCAATGAACCCTGTTCGTATCGTGCTTCTAGACCGTAGAATGAACTAAGTGATAGGTGCATTGCAAAAGTGTAAAAAATAATACTACTGAGGCATAAGAAAAATCTTGACTTGTGAAATAAAATGCATAATGAAATCTCTATCTCCTAGCAGCAAGTTACTATCTCCATGTTCTATATAATGTGACATAAACTGGGATTAATCTCTTAGCGAGGTATGTTGAACTCTTTTATTAGCATGAATTAGTGATTTGCCTAGCAACTAGCATGTACTGTCCATATTTTAAGTGTGTAGGCTAGGCAAAGACAGGTTCATCGGAGCCACCCACCTTAGGGTTGAATCGCATCAGCCGAGCGAGACTCCGAGAGCGCCTTTAAAAAGTCTAAGTCTGAACTTCTTCTGGAGAGCCAAGTCTGAATGCCTTTGCATCAAACGAGTCATCTCGCTGAGTTAGGCGGGACGTGTCATCGCACTTGCACCGTTTAAATCGGCTCTCCGGGTTGAGCAGAGCGGGTCGTTACATGTACTATCCTATAGTTGGAAATAAAATAAAATTTTAATATGGTACAAACTAAAATTAATATTAGTTTACCATATATACCTAATGAGACCTCGATATCGAGTCAAAATCCCAAAATCCATGATGTAGGTACCCGTCGATACTGATATATCAGTTTACCGTAAATATGCCAAATAGTCAATCTAAAATATACATTTACCCCTATTCCCAAAGTCGAAGAGCGGTATGATAATTATGGAATCGATTTAGAAATTTTCCAATCAATGGTAGAAACGACATAGAACAAGAGCGGTATGATAATTATGAAATCGATTTAGAAATTTTCCAATCGATAGTAGAAACAACATAGAACAAGTCAGAATTTAAATTTGGAATTTCTTAAATTGAAGCCCTATTGCTACAATTTTGATCCAACAAGCAATTCTAAAAATCAAAACTTGGAAATAATACATAAACCTTATTCTAGACTATATTTATAATTCATCAATTTAACCTAGAGGCTAATGTTCAATCCAAACAAATTATACCCAACTGTATATGCATATGACATAGTATTTAAACTTGAGAATTTGATTGAGAAATTAACATGATATTGAAATTTAAAGAGGGAACATAGAGGTGGTGGTTACCATTTTACTAGGTTCCTAATTCCAAATTTTCAAAACAATTATATATATATATATATATATATATATATATATATATATATATATATATATATATATATATATATATATATATATATATATATATATATATATATACTAACAATAACATGACATAAAAATATGAAACTAACTTCACAATCTTATGATACCGATTGTATCGGTATGTATTGTATTGTGCCATATCTCTCGTGTCCATGTCCTATCTTACGTTTCACACACACACACACACACACACACACACACACATATATATATATATATATATATATATATATATATATATATATATATATATATATATATCTTCTCCTGCTGGAATAACTTACGGGACAAATAGATTTATTTTTTCTATATATATATATACACAAATACCTTCCCAATTTTATAAAAAAAATTAAAATCTCTTATTTTAAATACAAACCGATTTATATCTTTAGAAATAAGTCTTATCTATCTATCTACCTATTTATTTTTTAAAACATAGATAGATTTATTTTTTATTTTATTTTAAAATAGAGATAGATAGATTTTTTTAAAATAAATCTAAAAAAATTTAAATTTCAAATTAAATCTAATAAATAATCTACCTTTAAAAATAAATATATCTTTAAAAAAATATAAATTTTCTAAATTTTAATTAAAAGTTAAATTTAAATTTAAATTTAAATATTAATATTAGTGTTAATTTTTTTAATATTATTATTAATTTAATTTTAGTTTAATATTAGATTTAATATTAATATCAATTTTAATTTTAGTTTTAGTTTTAATGTTAATTTTATGTTAATTTTAATTTTTTGATTTAGTTTTATTTTTATTAATAATATTAATTTTAATTTTAATGTTATTTTAAAACTTATTATTATTTTATTGTAAATTTTAATTTTAATTTAATTTTAATTTTAATTTTAGTTTTAATTTTAATTTTAATTTTAATTTTAATTTTAATTTTAATTTTAATTTTAATTTTAATTTTAATTTTAATTTTAATTTTAATTTTAATTTTAATTTTAATTTTAGTTTTAATTTTAGTGTTAATTTAATGTTAATTATATTTTTAGTTTTAACTATAGTTTTAAAATTAATATTAAAAATTCAAATTCAAATTCAAATTCATAAAAATAAAAATAAAAATAAAAATAAAAATAAAAATAAAAATAAAAATAAAAATAAAAATAAAAATAAAAATAAAAATAAAAATAAAAATAAAAAATTAACACTAACGTTAAAATTAACATTAGAATTAATATTAGTATTAACATTAATATTAATATTAATATTAATATTAAAATTAAGGTAGACTTTTTTAAACATAGATTGATTGATTTTTTAAAATGAGAGATTTAAAATTTTAAGATAGATATAGATTTATTTTTTTTAAAGATAGATTTAAATTATTTAAATTGAGAGAATTTTTAAAGAGAAACCTACGTATGGATTTTGTTTACGAAAAAGAATCTTTTTTGTTTTGTAAGAGAGATTTAATTTTGGTTTAATCATCACGTAAGTTGTTCCCAAAACTTATATATATATATATATATATATATATATATATATATATATATATATATATATATATATATATATATATATATCAAACATAAAATACTGTACAACTCCATGGGGAGTAGGACTTTCGGATTAATTTTTTATCAGGAAGGTCCTTGATTTTGTTTTTGCATAATTCAAGATAATTATTATTCATTTGACAAGGTCTAGCTGCCACCCTCACTTTTCCAACTAAGGGTAGTTTGGTAATTGGACATGAGTATTTTTATTTTAGGATTATTATATTAAATTTTGTGCTTGTTGTAAATATTTATTTGTTGTATTATTTATTTATTGTTATGTTAGATTTATTTTGGACTTGCGTTAGTGGACTTAACGAATTTAGTTTAGATCTATGGACCAATATTTAATTCTAGTTAGAATTGAGCCCAATAGTAAGCACATTCATTAGGAGGATGAATTAATTAATGAAACCAATTAGACTAGAATATTCTCTCCTTAATTATTTGTTCATGAGAAGCCCCAAGGAGTATTTTGGACTTTTCATAGTAGCTTGGAGGAGGGGCAAGGGCCAACTACCATAGGGGTGGAGAGACTTTCTCTCCTCTCATTTGTCATTCCAAATCTAGATCTAGAATTTCTCTCTTCTAAATTTCTTCATTCCCACACCAATTTCTACTCAAGTTCCTTTCTAATTCCTTTCTTATTCTTTATTGGAGGCTATTAGAACAAGGATCTACAAAGAGGAGGAATAATTTACAAGTTGGAGGCTCTTTTCACCCAATTTAGAGATTTTATTGGAAATCTATCTCCCAGTAGGTATAATTTAGTTTTTTCTCTCTCTAATTAGGTTCTAAATCTGTAATTTAATCATTAAAAATTATCCCATATGATAAGGCTACCCATGGGAATTGGAATTAGGTTCATAGGATGCCTATAGAGAAAGTTATGTGGTATTTTATGTTAATTTTGGGAGAATTCTGAGATTGACACATCTTGTGTTTGTCAATAGGTCAATTAGACCAAATTGTGTGTGACTAGTGGGGTATCCATAATTGGATACGTGTAGGTCGTATCCCGATAATTTGGAGATACGGGTTAATTTAGGGATTTTTCATCCGACACGGGGGTTTGAGTATGTCATATTTTGATACGGACACGTAGTTGAGTAGCTAGTTGTAAACCCCCTGAATTTTTAAATTATTAAATCTTGGATTTTTCCCAATTTTCTGGAAATTTCTGGAAATTTTCTGAAATTAAAATCAAGGTTTTAATTAATAAATAATTTTTATTTGTTATTAAATAATATTAAAATATCATAAAAATAACATTTTTGGGTGTAAAATAAAAAACTGGACTTAGGGTATTTTTCTGGATTTTTTTGGGCCTCAGACCTATTTTTAAATGCCAAAAAACAATTTTTTTAATTAATTATTTAATTAACTGTTTTTAAAATAATAATAATTATTATTAAATATTACTTTATTTTTATTTTATTTTTCTCTTCTTGGGCCGGCCCGGCCCAGTGGACCGGCCCGTTAGCCTCCGGCCCAGCCCGCCCCTAACCGGGTCGGGTCGGGTCTGCCAGACCCGACCCGCCCGCGAACCCGAACCCGGCCACCCTTCTCCCCCACGTCCCCGCGAGATTCGGTCAGCCGCCGACCCGTCCGGCCACGCGGCGCCTCCGCCGGCCACCTCGCCCGCACCCCGCGCCACGAAGCCGACCTCGCCGCCGCCTCTCCCGGCCAACCTCCTCCTCGGCTCACCTATATAAACCCCTACCCCTTCCCTCTTCTTTCCCAGTCGAATCCCACCGCCTGAACCCTAGCCGGCGCCGCCCCTCTCCGCTGCAGCTCCTCCTCCCTCTCCCCTCGCCGGACCCGACCGCCCTCGACTACCCAGCCGGCGCCTCCTCCTTCTCCCCTCTCCTCCTTCTTCTTCCCAAGACGCCGCCGCCGCCTCCCAGAGCTCCGCCGACCGGCCAACGCCTCCGCCCCGTCTCGACCGCAGCCGACGAGCAGCCCCAGCCCACCTCCAGCGTACCCCGGCCGGCCACCCACCGCAGCGTCCCCAAAACCCTAACCCTAGGATCCTGTGTCCGACACGAGTCGGACACGTGTCGGACACGACTCGACCCTGATTTTTGGGTCCCCTTCAGGTGCGTGTAACTTTTGCCTCGTAGCTCTGTTTTCAATTCCGCAAATTGCGTTGGGAATCCTGTATGACCCTCTCGGTGCCCGGATAAACCGTTCGGGGCATCGCGTCCTGTGGTGATCGCACACCACGATCCAAAAACAGGAAAAACCAGACCCTGTTTTACCCCGGAACTGAGTGCGCCCCGCCAAACGGGATGACTTGGTCGCGTGCGGTCTTCACAGATACGTGCGCGTCGTCGATACGGATGTGTGAGATTTCGTGGAAGCTGATTCGGGTGTGCGTGCACACCGGAATCAACGCGTATCCGCGGACATCGTCCCGTATCCGACTTTTCTGTAATTTACCCTAACTTCTTGTACACTCGTCAGATCGAGACAAAACTTGCGCAATCAGACTCGTAGCGATACGCTGGTCCTGTGGGTCAAGTTTGGTTCGATTCTGAGAACGTTGACGAAATCGCGTGTCGTGGGCCCCACAGGCCCCGCTCGACGGGCGATTTTGTGTTCGGCTCATCGGAATCCAAATCTGAAAGTTCCGTTGGGTTCGTATCAGCGTTCCTGACCTGTTGACAGTAAGTTTGGTGAATTTGGAGACCTTTGACCCGGACACATTTTTCGGTGCAAAGCGGGCCTACCGGCGGACTCCGTTTTGATCCGAAACTGCCGTTGTTGCCCTTGTCTCCAAATTGGACCCAAGGACAGGCGTTTCTAGCTATTTGACATCTTCTGAGCGTGATGGTAATGTCTATTTCAGCTTTTGGACTCATCTCTGGAAATTTCCCCAAGAACCAATTAATCAGATCCAAACAACAAGCAAGTACCTGCACTTCAAGTTAAATCTTTATATTGTGATAATTAATTCCCTGCTTTACTAGTACCCTTGATGATTACACCTAGTGCTAGAAATTTTGGAATTTCATGTCTTGAATATTGGAGTTCATGTCTTGTTTTTCATGTCGGGTGGGAGAATACTAGAAGGCATGTAGTTTACCCTTTCCCCTGCCATGTTTAATTGATGTTGGTACACGACTGTACCTCAGCCGGATCTCGATTTTCCCTGTTTAATAGCCGTTTATGACGGCCGGATTAGCCTTATAAACCCCTATATGCCAACTATGTATTCTAAAAACAAACACAAGTTCACACAGATAGTTTCTGGTCTTGTTATATATCTTGCTGACTGTTGTAGTTTCATTTCCTGTCTTATTTATTTCTGTTTTCTCATATTCCTGTTTACAGCATTAACTCTGAGATGTTGATGTTCTTTTATGCAGTTTCTCAACATGATATTTATTTTAATTGTCATAAATATTTAGTTTAATCTTGTTGTGCACTGTGTACTTTGCTCCTTTCTTGACTGGATCTGTTGATTTAGGAGATGATGAGGACCTTGCCCCTACTTATTATGGTCCTCATGTCGGGTGGATTTAGTTTAATCTTGTCTTGTTTTTCATGTCGGGTGGGAGAATACTAGAAGGCATGTAGTTTACCCTTTCCCCTGCCATGTTTAATTGATGTTGGTACACGACTGTACCTCAGCCGGATCTTGATTTTCCCTGTTTAATAGCCGTTTATGACGGCCGGATTAGCCTTATAAACCCCTATATGCCAACTATGTATTCTAAAAACAAACACAAGTTCACACAGATAGTTTCTGGTCTTGTTATATATCTTGCTGACTGTTGTAGTTTCATTTCCTGTCTTATTTATTTCTGTTTTCTCATATTCCTGTTTACAGCATTAACTCTGAGATGTTGATGTTCTTTTATGCAGTTTCTCAACATGATATTTATTTTAATTGTCATAAATATTTAGTTTAATCTTGTTGTGCACTGTGTACTTTGCTCCTTTCTTGACTGGATCTGTTGATTTAGGAGATGATGAGGACCCGACCGCCCTCGACCACCCAGCCGGCGCCTCCTCCTTCTCCCCTCTCCTCCTTCTTCTTCCCAGGACGCCACCGCCGCCTCCCAGAGCTCCGCCGACCGGCCAACGCCTCCGCCCCGTCTCGACCGCAGCCGACGAGCAGCCCCAGCCCACCTCCGACGTACCCCGGCCGGCCACCCACCGCAGCGTCTCCAAAACCCTAACCCTAGGATCCTGTGTCCGACACGAGTCGGACACGTGTCGGACATGAGTCGACCCTGATTTTCGGGTCCCCTTCAGGTGCGTGTAACTTTCGCCTCGTAGCTCTGCTTTCGATTCCGCAAATTGCGTTGGGAAGCCTGTATGACCCTCTCGGTGCCCGGATAAACCGTTCGGGGCATCGCGTCCTGTGGTGATCGCACACCACGATCCAAAAACAGGAAAAACCAGACCCTGTTTTACCCCGGAACTGAGTGCGCCCCGCCAAACGGGATGACTTGGTCGCGTGCGGTCTTCACAGATACGTGCGCGTCGTCGATACGGATGTGTGAGATTTCGTGGAAGCTGATTCGGGTGTGCGTGCACACCGGAATCAACGCGTATCCGCGGACATCGTCCCGTATCCGACTTTTCTGTAATTTACCCTAACTTCTTGTACACTCGTCAGATCGAGACAAAACTTGCGCAATCAGACTCGTAGCGATACGCTGGTCCTGTGGGTCAAGTTTGGTTCGATTCTGAGAACGTTGACGAAATCGCGTGTCGTGGGCCCCACAGGCCCCGCTCGACGGGCGATTTTGTGTTCGGCTCATCGGAATCCAAATCTGAAAGTTCCGTTGGGTTCGTATCAGCGTTCCTGACCTGTTGACAGTAAGTTTGGTGAATTTGGAGACCTTTGACCCGGACACATTTTTCGGTGCAAAGCGGGCCTACCGGCGGACTCCGTTTTGATCCGAAACTGCCGTTGTTGCCCTTGTCTCCAAATTGGACCCAAGGACAGGCGTTTCTAGCTATTTGACATCTTCTGAGCGTGATGGTAATGTCTATTTCAGCTTTTGGACTCATCTCTGGAAATTTCCCCAAGAACCAATTAATCAGATCCAAACAACAAGCAAGTACCTGCACTTCAAGTTAAATCTTTATATTGTGATAATTAATTCCCTGCTTTACTAGTACCCTTGATGATTACACCTAGTGCTAGAAATTTTGGAATTTCATGTCTTGAATATTGGAGTTCATGTCTTGTTTTTCATGTCGGGTGGGAGAATACTAGAAGGCATGTAGTTTACCCTTTCCCCTGCCATGTTTAATTGATGTTGGTACACGACTGTACCTCAGCCGGATCTCGATTTTCCCTGTTTAATAGCCGTTTATGACGGCCGGATTAGCCTTATAAACCCCTATATGCCAACTATGTATTCTAAAAACAAACACAAGTTCACACAGATAGTTTCTGGTCTTGTTATATATCTTGCTGACTGTTGTAGTTTCATTTCCTGTCTTATTTATTTCTGTTTTCTCATATTCCTGTTTACAGCATTAACTCTGAGATGTTGATGTTCTTTTATGCAGTTTCTCAACATGATATTTATTTTAATTGTCATAAATATTTAGTTTAATCTTGTTGTGCACTGTGTACTTTGCTCCTTTCTTGACTGGATCTGTTGATTTAGGAGATGATGAGGACCTTGCCCCTACTTATTATGGTCCCTACGAGGGGACAGATGATACTTATGAGGAGCCAGATCCCACCCAGGAGACCCCTGCTGCTGAGTAGCTAGCAGTAGCTATCTTTTATTTCTGTTTCTTATCTTATTTAATCGGGTTTGTCCCCGATTTCATTTTAAATTTCTGTACTAAAACATTTGAATCTGTTGTCGTATTTATTTCAGTTGCAATCTTAAGTTTCTGTTCTCATTATTATCTTTCCTATGTTAATTGTGAATGAGCTAGTTTAGTTTAGATGGATTTGACCTAGACAGCGTACTACCGCCGACTCTGCGGCGTAGGCTGGACGTACCCACGCACTCGTGCCCGAATTTTCGGGTGCGGGTCGTGACACGTTTTTATGGTGGCCCATGCAGGTCCTATCCTTAAATAGGGTAATACCCTAGGACAGGGTATGGAATAAGATTGAGGATTCTAGGAAAAGCTCATTCACAGTATAGGGTCCTTATTTTAATTCTTGATATCATTTCTGCTCAATTTTTCTATCGCCTTTGATTTCCAAGTAATCTATTCTGATTCTCTATCCCTTAATCTTTCAGAATGGTCCAGACAAGGAACACAGTAGGAGACACATCAGAACCAGCTGAGCAGAATGTGCCCGAGACTCTTGCACTCCCGCCGCCTCCATCTGTTCCGGCAGTTACTCTAGATGGGACACAGCTACTTGGAGTATTCCAGGGATTGGTGGAATCCCAGAAAGAACAGACTGCACTTCTGCGGACCAGCCTCTCAGAAGCTCAAGTCCCAGGAGTCGCCACTCAAGAGGCCAGGGAGTGCCAAAGACTTCAAGAATCTTAGACCCCTGGAATTCTACGGAACTGAGGGCATTCTCTATGCCGATGAGTGGATAGAGAATGTTGAGAGACTCCTGAAGACTGCTCGGGTCCCTGATGACCTCAAAGTGGAGTCCGCAAGCCTGCAACTGTTCGACATTGCTCGAACCTGGTTCAGAGATGAACCCCAACTATCTGCTCCTGACCTCACCTGGGAGGACTTCAAGAGGCTATTCAAGGAGAAATTCTACCCCGAAGTGGCTCGGGAAGCTCTCGAAAGCCAATTCGAGAGACTGGAACAAGGTAACCTGTCTGTTGATGAGTATACTACTGAATTTAGCAGGTTAAGCCACTTTGCGGAGTACATGGTTCGTACCCCGGAGGACAGAGCCCGTAGATTCAAGAAGGGGCTGTCTCCGGATATTTGCCTCGCTGTCACCACCAGCCGAGCTTGCACCTATGAGGAAATCCTGAGCGTGGCACAAGGCGTTGAGAGAGATATGGGGCATAAACTGAAACGAGAGAGAGATACCGGAAATGCGGGACCCAACAAACGCCCTTTTCAACAACAACAACAACAACAACAACAGCAGAGGGCCCCGCAGCAAACTCAGCGTCCTCTCCCTCGAGCTCCAGCACCCCAACACCAGGCTCAAGGACAGAACCAACAAGCTGCTGCTTGTAACTTTTGCCAAAAACCAGGTCATACTTGGCAAGTCTGCAGGAAGAGGCTAGGTGCCTGCCTCTACTGCGGCTCAGCAGCGCATCAAATGAGGGACTGTCCAGCTGCTCAAGGACGCACCGCTGCACCAAAGGCTCCAGCCCAGGCCAGGGCCCCAGCAGTACAACAGAGGGGACCCCCGCTTCCAACACAACAACAACGCTTTGCTCAGCACCAACAGCAGCAACAGAGGGGTGCACCGCAGCAAGGCCATGCTTATGCAATGACTCTGGAAGAAGCTGAAGCCACAGCAGACGTGATCACAGGTTATGTGCTTATAAATTCAATACCAGCTATTACTTTGTTTGACTCTGGAGCTTCACATTCATTCATGTCAGTAGATTTCCTTATGAAGCATAGCTTAATCACTAAACCCCTTAGGAATTATTATAATATTATTACCGGTGGAGGAATTATCCCGGTTAGTGATGCCTGTAACAATTGCCCTATTACATTGTGTGGAAGAGAACTGTATGCTAGGCTACTCGTAATGCCAGTGCCCAGTTTTGATATTATACTGGGTATGGATTGGTTGAGTCAACATCATGCCACTATAGACTGCCACAGAGGTAGTGTAATCTTCAGGCCCCCTAACAAGCCAGAATTTGAATTTGCTAGAGGTTCTAGAGAAATGGGTAATAACAAAATTTGTGGAGCCCTAGTAACAGAAGAATTGCCACTACCTATCATCTCTGAATACCTTGATGTCTTCCCTGAGGATCTCCCAGGCTTACCCCCAGACCGAGAAGTTGAATTCTCTATTGACTTAGTGCCAGGAGCAGCACCAGTATCTCAAAACCCCTACAAAATCAACAAGAAGGAGATAATAGAACTAAATGAGCAAATCAAAGAACTAGAAGACAAATGCTTCATTAGGTCTAGTGTCTCACCCTGGGGAGCTCCAGTATTATTTGTGCCTAAGAAGGACGGAACATCCCGAATGTGTATTGACTATAGGGCCTTGAATGCCTTAACAATTAAGAATAAGTATCCCTTGCCCAGGATAGATGACCTATTTGATCAGTTGAGTGGAGCTCGGGTATTTTCAAAGATTGATTTGAGGTCTGGTTACCACCAAGTAAGGGTGAGAAAGGAAGACATCCCTAAAACTGCTTTCAATACCCGGAACGGACACTACGAATTCTTAGTAATGCCGTTCGGGTTGACGAATGCTCCAGCAGTTTTTATGAACTTGATGAACAAAGTATTTCAGAAATATCTAGACAAATTTGTAGTGGTCTTTATTGATGATATTTTGATCTACTCTAAGACCCCCGAAGAACATGAAGAACATTTGAGGCTAGCATTGGAGACTTTGAGGAAGGAAAAACTTTATGAGAAATTATCTAAATGTGCTTTCTTCCTAGACAAAGTAGAATTCTTGGGACATGTTGTGACTGGAGATGGAATAGCAGTAGATCCTAAGAAGATAGCGGTAGTAGAATCCTGGCCCACTCCAGACTCTGTAGCAGAGATTAGAAGCTTCCTGGGACTAGCTGGCTACTATCGGAAGTTCGTGAAGGATTTTGCTAGAATTGCTGAGCCCATGATAAAATTAACAAGGAAGGATGAAGAGTTCACCTGGACTGATGAATGTCAGCATGCTTTTGAGGAATTGAAGAAAAGGCTGACTACTGCCCCTATTCTGACCTTACCTTCTGGAACCGGAGGTTTCGCTATTTATAGTGATGCTTCTGGAAAAGGTCTAGGTTGTGTATTAGAGCAGAACAAGAAAGTAATAGCATATGCCTCTAGACAGCTTCGACCTCATGAAAAGAACTATCCAACTCATGATTTAGAATTGGCAGCTGTCATTTTTGCTCTTAAGCTATGGAAGCATTATCTTTATGGAGAAAGGGTGGAAATATTTACGGACCATAAAAGTCTAAAATATATGAGCTGAACATGAGGCAAAGAAGGTGGCTGGAACTAATGAAAGACTTTGATATCACCCTTCAATATCATCTTGGGAAGGCCAATGTAGTTGTTGATGCTCTAAGCAGGTATCCTATGGCGATGTACTTGACTATGGACAGACACTTGCTCGAGGACTTGGAAAGTTTAGGTATTGAAGTAATTATCCCAGGAAAAGAAGGCCAAATGATGAACTTGCAGATTCAGTCTACTTTAATAGACAAGATCAAGGAGACTCAGTTTCAAGACGAAGGCCTGCGAAGCCTTCGAGGACAAGTGCAAGCTGGATTAGTGGAAGGTTTCAGAATTCATGAAGATGGATCACTGAGGCATGGCGATAGATTATGTGTACCTCAAGGAGACATAAGAGAAGAAATTATGCAAGAGGCGCACAGATCGCAATACTCTATACATTCAGGAGCCAACAAGATGTACAAGGACCTGAGGACGCATGTTTGGTGGCATGGCATGAAAAAAGAAGTAGCCAGGTTCGTATCTCGTTGTTTAGTGTGCCAGCAAGTCAAGGCAGAAAGACAAAGACCTGGAGGATTGCTTCAACCACTACCCATTCCGGAGTGAAAGTGGGAACATATCACAATGGATTTTGTTTCCGGACTTCCAAGGACACCTAGTGGAAAGGATGCAATCTGGGTGATAGTAGATAGACTGACCAAGTCTGCATATTTCCTACCCTTCAAAGTAGGGCTATCTACAGAGAAGCTGGCAGATTTATATATCAAACACATTGTCAGGCTGCATGGAGTTCCAGTAAGTATTGTCTCCGACCGAGATTCAAGATTCATCTCTCACTTCTGGAAGAGTTTACAAGCCAGCTTGGGGACGCAACTCAAATTCAGCACAGCTTATCATCCCCAAACTGATGGACAATCGGAACGTACAATCCAGACACTTGAAGATATGCTTCGTACATGTGTTCTAGATTTTGGAGGATCCTGGGAAGACTACCTACATCTTGTGGAGTTCTCTTATAATAACAGTTACCAAGCAAGTATTGAGATGACTCCATTTGAAGCTCTGTATGGACGAAGATGTCGTACCCCGCTATCATGGGACGACGTTGGAGAAAGAGCCCTGCTGGGACCAGAGATGGTGATCGATTCAACTAAGAAGGTAAAGCAAATAAGGGACAGACTTCGAGTGGCTCAAGATAGGCAACGACATTGGGCAAATAGCCACCGAAGGCCCTTAGAATTTTAGGTTGGAGAACAGGTATTCTTGAAGATTTCTTCGACACGTGGCACCATTAGGTTCGGAAGGAGTGGAAAATTCAGCCCAAGATTTATTGGACCTTTTGGCATTCAGGAGAAAATCGGAGAAGTGGCATACCGACTGACATTGCCACCCTCTCTGGATGGAGTCCATAACGTCTTCCACATGTCGCAGCTGAGAAAGTACGTGTCAAACCCCAGCCATATTTTAGATCACTCAGAGCTCGAAGTAGGCCCAAGTCTGACTTACCAAGAGCAACCCGTGGAGATACTGGATCGATCGGAGAAAGTTCTACGGAACCAGGTCATTTTCCTGGTTCGCGTAGCTTGGAAGTACCATTCTCCCGGCGAATCCACCTGGGAGCGAGAAGACGAGATTAGAGAGCGATACCCCTATCTTTTTGAACCCTGAGGTATATTTTATTTCTCGGCCTTTTCCTTTCGTGCCCTTATTATTCTTAAATTTCGAGGACGAAATTTTTGTAAGTTGGGTAGGTTGTAAACCCCCTGAATTTTTAAATTATTAAATCTTGGATTTTTCCCAATTTTCTGGAATTTTCTGGGAATTTTTTGAAATTAAAATCAAGATTTTAATTAATAAATAATTTTTAATTGTTATTAAATAATATTAAAATATCATGAAAATAATATTTTTGGGTGTAAAATGAAAAACTGGACTTAGAGTATTTTTCTGGATTTTTCTAGGCCTCAGACCTATTTTTAAATGCCTAAAAACAATTTTTTTAATTAATTATTTAATTAACTATTTTTAAAATAATAATAATTATTATTAAATATTACTTTTATTTTATTTTATTTTTCTCTTCTTGGGCCGGCCCGGCCCAGTGGACCGGCCCGTTAGCCTCCGGCCCAGCCCGCCCCTTACCGGGTCGGGTCGGGTCAGCCAGACCCGACCCGCCCGCGAACCCGAATCCGGCCACCCTTCTCCCCCACGTCCCCGCGAGATTCGGTCAGCCGCCGACCCGCCCGCCACGCGGCGCCTCCGCCGGCCACCTCGCCCGCACCCCGCGCCACGAAGCCGACCTCGCCGCCGCCTCTCCCGGCCAACCTCCTCCTCGGCTCACCTATATAAACCCCTACCCCTTCCCTCTTCTTTCCCAGTCGAATCCCACCGCCTGAACCCTAGCCGGCGCCGCCCCTCTCCGCTGCAGCTCCTCCTCCCTCTCCCCTCGCCGGACCCGACCGCCCTCGACTACCCAGCCGGCGCCTCCTCCTTCTCCCCTCTCCTCCTTCTTCTTCCCAAGACGCCGCCGCCGCCTCCCAGAGCTCCGCCGACCGGCCAACGCCTCCGCCCCGTCTCGACCGCAGCCGACGAGCAGCCCCAGCCCACCTCCAGCGTACCCCGGCCGGCCACCCACCGCAGCGTCCCCAAAACCCTAACCCTAGGATCCTGTGTCCGACACGAGTCGGACACGTGTCGGACACGACTCGACCCTGATTTTTGGGTCCCCTTCAGGTGCGTGTAACTTTTGCCTCGTAGCTCTGTTTTCAATTCCGCAAATTGCGTTGGGAATCCTGTATGACCCTCTCGGTGCCCGGATAAACCGTTCGGGGCATCGCGTCCTGTGGTGATCGCACACCGCGATCCAAAAACAGGAAAAATCAGGACCATGTTTCACCCCAGAACTGAGTGTGCCCCGCCAAACGGGAAGACTTGGTCGCGTGCGGTCTTCACAGATACGTGCGCGTCGTCGATACGGACGTGTGAGATTTTGTGGAAGCTGATTCGGGTGTGCGTGCACACCGGAATCAACGCGTATCCGCGGACATCGCCCCGTATCTGACTTTTCTGCAATTTGCCCTAACTTCTTGTACACTCGTCAGATCAAGACGAAACTTGCGCCATCGGACTCGTAGCAATACGCTGGTCCTGTGGGTCAAGTTTGGTTCGATTCTGAGAACGTTGACAAAATCGCGTGTCGTGGGCCCCACAGGCCCCGCTCGACGGGCGATTTTGTGTTCGGCTCATCGGAATCCAAATCTGAAAGTTCCGTTGGGTTCGTATCAGTGTTCCTGACTTGTTGACAGTAAGTTTGGTGAATTTGGAGACCTTTGACCCGGACACGTTTTTCGGTGCAAAGCGGGCCTACCGGCGGACCCCGTTTTGATCCGAAACTGCCGTTTTTGCCCTTGTCTCCAAATTGGACCCAAGGACAGGCGTTTCTAGCTATTTGATATCTTCTGAGCGTGATGGTAATGTCTATTTCAGCTTTTGGACTCATCTCTGGAAATTTCCCCAAGAACTAATTAATCAGATCCAAACAACAGGCAAGTACCTGCACTTCAAGTTAAATCTTTATATTGTGATAATTAATTCCCTGCTTTACTAGTACCCTTGATGATTACACCTAGTGTTAGAAATGCTGGAATTTCATGTCTTGAATATTGGAGTTCATGTCTTGTTTTTCATGTCGGGTGGGAGAATACTAGAAGGCATGTAGTTTACCCTTTTCCCTGCCATGTTTAATAGCTATTGGTACACGACTGTACCTCAGTCGGATCTCGATTTTCCCTGTTTAATAGCCGTTTATGATGGCCGGATTAGCCTTATAAACCCCTACATGCCAACTATGTATTCTAAAAACAAACACAAGTTCACACAGATAGTTTCTGGTCTTGTTATATATCTTGCTGACTGTTGTAGTTTCATTTCCTGTCTTATTTATTTCTGTTTTCTCATATTCCTGTTTACAACATTAACTCTGAGATGTTGATGTTCTTTTATGCAGTTTCTCAACATGATATTCATTTTAATTGTCATAAATATTTAGTTTAATCTTGTTGTGCACTGTGTACTTTGCTCCTTTCCTGACTGGATCTGTTGATTTAGGCGATGATGAGGACCTTGCTCCTACTTATTATGGTCCCTACGAGGGGACAGATGATACTTATGAGGAGCCAGATCCCACCCAGGAGACCCCTGCTGCTGAGTAGCTAGCAGTAGCTATCTTTTATTTCTGTTTCTTATCTTATTTAATCGGGTTTGTCCCCGATTTCATTTTGAATTTCTGTACTAAAACATTTGAATCTGTTATCGTATTTATTTTAGTTGCAATCTTAAGTTTCTTTTCTCATTATTATCTTGTCTATGTTAATTGTGAATGAGCTAGTTTAGTTTAGATAGATTTGACCTAGACAGCGTACTACCGCCGACTCTGCGGCGTAGGCTGGACGTACCCACGCACTCGTGTCCGAATTTTCGGGTGCGGGTCGTGACACTAGTTCTTCGTATTACTCATAATTATGATTTTAGACTTGCTCGTGTTCTTCGGGATACGTTTGGTTTTGTGGTAGAGCTATATCACAAGCGTATTATAGAATGAGTGTGATACAGGTGCGATGAGAATGAGTGTGATACAGGTGCGATGCACTCCACGTGTTTGTTTCATTGTATTTTAATTCTATTTGCCATGGTAATAGCTATTAGAATGATATAATTATAATGGTTGTATGATATATATGTATATGTATATTTATGGATATGTCTATGTTTCATTTTGAGGTGTTGGTGGCCATGAGAGATAGGGGATTCATATGCATTACTAGTGTGGTTATTATTGTGTATATACTTAGTGATTTTATATATATATAGATATAGATATATATGTATGTGGTACATATATATATATATATATATTATATATATATATATATATATATATATATATATATATATATATATATATATATATATATATTATCACTATTATACATATATACATATATGTAACTCTATATAAATATATAATCATAATATATATATATATATATATATATATATATATATATACATATATACATATATGTAACTCTATATAAATATGTATATATATATATAGTATAATATTATATATATATATATATATATATATATATATATGTGTGATTATATATTTATATAGAGTTACATATATGTATAATAGTCATATATGTGTGTATGTATAGATTTATATTCATATGTGTGTGAGTGAGTGTTGTGTAGTGTATGAGTGAGTGAGGTGAGGGGGTCGGGTAGCTCAACATCAACAGCAAGAGCTACATCAGCATTCTCAGCAAGAGGAGAGAACAACAGCTACAACAACATTCTCAGCAAGTGGAGAGAACAACAGTGTTCAGCATACATTTAGTAGCCACTGCAACATTTAAAAGCAACTGCAACAGCAAGCCACAACAAGCATGCAACTGCAGCTGCAGCAACAACAGCAAGGTCTGCAGCTTCTGCAGCAACAGCAAGCCACAACAAGCATGCAACTGCAGCTGCAGCAACAATAGCAAGGTCAGCAGCTTCTGCAGCAACAACAAGCCACAACAAGCAATGCAACTACACCTGCAGCAGCAAGAGCCGCAACATTAGCAACAATTAGAGGGCAGAAGCTAGGGGGTGTGCAGGAATAGCAAGGGCAGCCACAAGGTAAGGGCTTAGCCTTGATTTATAGCTTTATTTAGTTTTATTGTTAGACTAGTAGTTATATATATATATATATATATATATATATATATATATATATAGGTGGTTAGTAAGTTATACATATATAGATGAGAGATATATACGTAGATGAGAACTAGTTGGCATTAGTTAGTAGAGTGTTATATAAATTAAATGCATGTTAGTATGTAGTTAGGTGTATGGGTAGTTAATTACATGTTAGAATCTGGATTACCTTGTGATTCCAAGGTAATGTCAATGTATTGGTTTATACTCAAGGTATTGGGTTGCACATCAAGATGGGTGTGTAGGTGGTGTGATACCGCATTGGTTCAAAGCCAAGGTATCCACTTAACATTAGGTAGCTAAGAGTACTATATATATTATCTTATATATATATATATATATATATATATATATATATATATATATATATATAATTAATATTTTTATTCTAATAACTTGCGTATCTTAGGATACGGTACTTTGTTGGTATCCTAGTATCTTAACATAGCTAGTATGGCCTACTTACATAGTATATGGACCTAATATCCTAGAGTTAGACGTATACAACCTAGAAATAGCTAGTTTGACCAAGTTTGACTAGTTTGACCTAGAGTTGACCTAGTTTGACTGTTATGACTTAGAAATGACTTTTTGACCTAGAATTAAACAAGTTTAACTTATTTTCATTCCAGAAACTTGTATTAATGCATATACCATATACAGGTCTGTGTGACACCAGCTTGGGCATCGAGAGACACACCTTGCTCAGGACCTCAGGCGAGTACATTTCTCTGTTAGTTTTCATTTTATAATAGTGTATATATCTCATGTTCTAGAACTGTATACTTGATTCCGACACAAGTGATTTCACGGACTGGTACTACATGGATCCTGTCAGGAGATGTTATCCCTTACCGTGTTCAGCGGATACTCCTTCACATATATTTTATCGTGTGTATCGGGTATTAATTTATTGTATTTCGTATTCACACACTGCCCATGTTCAGTGTGCTTATATTCGTGTATACACACTGCTCGTGTTCAATGTGCCCATATTCATGTTCGTAAAGTGTCGTGATTAGATCCATTGGTATTAGTTGAGGATGGGGGAGTAGGAGTTGATTATGTGATCAAACCCCAGTGTATTCGTGTACATGTCGATTACATACCACACTTGTAATCGAGTTACCTTTTTGTATTCATGTTCAACCTAAACCGATCATATAATAAACTTGTATTCCATGGCACATTAGTTAGATTTCAGTTATTCCTTTTTATTGAAGATATTCATATTGCATGTTCTTCATTCTAGTACATCGCCTGTTTACTCTAGTTTATTTCATTCTGTTGTTTAGTTATCTTATATTCTTTTCTATTATCTGTTTTATATGCTCGATTATGTATTTAAAACTGCTTCCAGAGGTATGTACTTCGCTCCAATCCTGACTGAATATATTTTTTCAGATGATTGGCTCATAGATTAGTGTCCTACATTCTACGGACTGTAGGAGGGCATACCATTAGAGGATACTCATATAGACCAGGAGGACTTAGTTCCAGAGCCTGAAGAGGTTTAGTTTATTTTGGTGGATTTGTATTAGACTATTATTGAGATTCATGGCATGTATATTATTTTAGAATTTTGGATTGTATCTTGATTCTTTTCTTCGTTATTCCATTCGTGATCTATCTTCCTTAGTTTGTATTGTGATTGAGTATAGTTATATTTATGAGATACCATATTGTTCCTCCTTTTAGAGTTGAGATGGATGACATGTACCATATATATATTGTTGAGATGTTTAGTTGGTTAGAGTTGACCCAGACAATGTTCTACCGTCGATGTTGCGGCGTAGACCGGACGTACCCACATACTCGTGCCCAAATATCCGGGTGCAGGTCGTGACACTAGCATTCGTCGGAATATTTTCTGTCCTAGAAGGTATTAGAAATATTATTACAAGTTATATATATATATATATATATACATATATATATAATCAGTGCCTAAAGCCCATTTATTCAGAATATAACTCCTAAATATTTCTCTAACTACATATATAAATTGGAAATTTTTAGAATTACAAAGAAAATATTAGGAAAGAAGAGAGGACTTGCCTTGAGTACTTTAGATTTGAAAGCTAGGGTTAGGGCTTATTGATCTTCTTATCCAATTTCCTCTTTCTTTTCCTTGTTCCGAAAATTTGGAAATTAAATATGACTTAGGTTTTGTTTTGTAAGAAAAAAGAATTTAAGAAATAGAAAAGAGTTATACCTAGATTTGAAAAATTACAAAGGAGGAGGAGGTATCGACGGCTAGGGCCGAAGGGGGTGTCGGCCTGCGGCGTGGTCAGGTAGCCGCGGTCCAGCAGATGGTGGCCGCGGCTCGGGCTCTGGCTTTGGCACGGGAGCGACCATGCGGGGCACGACATATCTTCAAGTCATAAGAGAGGAGGAATGGAGAGAGAGAGAGATGATCGATAGAGAGATATATATATAGAGAGAGGGGGAGCTTGGAGGGCCGAAAGAGAGAAGGAAGTGAGAGAGAGAGGGTCCGGTTGAGAGAGACTCTCTCTTTCTTTCCTTCTTATCTAGTATAGATATTTATCTCTTTTCTTTCTTTATTTTGTTCTATCTTTCTTTTTTTTGATGTTATCCATAAACTTAATAATTAAGGAATTTAGGTAGAATACCAAATTTATCCTCTTATTGTGATGCATGATGACACATAGGTGGTTTAGGTGGCAAAGAAAAAATTTAAAAATTACCTAAAGTTTAAAATGAAATTAAAATTCTATAATTATTTATGGATCATTTTCTTTGTAAATAAATCAAGGCAAATAAATTATCTTAAGATAATTTATTATTATAAAAAGGTGTTTTAAATAATACTAAATAATTAAGAATTGTTAAAACTAATACCATATTTATGGATCGGCTATTACAGGTTGATTTGGGCACAACTTGTGAATGTACAGTCTACGCCGCATTATCGACAGTAGTCAGTTGTTCGAGACCTTAATAGTAACTAAATGCTTACAGTTATCAATCTCGCTCAATCACAAAAACTATAATAAGACAAAGACATGAACGAAAATCTACACACGCACGCGATTACCTATATTACTATCATGTTTTAGTACATTATACCAATGTTAAATTTTCCGAAGACAAATTCTATAAATTACCCTAATCAAATACAACACATCATCTAGTACATCAAGAATATTTCCTACTCTAAATCCTCTAAGTAGCCTCAGCTGGTCTGAAGTGTCACCTCTTGGGTATCTATGACAACCATCCAGTCAGGATGGAGCAAAGTACAGTACTCAATACAGAACATGTAATAAAGAAAGTAAACAATATAATTAATATGATTTGAAAATAAATGTGAACAACATGAACAAGACACGAAAATGCAACAACTAATGTGATTAAAATACCTGTTTCAACATGTGGATGGCTAGAGGTAAAGTCAGGCTCACCGCACGTGAAATGTACAACGTATATCAGTCGCATAAGACCATGTGAGAAATCGGGGAAGTCCACATGTCTACTGAATATTTTTTCTCTCGACATGATATCACGATTAAGTCTCGAAACAATAGTCACGACACAAAATCACAACATGAATCAAATAATCACAACACAAATTATGACATGAATATGTGTGTTCTATTATATCACTAATATGCCAATAAAGAAAATAATATAACAATGCATTGCAAAGGGTAGAGTACTTGCCTCGGTCCAAAGTGGTAGTTGCCCCTAGGTTCGCCTATACGACCATATGGAAGTATTAGATTTTAATACAAACAGATCTTTCTAGAAACCCAATTCTTAAGTTCTAAATTCTCAACTACCTAAATTTGCTTAAGATGTTCTAGAGATTCTAACTAACAACTCCAAATTCTTGATTATAACTACTATCAAATTCTTATTGCTAATTACCTAACTAATTCTCTTGATTCTTGATTTTCAACTAACTTTGATTTATCTAACCAATTCTTGATTAACTAATTCTTTATTTATTCTACTAATTAATTCTTGATTGTATTTACTAACTTTTATTAATTAACTTAATTAACTTAAGAATTATATTACTAACATATTTTTATTAAATGGGAATAGTACCAATCATAGCATGTTTTATAATTAATTTAGTGGGCCGGCTTGCCACCCATTCAGAATTGTATATGAACGATGTATGGCTGACCTAATGATTATTGAATATATATTACAAATGGTTGGTCCATTATTGTTCTTGATTTAAACTAAATAGTCATCCATCCTTTAGAAGACAGAGTTTTCTTCTTACTCTCATCCGAAGGATACAATTGTCCAAATGATTATGGACTCAGCGATAATACAACAGCCTAGACCGATTCAACTTGACATGGACACATAATGGGATTGAAGTGGAGAACACGATTGACAAGGTTTCTGGACACATAATTTAGAACCAAGCATTTAACTATATGTTAAGAAATATCCTCGATTTGAACATAAAAAAGGAGATCAGTTTAAGGAGGCATACCTGTTGGTCCATTAGATCTTAATTAACTTAATTTTGATAGTTAACTAAACCATATTTTGATACGTCACAAATATGATACAACTGTATGCAATTGAAGAATCAAAAATAATGTGACGACTGATGTTTGTACTGTGTCAAGTTGTTTATTTCATGAATGTAATATTTATTTTATTGAGTCTTGAAGTTATGTACATCGAGTCGCACTAGCATACTCAAGTCCACTCAAATAGCTTGAAATCTATCCATATATACAAATCCAAATCAAACCAAAACTAGCTTATACACAACCTAAAATATTCTGGAACAAAGTCAACAGAACTCAGATCAATCTCTGTTTCTCCAAAATAGAAGATTAGTCAGTTGTATAATTCCTAATTTTGTGGCTCCAACATTCAAAAATTCAAATATTTTTGACCGAACTCTGGTCGAACTCTGTCACACAAAATCCTATAAATAGACTTGGATTTCCACATTCCTACTCACTCATTTCTTCTCATCTTTCTATCAATAGTAAGCAAACTCTCGGAGCTTAAACATTTCCATCTCCAAGATCAACTCTTCGGCCTTCTAGTGCCAAGTGCGATATCGGTTTAGAAGTCTGTCAGAGTTGTAAGATCTTGGCTCAACAAGTTTTCTCTCTAGCTTTGAAGTCAGCAAGACTTTATATCAAAGCTTGTGGTTGTAAAGAAGTGGCAAGCATTCGGATCAAAGCTTGTGATTTACTATTGGTGATTCTATCACGCCTCAGTCCCAAAATACGTAGGACTAGGAATACGTAACACGCCAGCCGTATGTATACGAACTCCAATATATGGAAAGCATATACACACGTACGCTGTACATGAATATCCAATCCACAGTGGTAATATACTATCACAACAAGTCACACGCAAATCTATATCTCATCCACAGCACAAATAATAGATAAATGGAAATCAATAACTGAATATCAAATAAGCAGTCTCAAAGTATGATAGTCGGGTGGAAACAAATCCACTGCAAATTGACTATAACCAAAACTACTAAGAAGAGAAGAGAATAAACTCCAATATAAGAATAAATGTCTCGAAAAGAATAGCAACTAGAATCTCTAAACAGCTGCAATGGATCACATATAATCCGAAGGTAAGATCTCCTCAGACTGATAGGTAGAATCAGGTCCAGGTCCATACTCATGTGGGTACTCCTGCTCATCTATATTTGGAAAGGGACCAGGTCCTCAGAGGGACGTAAAAGATACATATAAACATGCCAATAAAGTACTTAAATATAAACATCCAATGGGGTCGCCTAACCGTCTAAGTGAATGCAGTTTGAGAACAACTTTCCACCAAGTGGACTATCTGGCTGAAAACTGGGATTGGCATGACTCTCTCGGAGAATCAGGGGCCTCAAAGCATGTCGTCTTTTGAACGGCAGAGGCCGCAAAGTAGTATAGGGGTCATCACCGTCCGTATCTCCAGCGGAGCTTCCGGGTTACAGAAGAAAAAAGTGTAAAGGAGCCCAAATGTCTTACTTGTTGTTCTCTCCACCCAATGCTCTAAGCATGTCATGTCCATGACACGATAAAACCTCTAATAACTGCCAGGTCTACTAGCATGCAAAGTTTCTATTGGCAGTTATCCCTATCCGTCGCACGACCTATACGTACCAGTGGCCAGCCGAGTACGCAAGTCCGTGTCCTACATGTGACTCACACTCGTGTAAGAATAGTATCATGAACAATAAAACATAAATGCCTCATGAAGATGAGGTAGTCTCATAAAGTAGGTCCAATGCATATACATAAATAAAATATAGTACGACGACATCGTCGTTGCACCCAAGTTTTCTTGGACACGCAATTTATATAGCAGTTAAAATATATGAACTAAAGACAGAAAATAAATATGCATGCATCATATGAAATGTAACTACAGTACAATGGCAAGGTATATTTGCCTGGCAAGAAATCTGTAAAGTGTAAGCATCAAATATCAAGGACACGGGATCTGGAACTAATGGCCTCCGAATAAACATCTCTGGATGTTGAAATAGACATCACCAACATTTTTAGAATGAGCAAAATAGGTAAAAAGCACTTTCCTTTCGTCCAATTTGGACACAGGGGCAAAACGGTAATTTCGGGTTAAAACGGGGTCCACGTGTGGTCCACTTTGCACCGAAAGCGTGCCAAGGGTAACAGTCTCTAAATGGGATAAATTATAGGTCAAATAACTCTAAATTTCAATAAGAACCCAATGGTATGTCCAAATGTGGATTTCGATGGGCCGAACACAATTTTGCCCAAAAAGTCAACCGTAGGGTCCGCCAATTGGCGACTTGGTCAATCGTCTCAGAATTGCGTGAAAATTAGGTCAAAGGACCAGCGCATTACCACGAGTCCAGTGGCGCAAGTTTTGTCGCAATCTGACGAACGTGCATAAAATGCGTGCGACTTTCGTAAAAGTTACGATACGAGATTTTTCCGCGGATACGGGCTGATTCGGTGCGCACACGCTTCTGAATCAGTTTTCACAAATTTTTACTTGTCCGGTTATGCTGCGCGCACCATTCGGTACACTTGGTACACGATGAGGCGGTCCCGTTTGGCGGGGCGCGCTCCGTTTTACAACTTTTGAAAATCTGGAAAAGTGGGTTCGCGGGATTTTCCAACGAATTTAATTCTGTCTACAACAGTTAATAATCTAGGATTATTTAACAAAATTTAAACTAGGTCAAGTGGTCTACGCATACCAAAAAGAATCATCGAATTCGGATCTCTGTGGTGGGAGATACGAACTCGAAGACATGGGTGGTCACCGTAGTTTTTTGCGATCCCAGAATTTGGTCTATTTTCGCTAACTTTGGCGCTATTTTTGCCTATGGTTACGCATTTTCGAGGTCTACTATTACACAAATATGGAAGAGGGTTAAGGGGTGAGCATACCGGTGAAGACAGGGTGGCGTTTGGTTGAGCGAGGCAACGGAAAACAACTCCGGAACACAGGTACCTCGCTGCGGAATTCTGCAGTGTGCGGGGTCGCGGTCGTCGGGATTTGTTTGGACAGCCTGGCGGGGTTCTCCGGCTACGGTGGCGGCGCTCTCTAGGTCTAGATGGGAAGAAAAAGGGTCTAGATGATTTAGGTTTAGGGTTTTAGATGAAATAAATAATAGATATATATATATATATATGAAAGGGAGAGAGAGGAGGCGGGTTGGGTTAGCTAGCCGCGGGGGGGTCTTGGCTAAGGAAGTGGCTGTGGAATGGCTCACAAGGCAGTGGGTTCACAAAAGGGGCTGCTTGCTGAGAAAGGGGGCGGGTCTACTTAGCTAAAGAAGTGGCTGCATGGGAATGGTTAAGGGAATGGTTTATTTGTTAAGTAGTAATAGTATATTTCTTTTTTTCTTTTTTAATTTCTTTTCTTTTTATAATTCTTTTTCCAATTATATATATATATATATATATATATATATATATATATATATATATATATATATATATATATATATGTATGTATATATATATATATATATACTCATAGAAAAATTCTAGATTGTATTAATGCACACTATTAAGCTAGCAACTGCTCAAGGGGTCTCCTACATGAAATAAATTTCGAAAAATTTCTAATGGTCCCATAAATCCTCTAAGTGCACCAACACCTAAAATAAAAATTATTAAAAATCTATTTCTCCTAATTAGCCACTAATTACTATAATTAAATTAATAATTAATAATTAAAAGGGGTATATACGATTTTTAGGAATAGGGGTTTTACATTCTACCCAACTTATAAAAATTTTGTCCTCGAAATTAAAATTAAGCCACGATAGAATACAAGGATGGTTTAAGATATAAATTAACAAAGTAAATTTATACCTTGTGTTTGATAATAAACGAAAGAAATTAAAACTATGTTTATACGAAACCCTTTCTTTGGTTTACAAACAAGAAAAAGAAGTACAATTAATCCTATACGAGGATGTTAAGTACAAAAATTTGATTCTGGGGAAATATTGCTATAGGAGTCTGATCTGCGGTCGATCACTTTGTCCCTTGGACCACACGATGATGAAGAAGTATTGTAGAAGACGAAAAAGAAGCTTCAAAGACTGTAGGAGGGGTTGAACTCTTGTTGCCAAAGCTCTCTATATGTGCTCTCTTGACTTTAATTATCCATACTTTGACCCTTTTTTCTCCAATTTTCTGACCTTTGACCTATGCTCGACCCTGGACCTCCGTGGCTGGAGGTCTCTATTTATAGGATTCAGGCACAGTCGACGTAGAAACCGAACAGCGGAGAAAGTTGTACCTTTTACGCGGCGGTTATAATAACTGCCACCCACGTATGAATGATCTTCTGAATCGGCGTGTGACGCGTATCCCATTATGAGGTAATGTGTATAACTGCTCATCGAAGATCACGGCATGCAAGCCACGCAGGTAACTGCCCCTCGCGTAGGAAATGTTGGCATAAAAGCCAAATAACTGTCTCGTTGGCGTAAAAGCCAAATAGTTATCTTGTTGGCGTAGAAGCCAGATAGGCGTAGAAGCCGAATAGTTGTCAAGTTGGCATAGAAGCCAAGTAGGCGTAGAAGCCAGATAGCTGTCAAGTTGGCATAGAAGCCAAGTAGGCGTAGAAGCCGGATAGCTATCAAGTTGGCATAGAAGCCAAGTAGGCGTAGAAGCCTGATGCTGCATGGATAGGTAGCCAGCGTAAAGATAGTCGATTATCCTTCCTTGACCGAGATCTTGAGCGTATTCTGGAACAAATAGCCTTATCATGCACCTTTGCAAATATAGCCTGAGTTGGCGTATTCCGAGGAGATAGCATACGGCGTGCTCCTATAGCTGAAAATAGCCAGGTCGACGTAATTCAAGGAGATAGCGTACAACATGCTCCTATAGCTAAAAATTACCTGGTTGGCGTAATGTGCGGGGATGGTGATGTGGACGTATTAGCCCTAATTATGGCTCACCCAGTCGTTAAAGTAGAACCAAATCTCGTGCATTAAATATAAAGATCTGCCCCCATCTCGCGCATTGATTGCAGAGACGTGCCTCGAGTTCTGTACGAAGAGTAGCTTTTGACGTGGCGGTTCGTTTCGTCTCATCCTGAGCATAAAAGTTCATATCTGTCTGTGTAGAATAGGCAGCGTATTCCTTGAATGCGTAAACGACGTCTTATATCAAGGGTTATGTCACTAGACGACAGTCTGGGACTCTGTGCCGAATCATCATTACAGCCGTCCTCTCGATCGCTGTGCAGTACTCTTTGTCAGGAGTCAAGTTCACTGCATGATCTGACAGGTTCATTCGAGGAATACGAAGAGTTCCTCGTACAACTTTCCACTGTATTAAAAGCAGACGAATTTTACGCCAAAGTGGCGATGTAGTAACCTTTTTACGCCGAAGCAGTCTGGAAATACTGTATTACGCAGGTTGTTCTGGAGCTATATTTTATGCTGAATAGCGTTGAAGCTCTGTTATTCGCCAATGGCTCTGAAGTCATGTCTTATGCCACCCAGTGTTGGAGCTCTGTTTTACGCGGCTTCCTGCATGTTGAGGGTTTTACGCGTATAATTCCTCAGCGTATTTTTCATGCTTCTACAAGACCCCCTTCAAAGTTTTTAAATTCCTTGTAATTTGAAATACTTTGAATAAAGCATGAAACGGTCAAGTTTGACTCGTTCCGCGAGGCTGATTTCTCGGCAAATATTTAGGAATTTGTTGGGATTTGGTGTGATCTCCTCTGCCTATATAAAGGCGACTGAGTTAACCTGTTTTCCCCACACTTCCTTTACCACACAGAGATGGTTGCCGAGCTTCGTCGGGTCGACTTGAGGAAGAAGAAGATCATGTTCTTCCAGCATGTAAGGAGCCATAAAAAGAGGCGTCTTCGAGCAAATGTCATCTGCAACGATGGATCATGGAAGGATATCATAGCTTCCTTTGCTCGGTATAATCAACAATTTTATATGGCAATTCGTCCAGAAGAGAGGAAGGGTCGTATTGGACCACACAGCTTGCAATCTGTATTCTCTCCCATCATGGCGCTGGACAAAGGCAGACAGCTTGGCCCCGTCTTCCAGTATTGAGTTGGGTCTGAACCCCCAACACAATTCTAGGGCATGTCTGCCATGGCGTATGGAGGATGGGCTTACAAAATTGATACATGCCCAGTTGTGTATCCTCCTACCATTAATCATTTTCTTGTTAATCGGCCGCGGAAGCCGATTAACTGCTGTAGAAGACGAAAAAGATCTACACCAATATGATAACCTGGCAGAACAGATTCTCGATGTGATCTTAAATGAGAAACCCTTTGTAGAAAAAGGATTTCTATCATATGTAATCATGAAGATGAAAAACCCTTTGTAAACTGGATTTCCATCATATGTAATCATGATTAATAAAATTATCTTCTTTTACGCATCTGATGATTTGCCATATTTGCTGTGAGGAAGTCTGAATAGTGTGCAGCTTCGATATGTCTGAATAATTTTACGTCGACTCTGATAAAAGAATATCTGACCTCGTCTTATTTTTTATGTGTAACAGCAGACGTGTAGAAAGCTGCTTAGCATTTAAGTCGAATATCCGAACTGTCATGCTGTTTTGAACGAGGAGTCGCATAGAATTCTAAACTGTTACTTCTCTGATACGAAGAATTCTTGTTCAGACCATCGTCTTCAAGAATGATTTCCCAAAAATCTCTTGAAATAGGGCGAGAGATGGCCGTCCAAACAGGCCATATTTGAACTTTTGAGAAAGGATTCTGACTGGACTTTAGATGAACTTCCAATCGACCCAAGAAGAAGAGTCATCTTCAATGGTGAACTCTGTATATTTTGGGTACTTGGAATGTTTTGTGGCCAAGAAGGAGCATTTTCTGCATAAACCCTTACAATTGGCCATTTGTAGCTTTCGAGCGCAGAATCGTAGATTTGTAGCCTCTGAGAGTAAAAATCTTCTGAGCGTGAAATCATAGATTTGTAGCCTCTGAGCGTAAAACCGTAGGTTTGTAGCCTCTCGAGCGTAAAAGCTGCTGAGCATAAAAGCATCCGGGCGTAAAACCATATACTTATAGCCTCTGAGCGTAAAACCGTAGATTTGTAGCCTCTTGAGCATAAAAGCTCCTGAATGTAAAATCATAGATCTGCTCTGCGCGTACAATCTGGATCCACTGACTGTCCGTCTTCTTTTTTCAAATGATAGGATGACGTGGTCCTTGAATCATAACCGAATATTAAATATCGGATTTGGTTAGGAATTCGAAGAGTCATCCGAACTCTATAAATAGTCCAAGGTCTGGAGAGAGAAAACGTTTATCTGCCTTCACAAAACCCTTGCTTTCCAAGAACCCTTCTTCTTCGTTTCTTCTTTGAGAACTCAGAATTGCCATGGCCCCTAAACAAGCTTCCACTGCTAAGGAAAAGAAGGTTTCTTCCTCTTCTCGATCTTCTGCTCAAGCGCGAGCAACTCCTGTTAGACTGAATGAGCCTCGATCGGAACGCAACGCCCCTCTATCGAGCCGTGCTCCGGATATCACAGGTAAAAAGGACTTTGAGGGAGAATAGAAGACTTTTCGCACACGTTGTACGTGTATACGAACCAATATGACCATATTTCTAATGTGTCAGCATAAAACCATATTTTCGCAGTCTGGCGTAAAAAGCTCAGGCTGTCGAAATTTGGCGTATACTACAAACTTTGAGTTTTATACGCTGGATGAGAATTTCGGCAAAAAAACTCAAATTTTGGCAGTCTGGCATAAAAGTACAGACTGTTAAGTTTTGACGTATGCTGCCAACCTTGAATTTTATGCCTCGGAAATAGGTTCCAGCGTAAAAGCTCAAGTTTTTGCAGTCTTGGCGTAAAAGCACAGACTGGTAATCTTTGGAGCAAATTGCAAGAGTGTAATGTCTAGTGTAGAAACTGACTTGTTCTCTTGCATTTTGTAGTGGACTTGCAGATCCCTCTTTTGGCTGAGGTGATGGGCTCTACCGCCGGGATGCTGAACTCGAATTATCTGGAGGATTTGTCGCATGTGACATTCCCCATTTCTGGAGCCAATTATCCTGAAGAGAGGGGAACCCTGATATCGTCCCAAGGAGAGCGCATGCTGCTGAGTATGATCAGTGGGGAGCCCCTGACATACATAGACGGAACGGAGTATAAGAAATCGGGTTTCTTATTTGGGGATGTAATTGACAAGCAATCCCAGACCAAGCCCAAGAAGGAGGACTGGGTATTCACTGCTGAGGGCACGGTCATGTATTTGCCGAAGATGCCCAAGGATTACCCCATCTCGGCCTTCTTTCATGCCACACATCCTAGGAAGATGATGTGGATGCTGACTCCCGATCTTCACGACCGACCGGGGAAAATCTTATACAGGAAGGAATACTACGGGGGGGGCCTATATGAGTCGTCCCTCGGGCCCTGTTATGCCCTTTAGGGGATTACTGCCGGGTAGTGTTCCGAGTGAGGACACTTCATTGATCCAGCCGGTTCAGATGTCGACCTTCTGTAATAACTTTATGGGGCAGGGAGGAATGTACCCCAGGGTCAACCCTCGGACCAGTGGATGGCTTAGCCCGAGGAATCTTCGATGGGCCAGTTTGACTGTATGGGCCCTGAAGCACTTCCAGACGGAGTTGGAAAGTATTGGCTTGTTCGTGGCCGTGAGTGCCACAAGTGTTGGGTTGCCTGACAACCCTAACTTGTTCTTAGGCTTGATGGAGCGATACAATTCGCTCACTGGGACTTTTGCCACTCCGCTGGGGGAGTTGGGCTTAGCCCTTCATGAGATGGCAGAGATTTCAAGGCTGCCACTGGGGGACGTTCCTTATGAAGAGTACGTCCCTACAAACAGGGAGTTGAGGGATACAAACCCTCGGGCGGTGGCAGTATATCAGGAGCTGATGAGCCACTATCTTGCTTGTACCACTTTCTACAAAGAGCCGTCTGATTTGGCTCACATCAACAAGTGGGCAACATACCTCTTCTTCCACCAGGCCAGAAATGCTAAGCCGGACAAGGTGGTAGATAGCCAAGATAGGCCCTTGAACCTCCTGAGCATGCTCAATGCTGACACAGTCGATGACATCATTGAAGATGCAGGGGCTCCGAATCATATTTTTGACGAGGGGATAGGGGGTTACCCTGCAGGCACAAAAGCCTTCAGTTATATAAGGCATTGTCGGAAGCCTCTGTCAAAGGAAGCTCAATTGATTGGCTTTCTCTCCGTCTGGCTACGCTGCTAGGTAGTGCCGAGTATCGCGTCTGCAGATCGCATCCATCGCAATACCTTGTGTCCTACAGTGCGTTTAGTATTCGGAGCAAGACTGGGCCTGCTTCCTGCTATAGTATGTAGAATACAAGCAGGTCTGAGGGCCCTTACTGATGGGCTGCTTGCTGATGATATGCAGCACGAAAGCTTTCCCCGAGTGGAATTACCATTCCTATACTTGATGGGATGGTTAATTCTTCACAATGCTCGTGTGATGTCTCCCGGTTCTGCCAGCAGTTTAGGAAATAGTTTCTTGCTGAATTACAAGAATTCCTCTTGGAATGTGGCGACTGTCACAGATTGTCGGCGGGCGTTAAACGTAGCCCACAGTTGGAAGATCTTCTGTATCGTTCCCCTGGTACACATCAATCAACAGGGGAGGAAACTCAAGGATGAAGGTCATGGGAGAACCATTATTTCTCCTGAAGCCTTCTATTGGTTGGTCTGCATTAGACCTTCCTACTTGCTATACAGGAGTGATGATCATTGCTTCTTGGAGTCCTATCTGCCCAGTCGGTTCGCCAGGCAGTTTGGGTATGACCAATTGCATGTAGAAAATGCCATTACCAGCTTCAAGTCCAGAGGTGGACTTATTGATGGAGCCAGAGGGTGGCGGTACTTCATCGCGGGCTGCACTGGTGCAACTTTTGCAGTGCTCGCGACTTCTCTTTTCTTGGAGCTGCGTATGCTTCACTCGTACGCGCAGTTCTATGCGTCCATCAATACCTTCCATCGCAATTTTGATATACGTGGAAGTTTTAGGATGCCCTTCCATAGGTCTACTAGAAGGGAGGATGTTCCGTCTGTTTCCTCGGATGAGAATGAAGACACCACCGGGGCAGACGAATTCTTAACGACAATACCGACAGGTGTACTAGCTCCGACTGCAGAGCCTCTCGTTATCCCCCATAAAAGGAAGGCTTCTGCTCCGAAAGAACCTTTTTCCCACAAGAAGAGAATTACCAGAGGTCCAAAAAGGGCTTCTACCAGGGAGGCTTCTATGAGCGAGCCTGTTGTTTCCCCGGTTGGGGATAATTTGTTGATTAGAGGTCCTTCGCCTTTTAGAGAGGGAACCTCCACAGTTTCGGCCGGCAGTGCCAGAGATTCTTTGCTCGAGATCGCTGCTACTACTGCTTCTAGTAGTGCTACGAGGTCACCTCCGAGGCCGAGCATAATAAGGTTTCATATACCTTTATCCAGACCAGTAATGGGAGTAACCCCTACCTCGTTTGTAAGTATTTTCAGCGAGATTCTACCCGATGAGCCTCGATTAGATCTTGGTGATGACTGGGAAGACTATCCTCCAACGTCAGTTGGTGCACCCTCTTCCTCAGGTATGACAGCTCCTTAGCCTCATTAAGAACTGATTTAGCTGTACTGGCTGCGGACGCGACATATATACCATCGGCCATGGGTAAATGTCGTCTTTTATGCCTCCTTTAGAAAAATTAACATCGAGTTGATATTAACTTTCTCTTGCCTTCTTTTCAGGGGAAGATATCTTAGGGAAGGGCGGCGTTGATGCAATCTTTGACTTTGTTGCGGCTCCTGCCGATGAAACTACGGTGTTCGACTTTGGAGAGGCAACATTTTTGGGTTCTGTCTCGCCAACAACAGTCCCGATATCTTCATAGGAGGATGAGCCTGTCATCACGACTATGCCTCCTTTGTTGAGTACGCCAGCCACTTTAACCGTTGCTGGTGCTTGTTCTTTTGTAGCACCATCTGTGGAGGCAACGACCGTGTCAACATCCTCTGCAGTCATTCCTGGAGGGATATTTACCGATATCGTAGCCACTCCCAGCGTCCATTCGAATTTTGCCATGCTAGTTGAGTAGTATACTAGCGTTTTTTGAAAACGCTGATATTAATGGTGCTGGAGAAGAATCTAGGCTTCGAGGCTCTGAAGATGTCCTCCCATCTTGCAATAGCGCCGATCAAAAATTTCAACGACGCTGGGAGAGCTGATGCGCTGGAGCAAATAGTTAATGGTTTAGAATAACCCATTAACGAATATTTGCAATTATCTCGAGGCAACATCAATGATATGATTCAGGCCGAGTACGATTCCTTGACTGTGCAGCTTGCTGAACAGATAGAATACTTGAATAAATCCATCCAGATACAGTGGCAGGAGATGGATGAAGGAAAAGCCATCTTGGAGGAGGTTATTCCTCTTTAAATAAAGTGCAAGGCCAAACATGAGGCAAATGAAGCGAGGGTCCGCAAACTGGAAGCCAAACTCGCTCAGGCAAAGGAGTGGGCTCTCCAGTCATTGGCAGCTCTAGATGTGGTGAATGGCCGACTGGATACAACTCAGCAGAACTTGGCACGTGCAGGAGTCACCTGCGCCGATTTTGTTCATGCTCGATCCGAACTATCTTCCTTGAACAATGAGGAGGCAAGGCTGGAGCGGGCTCGCGCTAACGTCTTGAACTCCAAAAATGAAAGGATGGCTTCCTTGGCATAACAGATTCGTGATTTGACTGCTACTCCCCAATGATGTACTTTTTGCTTTTTTATATAATTTTGCTCTTCCCCGAAGATAATAGAGAGACTTCATCTGACTTCGTGGACCCATCATTTTTGAATATAAATGATAGGCTAGGGTAAAAGTGATATCAGAGGTAATATGGACTTGATATCCCTTCGGTAAGCTTCAGCTGGATATATCTATTCAGAGGTTATATGGACATGATAGAATATGATCCAACTAAATTTGTGTAAAAAATACTATCAGAGGTAATATGAACGTGATAGGTTTTGACGTTTCAAATTAGTTAAACATATCTATTCAGAGGTTATGAGAACATGATAGAATATGCTCCAACCAGTTCTTTGTATGTAGTATTGTCAGAATGAGATCTTCACCATATTCCTTTGAGCAAAGAAGATTAAGCGTAGTACCTCTTTAGGAATTTATCGTTGATAGGAGCCATTATTAGATCTCCATTAGGCTTGGCTAATCTGTAAGTGCCATTTAAAAATGTCGTTTCAATCACGTAAGGGCCCTCCCATTTGGGCTGGAATTTACCCTTACTTTTGTGGGTAATGATCATTAGCCTCTTCATAGCTAGAACTAGCTCGCCAACTTTGAACACTCTCTCCTTCACTTTTTGGTTAAAAGCTCTGGAAATGCATGCATGGTAGAATGCAATGCGTTGTTGAGCTTGAAGGCGTTTCTCATCTAATCCTTCTAGCTCTTGAAGCCATAGTCGATCATTATTTTCCTGAGTCAACTCATTAGCCACTGCTATTCTGAGTGATGGAATTTGGATTTCAATGGGGAAAACTGCTTCACACCCGTAGACCAATAAGAATGGGGTATAACCTGTCGGTGTTCGTACCGTTGTACGGTATGCCCAGAGGCACTCTCCCAGTTTCTCATTCTAATCTCTTTTGTTCGTAGAGACGAACTTCTTCAAGAGTTTGATAATAATTTTGTTGAAAGCTTCCGCCAAACCATTAGCAGCTGGATTATATGCCGTAGAGGCCATATTTTGTATTCGATTTTTATCGCAAAATCGATAAAACGCTTGGCTGATGAATTGAGGTCCATTGTCATGAATTATCCTTCGGGATATCCCAAAGCGATAAATGACATGGTGCTTGATAAAGCTGATCACGTTGGATATCTTTACTTCAGCTAGGGGGATTGCCTCTGCCCATTTAGAGAAGTAGTCTGTGATAGCCAATATGAACCGATGTCCTCTAGAAGAAGACGGGTGAATAGGACCAATGATATCCATATCCTATGCTTCGAAAGGCCAAGATGCAATCGTAGGATGTAAATGTTCAGAAGGCTGATGTATAAAATCTGCATGAACTTGACAGGCTTTGCATTGTCTTGCATATTTTACTGCATTTGCGATCATAGTAGGCCAATAGTAGCCCATCCTCCTGATACGATCCTGTAACTTAGGACCAGGTTGATATGCTCCACATACGCCGTCATGAGCTTCACGGATACGCCGTCGTGTCCGTCTTGCCTGACACCTCTTTCATGTAGTCTTGGGTGTATAATATGGCATTGGAATAGTAGGACTCTACTCCCTTGAACGGGTTAAGGTCAGCAAACTCAGTTTTTACTGTTCTTTGGGCATCTACATATTTGAAGCATTGATGTAGAGTCGAAGGAATAATATTATGATCGTGGATCCATGGTCTGCCCAGCAGAATATTATAGGACACCTCTGAATCGATGACGTAGCATGTAGCTACTGATCTAAGGTCCCCAATTTGGATCCTCAGACGAATCTTCTCCAACGACTTACTTTTTCTGGCGTTGAAGCCTACAATTGTAGTGGTGGTATAGGCCAGTTCGCTTGTAGGAATCCTCAGCGGTCTGAGCAGACTATGAGGGATAATGTTGATCGATGATCCCGGATCTATGTGAATCCGGTCTACCTCCATGGAACCGACGTATCCAGTATAACAGAGGGGTCTGTCATGCCGGTTATATTTTAACAGCATGTCATCTTGAGTGAAAGTGATGTTAGAGATCACTTCCATCATACTATGGCATTGAGGACATGCCACAGGCTCTTTATCGGGGGACTTGAGCTGAGTCAAGCATGCATCCGCCTGCATTAACGCTTCACTCAAGGCTTGATGAGTGTCTTTGGACAGCCTTAGGAGCTCGAAAATGGACAATCTGGCTGGTGTATTAGCCAACTGGGCCAGGATATTGAAGTTATATGGCTTCTCCAAACCTTTATTTTGAATATTCTTCAAAGGTTTATCAAAGCGCACTGCTTTCTACTTGCCCTTGTCCGCCGAAGTTGGTCTAGAAGGACCTGCCTCTGGTATGGCAGGTTCAGGCTCTGGAAGTTTGGCAGCTGAAGTGTCTGCCGTTGCATCTTCCTAGTTTTCGCCATAGTCCTTGAGGTAGGCTTTCCCTGAACGGGTTTCGGTAGCCAAAGCCTCTTCTTCTAATGTCGGGGATATTGCAACTATATGGCTTGGTTTACGTCTTGAGTTCTTTTTTCTTTTCTTTTCCTTTTTTTTCTTTTCTTTTTTAGACTTAGCCTTAGCAGCTTGAGTCTCTTCCTCAATCTCTGACACCAGATCAGGATGAACCCACATAATCTTACCACGCTGGGTAGTTAGGGGTACCAGGTCATAATTTTGACCCCTGGTCGGAGGGAGATTAACGATGTTCATCATTGTCCGAGAAATAGGTACAACACCATCCGAAATTTCTTGAGGAGGCAGATTGCCAAATTGGAGAGAGATCATATTGGCGGTAACTGTCTTCTCGCTATTACGCAGAGTGATGGCCTTGGCATCAATCAACTCCTAGATTTTCCTCTTTAGTACATAACACGCCTTTGTGGGATGATATATGTACCTATAGAAAATATAGTACTTAGGATTATTGGTACTACCGACTTCATTAGGCCGCTTTACCTCGGGGAGGGTAAGCTTGCCACTTTTGACTAGACAGTCTAATATGCTCAGAATATCGTCGTCGTCAAAAGAATATTCTTCAATGGGCCTGGAATTCCCAGGTTTCGTCTGTGTGGCCCCGGGAGTATGTTGCCTGGACGTATTGATTGCCAGAGCTTCTTTTCCTTTGGGACCACGAGGATGGTCGCTGTTGGAGGATGACCTCTTCCCTCTATCTGAGGTAGAGATCATGATTCCATTATCACGTGCCTTCCGACTGTTGTCTTCAGCGGCTACCGCTGAGATGATAAACGAGGGCCAATCATGGAACTGATATGGTCATGTGAACACCGAGATCAGTGGAAGAAGGTTCTTCCTGCAAATGTCCACCAAGGCTAAATTCGGAACTCCGGGAGGCATTTGCAAAGTGGCCTGACAAAAACGTTCGATGAAAGTGCGAACGTTCTCTTTCTTCTTCTGTTTTACTTCGATGAGTGAGGACATAGACATGTCCATCCCTCCTTCATAGAATCGCGCGAAGAACAGAGTCTTAAAATCTTCAAAGAAAGTAATGCAGTTGTCCGCAAGACTACGGTACCACTGATAGGCCACTCCAGACAGACAACCTTTAAACACTCGAATGAGAAGGGCGTCATTCCCTTGTAACAACACCGTCATCATGCTAAAGTAGTTCATGTACTGGCTCGGTGATGTCTTTCCCTCAAACAAAACCATAGCCTGTGGTTTATATTTAGGTGGGAAAGGGATCTCGTCCCAGATAGCTGGGTATGGCTGGTTGATTCCCAACTTCTTGAGCTGATCCTTATGCTTTAAGGCATCAAATTGGGCTTTCAATTCTCGTACTGCCTGTATCGAGTCTTTAGCTGGTAAAAGGACCGCAGAGTGGTGAGAGATCGGTTGTATCGTAACTCCAACAGGAGGCAATACATTCTCCGAGTTAAGAAGTAGAGGAGCTGCTGACTCTTGATTTAGAACAGGCTCCTGGTTCGCATTGGATGGTGGTAGGTCCACCCCCACACGTATTTGAGTCAGAGGAACCGATGCTTGAGCTATAGCAGCTGTATGTTGAGTCAGCATCATCTGGTGCATATTCTCCATCATAGAATGTATCTCTTTCAGTGATGTCTCTAATACAGCGATGCGTTGCTCCGTACTTCCTGATGGGGAAGCCTCTTCGTGTTCATCTCCAATGGCATAGACTCCCATTTCTCTGGATGCTATGGAAGGATCAGTATAGAGCTCTATGGAGATTAATCTATACTTTTAGCATCCGATTCGGGAAATTGGCGACCCCCAGTGTCAGAATCAGAAGAATATGAAGTCGGTTGTCGTGACCTCGAACGGGTGTTTCGGAATACACCAGCTTCAATATTCTCAAGGAGTCTGTTGAATCTTCTTTGGCTTGGAGTTCTAGAGGGATGACATCTTGAATTTGACCTTCCTCTTGGAACGTGTGAAGCCATGTTCACTGATACGAATGTAGGCTCTTCTTTCTGTAAAGACAGAGAGTAGTTCAATCGGTCGAAAACTGACTATTTTGCCTTAGAACAGCAATAATTAACTACAACTTTATAACTATTATAATAATGCTCCCTAGGAGGTATAATAGACATGTTAGAAGATCCCCTATCTTTGCGCTTCTGGATCAGGAGTTTACACAAGTCAGGAGGATTAACAGAAGAAGAAGAAGGCTTATTCTGCCTTTTTATATCAGTTGGAGTGCGGATATTGGAAATAATAAGTCTCTCCTTGCCATACGAATACAACAGTTCAGCCATATGAGTAGCACATGATCCATGAGAAAACTGGGCCTTCTTTATGCTGAAGGGCTTGTCCTGTCGTAATCTGGAACTTTGCACAGGTTGGCGTAAAACTGAGGAAGTCCTCAATCGGCCGTCGACATTCCGCGTAATCTGAAGAGCGGACAGATTCTTCTCTTGATGGCGTAAAGGCCGAGAGGTCGGGAAATTCACCACTTGTTTTCCCTTGCGGTGATTGTAAGGACCATCTGCCTCTTCACAGAGGAAAGATATATTTTTTACGTGCAGAGAGCGTTTGGAATTTTTGAGTTGGCACTGAGGCATTATCAGAAATTTTGTCTGCCACGTCACAGACGGGAGACTGAATTTTACGCGCGGGGCGCGGTATAGACTTCTGGATTGGCACTAAGGCATTGCCAGAAGTTTCGTCTGCCACGTCACAGACGGGAGACTAAATTTTATGCGCGGGGAGCGGTATAGACTTCTGGATTGGCACTAAGGCATTGCCAGAAGTTTCGTCTGTCACGTCACAGACGGGAGATAGAGTTTTACGCGCAAGACGCGGAGGTTGCGATGCTACAACCTTGTTGGTTGGAGTGAGAGAGTCCGCATGAAAGGTAGAGGATGTCCTAGGCATCCATACTTTACGTAATTTCCTGTTGTCTTGGATAGAGTGGGAATGAGAGCTACCCCCTGCTCGAACCATGTCTTCGTAAGCTGATTGGTCGAACTGGACGACCAAGGTCTTTTTCGTTGATCCCATGGATACAGCATCGTGTTGAGCAATGACTTTCTCGTCAGATGAGAAGGTAGTCCCCAGCAGAGTCGCCATCTTGTGTTTGATAATAAACGAAAGAAATTGAAACTAGGTTTATACGAAACCCTTTCTTTGGTTTACAAACAAGAAAAAGAAGTACAATTAATCCTATACGAGGATGTTAAGTACAAAAATTTGATTCTGGGGAAATATTGCTATAGGAGTCTGATCTGCGGTCGATCACTTTGTCCCTTGGACCACACGATGATGAAGAAGTGTTATAGAAGACGAAAAAGAAGCTTCAAAGACTGCAGGAGGGGTTGAACTCTTGTTGCCAAAGATCTCTATATGTGCTCTCTTGACTTTAATTATCCACACTTTGACCCTTTTTTCTCCAATTTTTTGACCTTTGACCTCTGTTTGACCCTGGACCTCTATGGCCGGAGGTCTCTATTTATAGGATTCAGGCACAATCGGCGTAAAAACCGAACAGCGGAGAAAGTTGCACCTTTTACGCGGCGGTTATAATAACTGCCATCCACGTATGAATAATTTTCTGAATCGGCGTGTGACACATGTTCTATTATGAGGTAATGCGTATAACTGCTCGTCGAAGATCACGGCATGCAAGCCACGTAGGTAATTGCCCCTCGCGTAGAGAAGGTTGGCATAAAAGCCAAATAACTGTCTCATTGGCGAGCCAAATAGTTATCTTGATGGCGTAGAAGCCAGATAGGCGTAGAAGCCAGATATGCGTAGAAGCCGAATAGTTGTCAAGTTGGCATAGAAGCCAAGTAGGCGTAGAAGTCGGATAGCTGTTAAGTTGGCATAGAAGCCAAGTAGGTGTAGAAGCCGGATAGCTGTCAAGTTGGCATAGAAGCCAAGTAGGCGTAGAAGCTTGATGCTGCATGGATAGGTAGCCAGCGTAAAGATAGTCGATTATCCTTCCTTGACCGAGATCTTGAGCGTATTCTGGACCAAATAGCCTTATCACACACCTTTGCAAATATAGCCTGAGTTGGCGTATTCCGAGGAGATAGCATACGGCGTGCTCCTATAGCTGAAAATAGCCAGGTCGGCGTAATTCGAGGAGATAGCGTACAGCGTGCTCCTATAGCTGAAAATAGCCTGGTTGGCGTAATATGCGAGGATGGTGATGTGGACGTATTAGCCCTAATTATGGCTCACCCAGTCGTTAAAAGTAGAACCAAATCTCGTATATTAAATGCAAAGATCTGCCCCCATCTCGCGCATTGATTGCAGAGACGTGCCTCGAGTTCTGTACGAAGAGTAGCTTTTGACGTGGTGGTTCGTTTCGTCTCTTCCTGAGCGTAAAAGCTCATGTCTGCCTGTGTAAAATAGGCAGTGTATTCCTTGAATGTGTAAACAATGTCTTATATCAAGGGTTATGTCACTAGACGACAGTCTGGGACTCTATGCCGAATCATTATTACAGTTGTCCTCTCGATCGTTGTGCAGTACTCTTTGTCAGGAGTCAGGTTCACTGCATGATATGACAGGTTCATTCGAGGAATACGAAGAGTTCCTCGTACAACTTCCTGCTGCTTTAAAAGCAGATAGGTTTTACGCCAAAGTGGCGATGTAGTAACCTTTTTACGCCGAAGCAGTCTGGAAATACTACATTACGCAGGTTATTCTGGAGCTATATTTTATGTTAAATAGCATTGAAGCTCTGTTATTCGCCAATGGCTTTGAAGTCATGTCTTATGCCACCCAGTGCTGGAGCTCTATTTTATGCGGCTTCCTGCATGTTGAGGGTTTTACGCGTATAATTCCTCAGCGTATTTTTTATGCTTCTACACCTTGGTCTGCGAATAGGTTCAAAAAATGCTTGCGCATGTCATCCTCGCGCTCCCAAGTTGATTCTCCTGGCGTGACATGCCTCCATGCTACACGAACCAAGAGAATAGATTGGTTCCTCAACACTTTCTCTCGACGATCAAGGATTCCTACGGGTTGCTCTTGGTATGACAAGCTCGGCCCAATGGTGATCTCCGAATGGTCGAGAACATGACTGTTGTCTGCCACATATCGCCTGAGCTGCAACACATGGAATACGTCATGTACTCCCTCAAGTGAAGGTGGTAGCGCAAGTCGATATGCCACTTCTCCAACTCTCTCGAGCACGTCAAAAGGTCCAATATACCTTGGACTCAACTTTTTGCGCCCTCCGAATCGGATGGTGCCTCTGGTCGGTGATATCCTTAAGAAGACATGATCGCCCTCTTTGAACTCCAAGGGACGACAGTGAAGGTCTGCCCACTGCTTCTGCCTGTCTTGCGCTGTTCGTAAATGTCCTTGAATCTTCTTAACTGTCTCTACGGTGTTGACCACTAACTCGGGTCCCAGAATCTGATGTTCTCCCACGTCACTCCAACACACAAAAGACCTACATTTTCTTCCATACAATGCTTCAAACGGAGCCATCTAAATACTCGCTTGATAGCTATTATTGTAAAAAAACTCCACAAGATGTAGGTGGTCCTCCCATGATCCTTAGAAGTCTAACATGTAAGCCCTCAACATATCCTCTAATGTCTGAATAGTACGCTCCTACTGCCCATCTGTCTGCGGGTGGTAAGATGTACTGAACTTCAGACGAGTTCCAAGACTCTTTTGTATGCTCCTCCAAAAGTACGATGTAAAGCACGAATCTCTGTCCGATATAATACTGACTGGTATCCCATACAATTATCATGCCCCGGTCCCGCCCGGGCCGCCGCTCTGCCCTGCCCTACGCCCGTGCGGTCGGGAATTAACGAACCGGACACGTATCACCGTGCCTCGGCGCGCCGGACGCGAATCACCGCGCCCGTCCCGCGGGTGCGAGGGAGGAAGGGAGCTAAGCGAATGGCCCGTTCGAGCTTTCGGGGGACGTGATGCCGCACGAGGGTTGCGCCCGTGCAAGGCCAATCGTTTAAGTTGATAGTTGGCTATCATCGCATCAATCGAGTAAGCAGCGGAAAGGGGCTTGTTGCAATGCAATGCATTAGCCAACTGAGTGTTCGGGACAATCGAGGCAACTTGGGTTTCCTTTAGCAAAGGCACACGTTCGTTCCATACATTATGCCCCCTTATACGATAGTATTCTCGGGGCAACAATCGAAACCAGAATTCCGGGTCTTCGGGACTGTGACACGCCTATCGCTCCCTCGGACGATCCAGTACCTGCGAACAAGTAAACTGTTGGTGGGTCAGCACTTTATACAAGTACTGGTGAGATAAATCAACTGAACAGAAACAAGCATTCACTCAAACAGGCACTAAGTAATCATGTTATAAAACATTACATTACTAGTGATCTTTCTAGTTTTACCTAGGTTCGTTTTATGCAGTTCTAGCAGAGTCGATTTACTTGTTTAGAAACATGTTTGGAAACAGAGTTTCATATTGAATATGCAAGCAAGCAAACCGTTCATGTTTCAGGGTGTGCGCAGCGTGTCTCGTGCGACTCGAGGGTCTGATGCATAGCTAGACACACGATGCACATTCTTAGGGGCAGTCACTATCCAAGCCAACACAATGACTTAGATATATGCAGGGCGGTCCCCGAGTATCTCAGGATCGGCAGCTGGTGGAACAGCATACCAATGACTCTTTATCTGATGCTAGAGGCAGCTGTGACTCATGGTTGCTTTGCACTATCATGGTAGCAGCCGTGACACATGCAGTTCAGCTCTCCACCAATAGCCATTGTCCGACCGCATGCGAATGCATGGAACACTATCAAATAAACTCTAGTATGCAGACGAGATGAACCATCATAATACACTCATTGTTGCGGGATAATCCGACTTATCACTTGAACACGTTCAGGCACAGTATGGTTCTCTCGAAGCATAGACGATAGTGAACATATTCATGCACTCTAAGCAGGCGATTCAGGATTCTCGTTAAGCAGGCATTGTTTCAAAGACAAGCTAGGTGAGTTCGTTCATTAACATGCAAGGCAGGTTCTATCATTCTATTAAGAAAACATTGCAAGCAAAAACACAGGTTATTATTAAGGCGTGCAAGAATCAGAGAACGAAGTTCTGCCCACTCACTTTGATATATAACGCCGGAGCGGAGCGGGGCGTTACATACTTACCAACCAACAAAAAATTTCGTCCTCGAAACTTCAAGGATAAACTTATCGATATCCCGAGTAGCGATAGTGCCGTCCCTCGCCGTACTCAATCGAAACAATCAAGCAATTCAAGTTCAGGAAATATTTTGCACTTTGAGAATATCTATGGACTTATTGTATGGAACGCTCTTTGCAATACCATATCGATAATATCTCAGAGTCATAGCAACGGTTTGGGCCAGAGAATCGATTCCGCTCTGATACCATTCTGTCACGCCCCGGTCCCGCCCGGGCCGCCGCTCCGCCCTGCCCCGCGCCCGTGCGGCCGAGAATTAACGAACCGGACACGTATCACCGTGCCTCGGCACGCCGGACGCGAATCACCGCGCCCGTCCCGCGGGTGCGAGGGAGGAAAGGAGCCAAGCGAATGGCCCGTTCGAGCTTTCGGGGGACGTAATGCCGCACGGGCCTGGGGTTGCGCCCGTGCAAGGCCAATCGTTTAAGTTGATAGTTGGCTATCATCGCATCAATCGAGTAAGCAGCGGAAAGGGGCTTGTTGCAATACAATGCATTAGCCAACTGAGTGTTCGGGACAATCGAGGCAACTTGGGTTTCCTTTAGCAAAGGCACACGTTCGTTCCATACATTATGCCCCCTTATACGATAGCATTCTCGGGGCAACAATCGAAACCAGGATTCTGGATCTTCGGGACTGTGGCACGCCTATCGCTCCCTCGGACGATCCAGTACCTGCGAACAAGTAAACTGTTGGTGGGTCAGCACTTTATACAAGTACTGGTGAGATAAATCAACTGAACAGAAACAAGCATTCACTCAAACAGGCACTAAGTAATCATGTTATAAAACATTATATTACTAGTGATCTTTCTAGTTTTACCTAGGTTCGTTTCATGCAGTTCTAGCAGAGTCGATTTACTTGTTTAGAAACATGTTTGGAAACAGAGTTTCATATTGAATATGCAAGTAAGCAAACCGTTCATGTTTTAGGGTGTGCACAGCGTGTCTCGTGCGACTCGAGGGTCTGATGCATAGCTAGACACACGATGCACATTCTTAGGGGCAGTCACTATCCAAGCCAACACAATGACTTAGCTATATGCAGGGCGGTCCCCGAGTATCTCAGGATCGGCAGCTGGTGGAACAGCATACCAATGACTCTTTATCTTATGCTAGAGGCAGCTGTAACTCATGGTTGCTTTGCACTATCATGGTAGCAGCCGTGACACATGCAGTTCAGCTCTCCACCAATAGCCATTGTTCGACCGCATGTGAATGCATGGAACACTATCAAATAAACTCTAGTATGCAGACGAGACGAACCATCAGAATACACTCATTGTTGTGGGGTAATCCGACTTATCACTTGAACACGTTCAGGCACAGTATGGTTCTCTCGAAGCATAGACGATAGTGAACATATTCATGCACTCTAAGCAGGCGATTCAGGATTCTCGTTAAGCAGGTATTGTTTCAAAGACAAGCTAGGTGAGTTTGTTCATTAACATGCAAGGCAGGTTCTATCATTCTCTTAAGAAAACATTGCAAACAAAAACACAGGTTATTATTAAGGCGTGCAAGAATCAGAGAACGAAGTTCTGCCCACTCACTTTGATATATAACGCCGGCGCGGAGCGGGGCGTTACAACAATCTCACGATCTGTCTCATATATAAGTCATCTAAAGCTTCTGTAGACTGACCCACTCTAAAAGGTATAAAATGTGCCGACTTGGTAAGTCGGTCCACTATCACCCATACTGCATCTCTTCCACTTGTACTCTTGGGGAAACCTGTGACGAAGTCCATAGTGATGTGCTCCTACTTCCACTCTGGAATCGGAAGTGGTTACAATAATCCTGCTGTCCTCTGGTGTTCCTCCTTTACTTGTTGACATACCAGACATTTAGTGACAAAGCGATCTATCTCTCTTTTCATTCCATGCCACCAAAAGTGTTGGCGTAAGTCGCGATACATCTTAGTGCCTCCAGGATGAATAGAATAAATCGAACTATGAGCCTCTGTCATCAGCTCCTGTCAAATCTCTCCATTTGGAACATAAAGACGATCACCACATCGTAATGTCCCATCCTCATGAATGCGCAATCATGTCTGCTCCTCGGCCTCTGTCCTTTCCTTCAGTCTCCTAAATCTGGCGTCTGTAGGCAAAGTTGCCTTAATCCTCTCTACTAATGATGATTGTACTTGCAAGTTGGCTAGTGTCCCATCTGCTCTGGGTAATATTACTTTAATGCCAAGCTCTTGCAAGTCCTCCAATAGTTCCCTCTGTGCTATCAAGAAGTAAGCTGCTGGCTTTTGGCTTAACGCGTCTGCTACAACGTTAGCCTTGCCTGGATGATAATGTAGCTCTATCTCGAAATCTTTTATCAACTCGAGCCATCGATGTTGCCTCATATTTAACTCCTTCTGTGTGAAGACGTACTTAAGGCATTTATGGTCTATATAGATCTTCACTCATTCCCCATATAAGTAATGTCTCCATAGCTTCAGAGCAAATACAACGGCTGCAAGTTCCAAGTCATGAGTCGGATAATTTTTCTCATGTACTCGTAACTGCCTAGATGCATATGCAATCACCTTGCCATGCTGCATCAATACGCATCCTAAGCCTTTCCCTGGTGCGTCACTGTAGATCACATAACCTCCTAATCCTGACGGAATCGTCAATACTGGTGCTGTAGTCAATCGCTTCTTCAACTCTTCAAAGGCGGCTTGACACTCTTCGATCCATATAAATTCTTGATCCTTACAAGTCAAATGAGTCATAGGTGCCGATATCCTTGAGAAGTTTTCCATGAACTGTCGGTAATATCCCGCAAGTCTAAGGAAACTCCTCACCTCTGCTGCTAATTTAGGAATAGGCCATGCCTCAACTGCGAAGATCTTCTCTGGATCAACAGAAATACCATCTCCTGTAACAACATGTCCAAGAAATGAAACTCTGTCCAAGAAGAACTCATATTTGCTGAGCTTAGCATATAACTGCTCTCTCCTCAAGGTCTCTAGAATAATCCGTAGATGCTTCTCGTGCTCCTCGTGGCTCTTTGAATAGACAAGTATATCATCTATGAAGACGACCACGAACTGGTCCAAGTACTGGTGGAAGACTCGATTCATCAAGTATATGAAGATCGCTGGAGCATTGGTCAATCCAAATGGCATGACCAAAAACTCGTAGTGCCCATATCTTGTTCTGAATGCGGTCTTCGGAATGTCCTGCTTTCGTACCTTCACCTGGTGATATCTCGATCTCAAATCTATCTTCGAGAATACCTTAGCTCCACTGAGTTAATCAAATAAGTCATCAATGCGTGGTAATGGATATTTGTTCTTCATAGCCACTGCATTCAAGGCCCTGTAGTCAATGCACATTCGTACTGCCCCATCCTTCTTTGGTACAAATAATACTGGTGCTCCCCAGGGTGATGCACTTGGTCGGATGAAACCTTTCTCTTTTAGTTCTTTCAACTGTGCCTTCAGCTCATCCATCTCCTTCTTCGTCAGTCTGTAAACATGTGATGCTATAGGTGCTGCTCCGGGTGCTAGTTCAATTGAAAACTCTACGTCTCTGTCTGGGGGTAGTCCTAGCAATTCCACTGGAAAGACGTCTAGAAATTCTGAAATAATAGGATGATAGACAACATCGTCCATTACGAGCTGTATACCATCAAGGATTTCTGTAGAACCTCGTGCAAACTCAAGTTCAGGCTAGCCTGGTACCTTAAAAAGAATGCTTCCTCCAAAGCAATCGAAGAAAGCGTGGTACTTGCTTAGCCAGTCCATTCCAAGCACAATATCAAAAGATGGCATAGGAAGGACTAAGAGTTGGGCGTTCATCTCTCTGTCATGTATCACTATAGGACCCGATCTATAAACTCGGCTAACTAGTACAACTCCTCCTCCGGTAAGAATTCTAACACAACTAGATAAAGGTGTAGAAGCAATGTTGTATTTGGCAATAAAACTAGATGATATGAATGAGTGGGTGGCTCCCGTATCAAACAATGTCATAGCAGGAAAAGTAAAAGCAAGAGTAATACCTGCTATGACATCCACCTCATGATCCATGTCATCTACCTCCAATGCAAAAGCTCGTCCGTTCCTCTACGGCTGTCCATGTTCGGCCCTCATATACTGCTCCTCCTGGGTAGGTAGCGGTGGTCCTCTCTGAAATCATCCTGCTGTTGGGGGTCGAGGTGCTCCCGGTCCAGTCATCTGCTGAGTTGGCTTCGGTGCTGGAAGTGCTAGTCTCTGTGCTGGCGGTGGTAGTGTCAATGTCTGCTATTTTGGACAGTCTCTTGCCAAATGCTGTCCGGAACCACACCGTAAATACTGTCCCAAGCGGCCTCGACAATCCCTTAAAATGTGTCCAATTTTCCCACAATAATTATATTGGGGTTTCTCCGAAATCTGGTACGGTCCGGCTCTGTGTTGCTGATGCTGCTGTGCCAAGGGACGTCTGATAGGTCCTCCCTGTTGTGTCCTTGCCGGTCCCTGTTGTGTCCTTGCCGATCCTTGTTGTGTCCTCAGCTGACCTCCCTTTCCTCTGCTGATAGTTTCTTGCAATATGGCCTTTGTCAGTAGTTCAGCATAAGAGACTCGGGACTGCGAGCTTGTATAATGTTGTAGCTCCTGGGTCAATCCTCGATGAAACCTCTTAGCCTTGGCTAAGTCATCTGGTATCAAAGCAGCGCCATATTTGCTGAGTCGATTAAACTCGGCATCATACTCGTCCACTGTTCGGTTCCCCTGCTCCAAGTGAAGAAACTGATCATACAGTGCATCTTTGACGGTATCCGGAAAGTACTTCCTCTCGAAGCACTCCAAGAACTGCTCCTAAGTCTGGTAAGTACCCAACTGGTGCTCCATGGATTCCCACCAGTGATAAGCATTACCATCTAGAAGCGTCCGTACACCTGTCATCCATAGGTCCGTAGGTAACTGCGATGCCTCCAGTAGCTTCTGCGTGTGTGTGATCCAGTTGGTAGTCTCCTCTGGGCTCTCAGTGCCCTTGTACGGCCTCAGACCCATCTGAATAAAATCCTTTACTGATCCTGTCACACCTCAGTCCCAAAATATCGAGGGACTAGACACGTGGCAATGGCCAGCAGCACACACCGATGGACAAACCTAATTTAATGGATCCACCGGGGCGTACTTAAGCTGTAATATAACAATAAGGTCTACTAATCTCATCCACAGAAATGAATACAACAATATCAATAGAGTAAAATATAATCATCAGCAAGTCACAAGTAAATGAATTGGGGAACAACCCGATAACAAGTCTGATACAATAGTCAAGATACAGAAATAAAGATATCAACTACAAATACTGAGTATAGATAAAGCATATTCTCAGAAGATATCCTCGATGATCACTCGTCTTCTGGACCTGGTACTGCTCCAATGCCTGCTCCTGTTCCTGCTTCTGCTAATGCTCCTGTCCTGTATGTAACGCCCCGCAACCGCTCGGAGCGTTACGCTAAGTCGGAGTCGGATTTAATGAATCAAATGCTGGTTACATTTGAAATATCGGATTTCGGGAAGAAGGATTAATCGAGTTGGTTTCAATGTGCAGATGGCTAGCGGGTTCGATGGAAATCAGGTGTTCGTTCAGAATAGTACTGAATAGCTGGATGGAAACGATAATGCCGTCTTCCTTAGTCCGATCGGTCGGATGATTTGGAGAGCACGGCCTGCTCGCACGGTCATACCAGTTGAGTAGATCGCGCTTGCATCGGACCACGGGTTCAAGGGATTGGCCGTATCGGTAGGACAGGATGCCTAACGGATTCGAACATTGTGAGTGGGCTCTTTTCCTTCTCCTCTACTCCTTTATGCCTAATAATATGGAAAACACGTAATGGCTTGTACACTTGGGCTGAAATATCGGGAAGCACTACACTGAGGCGTGCATAGAGTGTGCGTCGTTGGCTTGGTAGGATTGTGGCTTGAATGGTTTTAAGCGTTGGATAGTTGGTGCGATAGTTGGATTATACGTTTGAGGCGATCGGTTGGATACTTGGGATTTTGCTTGGATGGTTGGAAATATACAAGTTGGAATGATACATTGAGGCAAATGGGAATAATGGGAATATCGAGAATTTGGGCGAGCGAGCGTGCATCCGTGCACGAATATTACTGGGTCGCTTTGTCTTGCAAAGCGAGCAGTTGTGGTTCGAAACCGAACAACTGCATCAGCGAGGTATGGTGCCGCTTGATGGGGCATTGTGCCACGAATGGGGCATTGTGCCACTGAGATGGTATTGTGCCATGGGATTGCTTTGAGCATGGGTGTTGCACCATTTCAGAATACATTGCTGTAAAGCGGCAATGTGAAACACTGGGTATTTTGGTGCCTTGGGCTATATATATTGAGGTCGAGATTTGGACTTCTTGGAAGAACATGTTGGAAGAATGGTTATGGATACTTCGGTTGGGTTTATCGATAGAACGAGTCTAGGATCGCTTGGTGGGGCGAGAATGTTCGATCCTCTCGTCATACCTACGTGTGTCTACATGTCACGGACAACTTGTGCAAAGGTTTGGCACTTTCCCCGAAATAGTTTTTATCCGGGGCACTGGAGCCGTTTCGATCCGGAGGAAAACATTTGATTCGCGTTCAGTCGCGATGCATTGCGGGACCTCCAGCGAGGCTTGCTACCCGGGCTGATAGGGCGCGCCGTAATGCTTGAGATATGTCTTGTATGGCTCTGCCAGTGACTTCATATAGATAAGAGTTGGCTTGCTTTACTTTGGTTGGTTTGTGCATCGTGTAGGCGCGGCCACCTTGCCTCGGCAAGAGTGTGCACTCGAGAGTGGGATATAAACTTTGGTTGAGAATGGATATTGAGGCGAGACTGATGGTTCGATATGTTATCGTGCAAGCGATGACATTGAGTTAGACGGGTCGGCTATATATAAACTGCTTGTCATTTGGTTTGAGAATGAATACTTGCATGCTTAAACTGCTTTACTGCTTTCCTTAACATGTCATCCATATGCCATGAAACGAATCTAGGATTCAACTAGAAAGATCACCATTTAACTGTGTGCATTCACTATTTTACTTAGTGTCGGCTTAGACGAGTGGGTTACCCCGCTCACCAGTACGGTTGTGTACTGACCCACGTTTGTAGGCAATATTTCATGTACACAGGCGTAGTGGCGCTGCTTGGATATACGGGACAAGATGTATGAACTGTAAGTACCTTTGTGGGCTAGAGAAAGAGCAAGAGTTATTTCATCGTCTCCGTGGCATCGCCTTTGTGGCATTGACTTGGGGCATCTCATTTGGACCCTATCGTGAGCTTCGCTGCATATACTCTGATGTTTGCTTGGTACACAATTGGCTTCCGCTGTAACTTGGTTGTTTCAATGATAACTTTCGTGTTTAACAACATCGCCTTGTACGAGCGCAACTCCAGGCTCGTACGGCATCACGTCCCGAAGAGAACGATTGTCCCGCGGGAGAGCTACAGCGTGGTGATTTCACATTCAGCGGGGACTATTGGGCTTGCGGGAGTTTGGGGCGTGACAGATTGGTATCAGAGCGCCCGGTTCATTTCTTCGGACTTGGTCCTTCGCTTCATCACAAACTCAAAAATTGCTTTTGTGTGTCGTTTAGCTCTTGACTCTACTCGGTGCCGCATCGGATGTTTCATGCAATAAGTCTATTTATTGCTGGTTTTGGCTGCATTATATTTCTTGGTTGGGTTGCCTTGGTTGGTTTTCGTAGGATTGCTTAGTCTCGTTAGGCGTTGTTGCATTCGTGCAGCAAGTTGGTTGACGTTATTGCATTTGTGCAACAAGTGTGGGCTTTCGTTGGGTTGGCTTAGCTTATCATTTGGGAGATTCTGATTGCCTCAATGGATCAGTTGGTTGGCTAACGAGATTTGGTTATACGGCATGTTTTGAGTAGAAACATTCGATGGGAATAGATCCTTGCACGAGTTGCTCGTCAAGCGATTGTGTTGGATAGAAGTTGGAATTTTGGCTGTGGCGCATCGGTTGGGCAGATTTGAGTTGGCTTGAGAAATATCAGATAAGTTGGCATGAGTTGCTCGTACAATAAACGTGTGGAACCATTGGGAATTGGATTGGACTACTTGGAATACAATCGTTGCACGATTGCTTGTGTTGCGAAAGTATCAGACGGTTTGGGAAATGTTGGAAGTATTGAGAACGGGATATAAGTACGAGTCGCATCGCAAGATTGATAAAAATGGTTGGATAATTCAAGCATTGCCTGAGTTTTGTGTCAAACTCGAATTGGGAAAGGCATGTTCACACACGATGGATGGTTCGAACGGATCTTGGATTAGTGCAAGAAATCGTAATGCGAGTAGCGACTTGATTCGGAGTGGTATATGGGATACCATATTTTGAGCAAGGCATTAGAAATATTTTGGTTGGACATCAATGAAAATTTCCTGAACGGACTCGTGAAACGAGAATACAAGTTGGTTGGTGCAAGTCGGTATAGTGGGAAGAATGAAAATGGAGCAAGCGAATATTGAGTTGAGCATATCGTGAACGGAATCGTGCAAAAATGAAAGCATCGTTGGGCTTAAGAGATGGACGGAATCGGAACGAACATTTGGGTTACGCTTGAGCAAAGTGGTGGGATTATCGGAATGATAGCGAGCACGAACTACGATTTTTGGGCAACGCATTTGAGCTGTTGGTTGAGCAATAAAACACGAACTTGGCTTGGAGGGCAATGCGATTGATTCACACAAACTTAAAGAATTTTGGATATTGTTGCTCGAAAAGTTGAATCAGGTTTAGCGGAGATGAAATTTTGGGCAAAATGGTGCAACGATGATAAACGGATTCTTTGGAAAGACGTGGACGGATTTTGGCAACAAGAGAAGGCAAAAGATTTTGGCGGATTGATTTCTGAAGATAGCTAAATGTGGGAGCAACGTCGGAACGAATTACTGTGCTGCTCGAGTAAGTTGGAAGTGCAAGGTGGGACGTGGCAAACAGATGTGAATTTGAGCAAGTCTCGAGCTTTGAGAATCGTTGAAATCGATGGCGCGAGAATCGAATATGCAATTCGAAAATTTGATGGATTCAGGACAGAACGGCGGATTGATGGAATAAGGTTTCAACGAGCGCGGTTCTCGGATTCGGAAACTTCGCTCGGGTGAATGGTTGGATTTTTATTCGAATTTGCAGATGAGATGTAGCATGGTTTATAGTAACTGTCCATCGTGATAATTATAATTGTCGAGCGTAGCTTCGGGACAGCTGACCCTAAGCGACTTGACCGCTGAATCGGATATGAATATGGTAGACCCATAGAACGACCCTTGAGGCGGCGTATTTGGGAATGCGTCGAGGCAGATGTGAGCAATGAGATTTGGCTTATCGACTGAGTGTTGGATTTGAGAGACCCTTGGGATAGTCTTCAGCTGAAGATGCAGCCAGAAGATCGAAGCAATGGTGGAAGTAGCCTAGTCAACTAATGAGATTCAGAGTCACAGATTTTTATCTCGATGGCATCGCCTCTGACTCATCGTGCCCTGGAAGGGAATAGCATTCATATGAATGGACGACTGTGGCGGCTCGTTCAGATCAAATCCTTGCGAATACTGGAAGGGACAGACGTACTTCAGATTTATAAGATGTCTCAGAACTATTCTGGGAAGCGTGCTCGTTCGGAAGGCAGAGGTGATATTCTATGCTTCGAGGCAGTGGAAGCAGCGCAAAAAACTATTTCATGCACAACCTAAGAATTGTGGCGAGTGTGTCCACGTTGAAATCGTGGTGACACAAATCCCTTTGGCGTGGCGGCGAGATCTTCGTGGATCATACGAACCTCAATATAGATGTTCACCTAGCGAGGTATTGAGATTGAGGAATAATGTGTTGGACTGAACTGATCTAAGCAAGTTGATATTTGGGTAAGTCGCGTAGCTGGGGTAGATCGGTTGAGATTATCGTTCGGTGATCAAGATAATATTTGGAGATGTTGCTAGTACTGATTTCAGAAATAGTGGGATGGATTGAGCTGGAACGCGAACTGATTGAGTCGGTGGGAATATCTGCAGAATTGAGAATAGCGCTCGAGCGAATATGTTGGAATAGAAATCGTGATTTGGTTCAATTGGAAGCAAAGCAAATGGACGTCTCGAACATAAAGATACCCTTGTAACTTGTTCAAATTTGCTATCGCAAAGCTCGGCTGAAATGCATGTATTTTAGGGACGCCTTAAATATATGTACGATCCAAAACTAAGCGATACGAAGAATTCGTATTGAGCTGCAAGGAGGATGTGGGAATTCGTGAAATTGATTCGAGCGTTCAGCAGAACGAGATGCGGAGTCAGAAATCGTGAATATGTGAGTTGCTTAGAGCAGATCCATGGAATTGGATTGTGGCTTGTGATAGGAATGAGTACCAGCATGGTTCGTAGACGAACCTGATTCTGAGTGGTATATTATGTAACGCCCCGCAACCGCTCAGAGCGTTACCCTGAGTCGGAGTCGGATTTAATGAATCAAATGCTGGTTACATTTGAAATGTTGGATTTCGGGAAGAAGGATTAATCGAGTTGGTTTCAATGTGCAGATGGCTAGCGGGTTCGATGGAAATCAGGTGTTCGTTCAGAACAGTACTGAATAGCTGGATGAAAACGATAATGCCGTCTTCCTTAGTCCGATCGGTCGGATGATTTGGAGAGCACGGCCTGCTCGCACGGTCATACCAGTTGAGTAGATCACGCTTGCATCGGACCACGGGTTCAAGGGATTGGCCGTATCGGTAGGACAGGATGCCTAACGGATTCGAACATTGTGAGTGGGCTCTTTCCCTTCTCCTCTACTCCTTTATGCCTAATAATATGGAAAACACGTAATGGCTTGTACACTTGGGCTGAAATATCGGGAAGCACTACACTGAGGCGTGCATAGAGTGTGCGTCGTTGGCTTGGTAGGATTGTGGCTTGAATGGTTTTACGCGTTGGATAGTTGGTGCGATAGTTGGATTATACGTTTGAGGCAATCGGTTGGATACTTGGGATTTTGCTTGGACGGTTGAAAATATACAAGTTGGAATGATACATTGAGGCAAATGGGAATAATGGAAATATCGGGAATTTGGGCGAGCGAGCGTGCATCCGTGCACGAATATCACTGGGTCGCTTTGTCTTGCAAAGCGAGCAGTTGTGGTTTGAAACCGAACAACTGCATCAGCGAGGTATGGTGCCACTTGATGGGGCATTGTGCCACGAATGGGGCATTGTGCCACTGAGACGGCATTGTGCCATGGGATTGCTTTGAGCATGGGTGTTGCACCATTTCAGAATACATTGCTGTAAAGCGGCAATGTGAAACACTGGGTATTTTGGTGCCTTGGGCTATATATATTGAGGTCGAGATTTGGACTTCTTGGAAGAACATGTTGGAAGAATGGTTATGGATACTTCGGTTGGGTTTATCGATGGAACGAGTCTAGGATCGCTTGGTGGGGCGAGAATGTTCGATCCTCTCGTCATACCTATGTGTGTCTGCATGTCACGGACAACTTGTGCAAAGGTTTGGCACTTTCCCCGAAACGGTTTTTATCCGGGGCACTGGAGCCGTTTCGATCCGGAGGGAAACATTTGATTCGCGTTCAGTCGCGATGCATTGCGGGACCTCCAGCGGGGCTTGCTACCCGGGCTGATAGGGCGCGCCGTAATGCTTGAGATATGTCCTGTATGGCTCTGCCAGTGACTTCATATAGATAAGAGTTGGCTTGCTTTACTTTGGTTGGTTTGTGCATCGTGTAGGCGCGGCCACCTTGCCTCGGCAAGAGTGTGCACTCGAGAGTGGGATATAAACTTTGGTTGAGAATGGATATTGAGGCGAGACTGATGGTTCGATATGTTATCGTGCAAGCAATGACATTGAGTTAGACGGGTCGGCTATATATAAACTGCTTGTCATTTAGTTTGAGAATGAATGCTTGCATGCTTAAACTGCTTTACTGCTTTCCTTAACATGTCATCCATATGCCATGAAACGAATCTTGGATTCAACTAGAAAGATCGCCATTTAACTGTGTGCATTCACTATTTTACTTAGTGTCGGCTTAGACGAGTGGGTTATCCCGCTCACCAGTACGGTTGTGTACTGACCCACGTTTGTGGACAATATTTTAGGTACACAGGCGTAGTGGCGCTGCTTGGATATACGGGACAAGATGTATGAACTGTAAGTACCTTTGTGGGCTAGAGAAAGAGCAAGAGTTATTTCATCGTCTCCGTGGCATCGCCTTTGTGGCATTGACTCGGGGCATCTCATTTGGACCCTATCGTGAGCTTCGCTGCATATAGTCTGATGTGTGCTTGGTACACAATTGGCTTCCGCTGTAACTTGGTTGTTTCGATGATAACTTTCGTGTTTAACAACATCGCCTTGTACGAGCGCAACTCCAGGCTCGTACGGCATCACGTCCCGAAGAGAACGATTGTCCCGCGGGAGAGCTGCAGCGTGGTGATTTCACGTTCAGCGGGGACTATTTGGCTTGTGGGAGTTTGGGGCGTGACACTGTATACCTCGGGATCGATCTCGTCTGCTAATCCTGGGGACATAATCCGGATCCAGGTCCTCAGGGGACATAGCAAGGTACAAGAATAACTCAAGGCAAAATAAATACAGTGCAGCAATAAATAAAATAATAGGGTAAACTATGTAACCAGCTAAGTGATATGCAAGTTGAGAGCATCACTAAAACTCAGGCTAAACCACTACAAGCTCTGTGTCAGGGAGCCTGTAGAAGTGATATCACCTAATGGGTCAAGCTCGGTTTTAGAGTCTTGAGCACCGCATTAATAAGGGTTTATATATATATAATCAGCCTGTAGCCTGTGTGTCTCTCCCCACCCAATGTAATCACACGTCTCATGTCCATGACACGCAAGATCAAAACTAATGCAGCAAGTCATATAATGATCTAAGAAAATAATATCTATGTCATGAAACCTGCAACCTACACAGAATCACCTTGAATATTTCAGGAAGATTCTGTCACATTAATAGTATCAGGTGTCATGGGTTATGATGTACTTGATAAGACAAGTACGAGAATGTAAAAGGGTGTCGATATCCATCTCTAGATGACATTACACAACTCCGTGTACGGTGTTGGCACCCGACTAATAATCGGACGCTAAGTAAAGTCACACGGTCCTAGGTTAAGCATGTACAACAATATATAAATAAGTCAAGAAAATAAGTAAAAAAATTGCAATGTTGGCAAGGTACACTTGTCTGGGGTTCTGGCTCCAACTGTAGCTCTGGTCTCAGTGTGATTTGCAGGTACTCCTCCGGTTGCTGAAATAAACATCACCATCAGATTCAGAAAATATCAAATAGTCAGAAATGCTTGTCCTTGAGTCTAATTTGGACACAGGGGCAAAAATGACAGTTTTTGGTCAAAGCGGGGTCCACATGTGGGCCGCTTCGCACCGAAAAATGTGTCAGAAACAATGGTCTCCAAATTCGTCAAACTTAGTGTCAACAAGTCCAGAACGATAATACAAACCCAATGGAACTTCCAGAATTGGATTTCGATGAGCCGATCACAAAATCGCCCGTCAAGTGGAACCGTGGGGCCCACGATACCCGATTTTGTCAACGTTCTAAGAATCGAACCAAACTTGGGTCACAGGACCAGCGTATTGCTACGAGTCCGATGGCGCAAGTTTCGTTTCGATCCGACGTGTGTACACCAAGTTACAGCGAGTTCCAGAACAGGCCGATATGGGGCGTTGTTGGCGGATACGCGTTGATTCCGGTGTGCACGCACATCCAAATCAACTTCTATGAAATCCAGCACGTACGTATCAAGGGCGCGCACCTTTTGGTGAAGACCGCATACGACCAAGTTATCCCGTTTGACAGAGCGTACTCAGTTCTGGGGAAAAATGGGGTATTATTTTTCCTATTTTTGGATCGCAGTTCGCGATCACCACAGGACGCGACACACCGAGCGGGTTGCACGGGCATCGAGAGGGTTACGCAGCCTACGAGTCACAACAGACGGTACAAGAAATGGGACAGCGAGGAGAGAGAAAAAGGTACCTGAATAGGGCTACGCAGAAACCAAATTTCTCGTGTTCGTGAGGCGACACGACATACAGCGACACAGTACTGTGCTGTGTCCGGTTAGGGTTTCGGTGGATGGGGCGGCCGAAGCTTCGCCGGAGGAGGGCAGAGTCGGCCCGGCTCGGCTCGGCTGCGGGGAGGTGGCACGGCGGCTAGTCGAGGCGGCCGGGGTCGGCTCAGGCGGGGCTGCACTGGGCTCGGGGTGGCTAGGGCATCGCGGCGGAGGGGAGGTGCGACGAGGTGGTGGCGGGTCTCAGGGATCTTCGGAGGAGGCTCATCGAGGACGACGATCTGGCGGAGGCGGCTCTGGGCTGAGGGTGCTGGACGGAAAGGACGGAGGAGCAGGGGGGCGGAGGCGGCTCTGGGCTCTGTGGGGAGAGCAGCGGCGGCGAGGTCGTCATGGAGGAGGCAGTGGAGAGAGGGAAGGCGGTGGCAGCGGCATTGGGGGTTCGACGGGGACGACGACGGAGCGGCTGGCTGGAGGGCGGCGGAGAGTGGCGACGGTGGCTAGGGCAGTGGTTGAGGTTCCTAGTCAGGCGGCGGCTATGGTCGTCGGCCCTGCTAGGATAAGAGAGAGGCGGAGGAGATGGAGGCGTTGTTGCAAGACGACGGTGGGTGGTGGCGGAGCTAGGGTTCAGGCGGCAGAGCGGGGATTAAATAGGGTAGCCGGAACAGTAAAGGGTTTCGGATTAGGGTTTCGATCGGGTTAATGGGTCCGGGTCGGGTTTAATTCGGATCTGACCCGACCCGTTAAGAGTTGGGTTTGGTCCGGTTTGGTTTAGCACGGTTCAGGTTGGTTTGGTTCAACTGAACCGGGTTTAATTCAGGGTTTATTTTGGTTTATTATAAACTTGGTTTTTAGGGCTTTAAAAATGTTTCCAGGGTCCAATAAATTCTCGAAAAATTACCCTATGTCTAGTTTTCCATTTTACACCCAAAAATATTATTCTCATAGTATTTTAATATTATTTATCATCATTTAAAAATTATTTACTTACAAAATACCTTAGTTTTAATTACAGAAAAATTCTAGAAAATTCCAGAAAAATTGTAAAAATCCATTTTAAAAATTCCTGAAAAATCAGGGGGTTTACAGATCCCACTCTAGCTCGAGGTACTGGAGCTAGTGCTTGGGTTGGTACAGTAGCCTGTGTGTCATGCCCCAAACTCCCGCAAGCCCAATAGTCCCCGCTGAACGTGAAATTACCATGCTGCAGCTCTCCCGCGGGACAATCGTTCTCTTCGGGACGTGATGCCGTACGAGCCTAGAGTTGCGCTCGTATAAGGCGATATTGTTAAATACGAAAGTTATCATCGAAACAACCAAGTTACAGCGGAAGCCAATTGTGTACCAAGCACACATCAGAGTATACGCAGCGAAGCTCACGATAGGGTCCAAGTGAGATGCCCCGAGTCAATGCCACAAAGGCGATGCCACGGAGACGATAAAATAACTCTTGCTCTTTCTCTAGCCCACAAAGGTACTTACAGTTCATACATCTTGTCCCGTATATCCAAGCAGCGCCACTACGCCTGTGTACCTGAAATATTGCCCACAAATGTGGGTCAGTACACAACGGTACTGGTGAGCGGGGTAACCCACTCGTCTAAGCCGACACTAAGTAAAATAGTGAATGCACACAGTTAAATGGTGATCTTTCTAGTTGAATCCTAGATTCGTTTTATGGCATATGGATGACATGTTAAGGAAAGCAGTAAAGCAGTTTAAGCATGCAAGCATTCATTCTCAAACCAAATGACAAGCAGTTTATATATAGCCGACCCGTCTAACTCAAAGTCATCGCTTGCACGATAACATATCGAACCATCAGTCTCGCCTCAATATCCATTCTCAACCAAAGTTTATATCCCACTCTCGAATGCACACTCTTGCCGAGGCAAGGTGGCCGTGCCTACACGATGCACAAACCAACCAAAGTAAAGCAAGCCAACTCTTATCTATATGAAGTCACTGGCAGAGCCATACAGGACATATCTCAAGCATTACGGCGCGCCCTATCAGCCCGGGTAGCAAGCCCCGCTGGAGGTCCCGCAATGCATCGCGACTGAACGCGAATTAAATGTTTCCCTCCGGATCGAAACGGCTCCAGTGCCCCGGATAAAAACCGTTTCGGGGAAAGTGCCAAACCTTTGCACAAGTTGTCCGTGACATGCAAACACACGTAGGTATGACGAGAGGATCGAACATTCTTGTCCCACCAAGCAATCCTAGACTCGTTCCATCGATAACCCAACCGAAGCATCCATAACCATTCTTCCAACATGTTCTTCCAAGAAGTCCAAATCTCGACCTCAATATATATATCCCAAGGCACCAAAAATACCCAGTGTTTCACATTGCCGCTTTACAACAATGTATTCTGAAATGGTGCAACACCCATGCTCAAAGGCAACCCATGGCACAATGCCGTCTCAGTGGCACAATGCCCCATTCGTGGCACAATGCCCCATCAAGCGGCACCATATCTCGCTGATGCAGTTGTTCGGTTTTGAACCACAACTGCTCGCTTTGCAAGACAAAGCGACCCAGTGATACTCGTGCACGGATGCACGCTCGCTCGCCCAAATTCCCGATATTCTCGATATTCCTATTTGCCTCAATGTATCATTCCAACTTGTATATTTCCAACCGTCCAAGCAAAATCCCAAGTATCCAACCGATCGCCTCAAACGTATAATCCAACTATCGTACCAACTATCCAACGCGTAAAACCATTCAAGCCACAATCCTACCAAGCCAACGACGCACACTCTATGCACGCCTCAGTGTAGTGCTTCCCGATGTTTCAGCCCAAGTGTACAAGCCATTACGTGTTTTCCATATTATTAGGCATGAAGGAGTAGAGGAGAAGGGAAAGAGCCCACTCACAATGTTAGAATCCGTTAGGCATCCTGTCCTACCGATACGGCCAATCCCTTAAACCCGTGGTCCAATGCAAGCGCGATCTACTCAACTGGTATGACCGTGCGAGCAGGCCGTGCTCTCCAAATCATCCGACCGATCGGACTAAGGAAGACGGCATTATCGTTTCCATCCAGCTATTCAATACTGTTCTGAACGAACACCTGATTTCCATCGAACCCGCTAGCCATCTGCACATTAAAACCAACTCGATTAATCCTTCTTCCCGAAATCCGACATTTCAAATATAACCAGCATTTGATTCATTAAATCCGACTCTGACTCAGCGTAACGCTCCGAGCGGTTGCGGGGCGTTACACTGTGCAGCCATCCTCTCAAGTGCTGCCAAAAATTCTTGCCTCTGCTCTGTTGCTTGTTGTCTCTGTTCCTGCATCATCATCTGAAAGAATTGGAACATCTGCGCTTGACTATCTTGCGATACTGGGAAAGCTGGAAGGTTCCCAATAGGTGAAGCGGGAAGATCAGATGGAATTGGAGTGTGAGTCTGTCCATCTGGTCCCGGAAGCCTAGAAATCGTTGGGGTCCCTCCTTGAGTCTGACCATTGACTCCAGAAGTTGTGTCACCATCGGCGGCAGTACATCCATTTTGCATGTCCATCTCTCTGCAGATGATGTACGAAACGATTAGAAGAAGTACAGGAATCAAACAGGATGCAAGTATTAAATAGGAAGGATGAGTTTCAGTCAAGCGTGGATGAGATCCTTATACTCTATTCCTATACGCAGGCTTGTTCGGTACAGTTATGTAACCGAGACAATATATTCTCGACCTGCATGGGCCACCACTAAAAACATGTCACGCCCCAGTCCCAAAATACGTAGGACTAGGAATACGTAACACGCCAGCCGTATGTATACGAACTCTAATATATGGAAACCATATACACACGTACGCTGTACATGAATATCCAATCCACAGTGGTAATATACTGTCACAACAAGTCACACGCAAATCTATATCTCATCCATAGCACAAATAATAGATAAATGGAAATCAGTAACTGAATATCAAATAAGCAGTCTCAAAGTATGATAGTCGGGTGGAAACAAATCCACTATAAATTGACTATAACCAAAACTACTAAGGACAGAAGAGAATAAACTCCAATATAAGAATAAATGTCTCGAAAAGAATAGCAACTAGAATCTCTAAACAGCTGCAATGGATCACATATAATCCGAAGGTAAGATCTTCTCAGACTGATAGGTAGCGTCAGGTCCAGGTCCATACTCCTATGGGTACTCCTGCTCATCTATATCTGGAAAGGGACCAGGTCCTCAGAGGGACGTAACAAGATACATATAAACATGCCAATAAAGTACTAAATATAAACATCCAATGGGGTCGCCTAACCATCTAAGTGAATACAGTTTGAGAATAACTTTCCACCAAGTGGGCTATCTGGCTGAAAACTGGGATTGGCATGACTCTCTCGGAGAATTAGGGGCCTCAAAGCATGTCGTCTTTTGAACGAAAGAGGCCGCCAAGTAGTATAGGAGTCATCACCGCCCGTATCTCCAGTGGAGCTTTCGGGTTACAGAAGAAAAAAGTGTAAAGGAGCCCAAATGTCTTACTTGTTGTTCTCTCTACCTAATGCTCTAAGCATGTCATGTCAATGACACGATAAAACATCTAATAACCGCCAGGTCTACTAACATGCAAAGTTTCTATTGGCAGTTATCCCTATCCGTCGCACAACCTATACGTACCAGTGGCCAGCCGAGTACGCAAGTCCGTGTCCTACATGTGACTCACACTCATGTAAGAATAGTGTCATGGCCAATAAAACATAAATGCCTCATGAAGATGGGGTAGTCTCATAAAGTAGGTCCAATGCATATACATAAATAAAATATAGTACGATGACACCGTAGTTGCTCCCAAGTTTTCTTGGACGCGCAATTTATATACCAGTTAAAATATATGAACTAAAGACAGAAAATAAAGATGCATGTAACATATGGAATATAAATAACAGTACAGTGGAAGGTATACTTGCCTGGCAAGAAATCTGTAAAGTGTAAGCGTCCAATATCAAGGACACGGGATCTGGAACTTATAGCCTCCGAACAAACGGCTCCGGATGCTGAAATAGACATCACCAACGTTTTCGGAATGAGCAAAATAGCTAAAAAGCACTTTCCTTTCGTCCAATTTGGACACAGGGGGAAAACGATAATTTCAGGTAAAAGTGGGGTCCACGTGTGGCCCACTTTGCACCAAAAGCGTGCCAAGGGTAATAGTCTCTAAATGGGACAAATTATAGGTCAAACAACTCTAAATGTCAATATGAACCCAACGGTATGTCCAAATGTGGATTCCGATGGGCCGAACACAATTTTGCCCAAAAAGTCAACCGTGAGACCCGCCAATTGGTGACTTGGTCAACCGTCTCAGAATTACGTAAAAATTGGGTCACAGGACCAGCGCAATACCATCAGTCCAGTGGCACAAGTTTCGTCGCAATCTGACGAACATGCACAAAATGCGCACGGCTTTCGCAAAAGTTGCGACACGAGATTTGTCCGTCGATACGGGCTGATTCCGGTGCGCACACGCGTAAAAATTTTTATGTGTCCTGTTATGCTGCACGCACCGTTCGGTACACTTGGTATACGACGGGGCGGTCCCGTTTGGTGAAGCGCGCTCCGTTTTACAACTTTTGGAAATCTGGAAAAGTGGGTTCGCGGAGTTTTCCAACGATTTTAATTCTGTCTACAACAGTTAATAATCTAGGGTTATTTAACAAAAATTAAACTAGGCCAAGTGGTCTACGCATACCAAAAAGAATCATCGAATTTGGATCTCTGTGGTGGGAGATACGAACTCGGAGACATGGGTGATCACCGCAGTTTTCTGCGATCCCAGAATTCGGTCTATTTCTGCCAACTTTGGCGCTATTTTTGCCTATGATTATGCATTGTTCGAGGTCTACTATTACACAGATATGGAAGAGGGTTAAGGGATGAGCATACCGGTGAAGACAAGGTGGCGTTTGGTTGAGCGAGGCAACAGAAAACAACTCCGGAACACAGGTACCTCGCTGCAGAATTCTGCAGTGCGCGGGGTCACGGTCGTCAGGATTTGTTTGGACGGCCTGGCGGGGTTCTCCGGCTGTGGTTGTGGAGCTCTCTAGGTCTAGATGGGAAGAGGAAGGGTCTGGATGATTTAGGTTTAGGGTTTTAGATGAAATAAATAATAGATATATATATATATATGAAAGGGAGAAAGAGGAGGCGAGTTGGGTTAGCTAGCCGTGGGGGGGGTCTTGGCTAAGGAAGTGGTTGTGGAATGGCTCACAAGGCAGCGGGTTCACAAAAGGGGCTGCGTGCTGAGAAAGGGGGCAGGTCTACTTAGCTAAAGAAGTGGCTGTATGGGAATGGTTAAGGGAATGGTTTAGTTGTTAAGTAGTAATAGTATATTTCTTTTTTTTCTTTTTCCATTTCTTTTCTTTTCCTTTTTCTTTTTATAATTCTTTTTCCAATTAAATATATATATGTATATATATATATATATATATATATATATATATATATATATATATATATATATATATATATATATACTCATAGAAAAAAATTCTAGATTATATTAATGCACACTATTAAGCTAGCAACTGCTCAAGGGATCTCCTACATGAATAAATTCTAAAAAATTCCTAATGGTCCCATAAATCCTCTAAGCACACCAACACCTAAAATAAAAATTATTAAAAATCTATTTCTCCTAATTAGCCACTAATTACTATAATTAAATTAATAATAAATAATTAAAAGGGGTATATATAATTTTTAGGAATAGGGGTTTTACAGATTCTAGTGGATAAAACTTCGAGAAAGAGTTATCGGGACTAGACTAGTCCTCTCAGAGAAAAACCAGTATACATCACAGTATTTGTGTTTTCTCTCTCTCTCAACTTTACTGCTCTACTTTATTTACTATTATTAGTTGGTAGCTGTCTTTACTGTCCATCAATTTTTTAATTGGATAAATAATTCTGATGCACTATATTTACCCCCTCTAGAGTTAACTTATTGTCCTATAATTGGTATCAGAGCAAGTTCTCTTACTACCGGATTAACCTCCTTAGATATTTATGACAACTTTTAGATCTATCCATACCAACAATAGTGAAGGCTAGTCCATAAATAGGCTACCCCTATTTGATGGTACCAACTGCACGTACCGGAAGACACGTATGAGATTTTATCTGAAGTCACTTTATTTTGATCTTTGGTCTATTGTAGTAGATGGATACAAGAAGCTACCTAGAATAGTCGTAGATGGCAATCTTATAGATAAGTCCCATGATAAGTACACAAACACAAAAAAAGGCTAGTTTTGATGCTAAAGCTATAATGCTATATTTTATGCTGTAGACAGAATGGAGTTTAACAAAGTCTCCACTTGTGGCACTTCACATGAAATTTGGAAACTTCTTAAGGTCACTCATGAAGGAACCTCACAAGTGAAGGAATCAAAGATAAGTCGACTGATACAAGAATATGAAGCTTTCAAGATGAAAGCAAAATAAGACGATCACTCAGATGTTCACAAGATTCCTCGACATCGTCAACCCTCTATCCTCTCTTGGCAAAGAGTACATCAATCATGAGAAGATTCATAAAGTATTCAGAGGACTCACCAAGAATTAGAATCCCAAGGCCAAAGCAATCATTAAAGAGGATGATCTTACCATAATGACCATCGAGAAACTCATGGGCAAGCTGATGACTCACGAGCTAGATCTCAAGGAATTTGAAGATCCCATACCAAAGGAAAAGACGATTGCATTCAAGGAATATCACAAGAAAGCCTCCAACTGTGACTCCGATGACGATAAATCTCAAGATGAAGAAGTTGACTTGATCACCAGGAACTTCAAAAAAATTCTGAAGTTTGAGAGATCAAAGAAGAAGGAGTACAACGACAACAGTGATGAAGAACCTATGTGCTACAACTGTAAGAAGATATGTCACATAAAGAGGGACTGCCCAACAATAAAGAAAGGGAATTGCTATGAACGCTCATCTAGAAAGACATCATCAAGGAAGTACGCAAATATAAGTATCTCGTATGAAAGCAAAGCTAGTGAATCTGAAAAAGAAGGAGAAGAAAAGCCTCAAGATAAGGCAAACCTATGCTTCATGACACTGACTGATCAAGTAATAGATAACAATTATTATGATGATTTTATATTTGATGAATGAGGTAATACTTTCAGTGACTTACTTGAGAATTTTAGAAAGCTTAGAGATAAATACAAGTATGATAGAAAAGATGTACAATCCTATCAGACTAAAATAGAAAAAGTTACCTTTTTATTAAATGAAGTAAATGATACTTCTACCTGTAATGATTCAGATGAGATATCCAAACTCAAGCTTAGTCTTCATGAGGTACTTGATTGTATTAACAAGAGCACTCAAGAGAATACTAAACTTAAAGAGGAACTTGAATCAAAGAAGAAGAAATATTCTAATGTTGCTAATAGAATAGATGCTTTAACTGCTAAATATGATAAAGTTTATGCTACCTCTAAAAGATTAGAGAGTAGATTGGGAAAACATGTTGAACAACCTGTCACTACCACATTTCAAAAACAGGGGGGTATTTTCGACTTTTTACAATATTTAATATTATGGTAGTTACAATTAAATAATTGTACGATAATATTTTTTAATTTAAATAATTATGTGTGATGTGTAATTAAATATAGTATTAGATGCAGTATTCATTTATTTTAGCTAGCAGAATTGACCTAGAAGCCCAGTAAATGAACACCTGTCAGAATTATGGAATTTTTGTATTTAATTATTTAGTTAGAATTTAATTATTGGAGATTGTAATTAATTACCGTATTTTATTTAATATTTTTGTGCATTGCCTTTGCTTCGATATTTGGAGCGCTACCCTGACTTTTGTCTTCCAACAAATTTCACCATCTTGCCCTAGACGTGCCCGCCTTCAATTCTGCTATTTTTGCAACTCATAATTTTGCTCCCTGTGCATTAATTCTGGCCGCACAAAAATCGTCGCAGACGTTATTCAATAAATCCCTATTTTTGTATCGTTGTGCGTTCCAATTAAAATTGGAGGCAATCTTGACCTAATTTTCGTACGGCCCAAATTAGGGTAATATTCTGTCCTGAGTCTTCTTCATTATTGCTATTGATGACCTGACCTGATTTTGGCCCCATGTACTCCTAATTAATTGTTGAACACAACTTGCATTTATTTCTATTTAATTTGAGGATACCATTTTATCTGATTCTGAAATTCCAATTTAATTTCAGTGCCCTGCTATTTTAGCCCACACCAAACTTACAGCGCCCCCTGACCCTACAAAACACCGGACCCCGAATCGCCCGCCAAATTTTTGTCATTTCATACGTCTGTGCAAATACCCAAATTTAAGGGGCTAATTTGCAAATTTGCATTTTTGGGTCAACACCTCATTTGTTTAAAACAATGAGGGAGCCTAATAATTATTTAATTAGCTCCTCACCTCATTTCCTCCATTAATTATTTTCTACATGACCCATCTAGACCACTCATTCAAGGGGGTCAATCACAACCCTTCATCCCAAAACCTCTCTCCCTATATAATGACATGTTACATCATAAGCCATAATCCCTAGAAAACCTAGGTAACCACACCCTCCTCACAAGCCTCCACCTCCCCTCTCTCCAACGTAGGGAACCAAGCTCTTCCCTTCTTCTTCTATTTTCTTCTTCTTTTCTTTTCTTCTTCTCATTCCTTCTCTTCTTCTTCCTTTTTCTTCTTTTTCTTTGTTTTTCCCTTTGAATTTGAATTCAAGGGGGGGGGGGAAACCATGTGTACTGTTCATCTCCCTATCTCCTGAACCCGACTTCTGTGCACCGGCGGCCTCACTCCCCTCCGGCGGCCAAGCCCGGCCGCTGGCCGCTGCTCCCAAACACCACCCTGCTGTCGAGCTCCCCTCGTTCCCATCTCCTCCATCCTCCCTCTGCACTTCTTCCCCGATCCCGTACTCCGGCATATAGCCGACTGCTCCTCCCCGTTCCTCCTCTGTTAGCTCTCCGGCCCGGCCAGCAAGGCGACCGAGCCCGATCTCCCTCCGCCGGCAAACCCCTATTCCCCGACCGCTGCTCAGCCGGTCAGCCACCCGAGTTCATTCCCCTCTATACTCGGCGGGCCTCTGCGCTCCGGCAGACTCCCCCTCCGGCCCGGACCTCCCGCGGCTGCTCCTCCGGCCTCCCATCAGTTCAGCAGGCCCCCATCTCCACCTATCACCACCCCCATCTCCATCTATCACCACCATCATCTCCACCTATCACCACCAATCCCCCATCAAGTCGACCACCATTGCTCCTCCCCCTCCCGCTGTGACCATCACCACCACCAGCCACCTCTGGTCCGGCGGCCGGCAAGCCCCAGTAAGTTTTCTTCTTCTCCCTCTTCCTTTCTTCATATATATATGTATATATATATATATATATATATATATATATATATATACATACGTATATACGTGAGTATATACATAATGTATGTATATGTATATAGTCATAAATTAATGTTTAATATATGTACTAGTATAGTATATATCTTAGTATAATATAATATGTGTATTTTAATGTAATGTATATGTGATGGTATATATTTAAATAAGGTGTAGGTATGTGTATATAAGTAAATGTATGTATGTATGTAGATATTAATGTATACGTATTAAATGATATTTTAATATGTATTCTTGTGTATATATATATAAGTAGTTATATAATTATGTTATATTGATATGTAAGTACATAAGTGTATATATATAAACACTTTGGTATATGTATAAACATATACATGTATGAATTTTAGTATAAATATTTCTTAGTATATATAAGTTAATGTATATAATTAATGTGTATGTTAATGTATATATAATTTATATATATGTATATGTATATATTTAATTAATGTATGTAAGTGTATGTATTAAATTAATTTGGTGAATTAATAGTAGTATGATTAAGAATGATGTTGACAATATATATATGTATATTCTAAATATGTACTTTTGCACATACAGGATATATACGTATTTTAGTATATAAAATATAATAGTATACGTACTATTTTGGTATAAATATATATATATATCTTTATTGTTCAAGTGACATATATATATGTGTATATATATTTTTGTATAAACCCTTAGCACATTTTTATAATATATACATGTATATTTTGTATATGTATTTAATTTGAGATATGTTTGTATGTACATACAGGTATTAGTTTTATTTAAAGTGTATATATTTATACTTATATCTATTATTATAATTAAGGGATATTAATATATATATAGTTTGCCTATCTAGTAGATGACCCTTATCGTACCTAGCGTAGCCCTAAGGCCAGTGTATTTCTTTTGTGTGTTAGTATAGCCCTGATACAAGTGTTATTGTGATATGTTTATAGGACTGTTGGTTCACCCAGGGGATACTCTGGAACAGGACATCCATAAATACCAGCTAAGGACCCGAGGCAAGTACATTCTCTGATAATTTCCAATTTCTTGATAATTTCTATAAATTCAATAATCTTGAAATGTTACAACTGAATCCTTGACACTGTGCTACACGGACTAGTATAGCTTGGATCTGCAGTCATGAGATGTTATCTTGATTATCGTATTGACATTGTACACGATATGTATATTAGACATCGTACATGATAGACTTGACTTGCTCGTGTATCTTGACGTGTCATGGTTGGATCCACAGTACTAGTTGGGGCGGGGAAGTAGTTAGTAAGAAATGTGATCATAACCTCTTATTGCAGTGTAAAAATTGTAAGTGTTAATCATGCTCTTCACCCATGATTAGCCAGGCCCTATAGCTATCGTACATATTCCCAAGCCGATCACATTTTGAAACTACTATTTCAAACACTTAGAATAGATTACAGTTCCCTATTTAAATCATATACTACATCACCCGTATATGATACTGTTCCTTGTTCTTTCCATTTCTTTATGCACTGACTATATCACATTGCCTATTTTGCATGTCTCTTTACATTGCCTGTCTCTCTTTAATTGCCATTACATTTATTTCACTGTCTTCTCAGTAGCTAGCATGACATGTTTATTACTTTATAGTCCTTATCAATTAAATGGAACTGTTATTTGAGATTGTGCTTTGCTCCTTCCTGACTGAAAACATTTTTTCAGACTATGCCTTAGAGGACCGCTGTCCGACACTTTATGGACCATATGGTGAGTAGCTGCAGACTTGGTAGTAGTTGTGATTCCGGAAGGTCTAGCCGGAAATTTCTATTATTAGTTAGTTCTTTAAGTAGACTATTTGGTACCAGATTTGTCTCCGGTATTTTTATTGAGACTTGGATATTGTTGAGTTAGATTACATTCTGGATTTGTGTTGTATTTAATTTTAATTTCGGTTCATTATCTTATCGTGCTGTAATCCTGTGATTGAGTATGTGCTCGTTTATTGTGTCATCCGTGCCTCCTTATGGAGATTGGATGCTGTGTGACATTAGCTAGATAGTATCAAGACCTTGACAGCGTTCTACCGCCGATACTGCGGCGTAGGCTGAACGTACCCACGCACTCGTGCCCCTAAACCGGGTGCGGGTCATGACACATTTTTAGTGGTGGCCCATACAGGTCAGACTTCGCGAATTGTGCGATGTCGTAGTAGTGTGGCATCTCTGTTACACTATTGCGTGCCTGCAATAGGATCTAGGACATAGGATACTAGGACGAGAGCGAATACTCAATCATAATTCCTTGATAGATTCCTGGGATGACCCCTGAGAATCTTGTTATAAATTCCAATTTAAAATCATTCCCTTGTTCCGTCCATTCTCACTTATTGATATTGAATTTGATTGTTGTTGATTAGGTATTAAGTTAGGATTTTGGTTTCATAGAGGGGTTTGATTTCATATCAAGATGAAATTGCAGACTGATTTATGGTATTATCTGATGACGCATGACGATGAGGACAGCGAGGAAGATTAACATTAGAGCTATTGGACTACAGAAGGTGGATTTAAATCTTTGATTGAAGATTAAAGGTAAATTGCAAATTTTTAGAATTTTTAGAAGTTGAGATGTTGTTAAAAAAAAAAAAAAAACTTTTTGAAGATTCAGATTTGATTCAATAAACCTAGACAAGTCGTGATTAAGTTTTTCACTTCAGTAATTTGATAATTGGTCTTGAGGAAAGTATATGCATTATACTTTAAATTATTCGAGGAGTTAGTTTCGAGGGCTTTGTTTGGAGAATAAAATATTATAGTGAGAGAGATATATTAGTATAAAATAGATGAGGTGCATATGTAAGGATCTGTTGGTTTGAGCATGATTGAGATTTCACTGCAAACTGACTTGGGTTTTGATCTAGGGTTGTATTAGAGAGTGCAGTACTTAGTGTAGTGTGTTGCATTTGATATGCACTTGAGTGATAAGGATAACTAGTATCAACAATTGCAGTAGGAAAGGAAGCTAGCAGTGAGTATGTTTCAAGTAGAACTGTGGTACTTAGAGGGATAGAGGTATTAGACCATGGATGTATCTTTGACTTGTGCAATTACAACTAGGATTTTTTCTTTCCAATCTATTTATCTTGAATGTTGCTTCCTTAAAACTGTACTGTCCTCCCTTGATGATATCGCATTTTGCCTAAATTGATTCTTTGGGATCTGTCTTCAGGATGTCGCCGCAGACACGGTCTATGAGAGCGGGAACATCAGCTTTAGAGGGGTCTGCCACCTCTCCACCTGAGGGACAGACAGCCGTAGTTCCTCCTACATCTCCGATGCACGTAGGTGATCCTCCTCCCCCACCTGTCCAGAAGATTGCCGCAGCTGTGACGGACAACCTTCCTCCTCCACCGACTCCGATTCCCGGAGGTTTGCCCATTGATGGGACGCAGATGTTTACCTTGATCCAGGGCATGGTAGATGCCCAAAGAGTGACGGCAGACACTCAACGAGTTCAAGCTGAGGATCAGAGGGTGCAAGCAGAAGCGCACCAGGCACAAACCGAGCTGGTGAGAGAAAACATGGAGAATGCTCATCAGGTGACTCTCCAAGCTTTGGAGAAAGTAGCACAGTACCAGCAGTTTCCTGGCCAGCAGCAGAGATCAGGCACTATAGTGGATTTTAAGAGGATGATGCCTCGAGAGTTTAAAGGCACCGAAGGAATACTCTACGCTGATGACTGGCTAGAGGATATAGAGAGGAGCCTACGATTGACCCAGATTCCGGAGAACTTGCAGATAGAAGCCGCTGGCAGTCAGATGTTCGATATCGAACTCACGTGGTATCGCACGGAGCCGAGAATTACTGCGCAAGGACTTACTTGGGAGACCTTCAAGGAACTCTTCAAGGAGAAGTTCTTTCCCGACGTGGCATTGGGAACCTTGGAAAGTCAGTTTCATGACTTGGTTCAAGAAAACATGTCGGTCGACGAGTACGCTGCAGAATTCTGTAGATTGAGCCGTTTTGCATCATCTATGATTCGGGACCCAGGAGATCGAGCCCAAAAATTTAGAAAGGGACTGACGAGAGAGATTAGGTCACGCACTTCTGGTCGTCGTACCGCTACCTATGAGGCTATCTTGATGGATGCTCAGATCGCAGAAGAGGATCTGGATCTTAGGCCTAAGAGGAGTCACAATACTTTTGGAGATACGAATGGTAACACAGGACCGGCCAAGCATCCCCGTATTCAGCACCAACAGCAGTACCAAGTACCATTTCATAGTCAGCAACAACCATGGACATTTCAGCATCCACCGCAGTACCTAGCACCAGTTCCTATCCAGCAACGTCCATGGGCGTATCAGTATCAACAACAGTACCAGGCACCAGTCCGTGTTCAGCAGAATCAGCAACAGCCTCCAAGAGAGACACAGCAGACTTGTCATTTCTGTAAGAAGCCAGGTCACCTTTGGGAGAGCTGTAGAACGAGGCTAGGACTTTGTTTGCACTGCGGCGCTGCGGGACATCGAGTAAGGGATTGTCTTCTAGCCCCTTATCTTTCCGGCCAGCGCGCAGCTTCAGATTATAGAGATCCAGTTAGGCTACCTGTGGAACCGTATATTGCTCAGCACCCGCGAAGGGAACCACCCCAGCAGGGCAGGGCATTTGCGATGACGGTCGAGGAGACCGATACTACAGGTAATGTGTTAGCAGGTTTTGTTCTTTCCTTCCTTCTGTTCCTATCTACTTGATTGATTGATTGATTCCTTAGTACAAGTTGTATGCATGATTTTCTTGTTATAATATAGTTAGTTGTACACCCTGATATAGAGACTGCAATACCATGACAAAAGACACCATGACCGCACATATTTCCTCCTTAGGTTGCATGTTGTAGGATTGTAGGAAGATTTTTTGACCAGGATTATTGGGGTTGACCATGACGAAGAATTCTGAAGGGGTTATGACTTGACAAGAGAGACAAGATGATTAAGATTCGAGGATAACCATTGATTTAAATACAGGGTTGAGAAATTAACATTGCATAATTGGTGGTTTATTAATTTCAGGAAGATTATGACATGTTTAAATTGGTTATTAAATTTGGAAATTTTGGGGAGATTTATTAACATTTTTATTAAATTGCAAGTTATGAATTTTAGAATTTTATATTTGGATGTCGCATTTGGAGAACCCTTAAGTATCGCATTGTTGAGTACTTTGAGGAACGAGGAAAATCGAGAAATAAAATTTTTGATGGATAAATGTTTTAATTCAAACTTTTTGAGCGAGATTACATTACATATATGTGCATTGATTAAAATCAAAATTGAGGAGTGGATATTAAATTTCGAGTACTGAATTATTACTAAAAAAAAAAATTCGGGGAAATTTTGATAAAAATAGACTTTGATTTCATTTCGAGGATTTTTCAGGAATGAAATAATATCAGAATTTTTGGCAAATTATGAAAGGATATCATAAATTATTACCTGATTTCGTGGATTATGAATTTAAAATTTGAGGAGAATAATAATGTGTATGAATATACACTACTATGAGGATTTTGAATTTCGAGGACGAAATTCTTTTAAGGTGGGTAGACTTGTCACTACCACATTCCAAAAATAGGGGGGTATTTTCGACTTTTTACAATATTTAATATTATGGTAGTTACAATTAAATAATTGCACGATAATATTTTTTAATTTAAATAATTATGTGTGATGTGTAATTAAATATAGTATTAGATGCAGTGTTCATTTATTTTAGCTAGCAGAATTGACCTAGAAGCCCAGTAGATGAACACCTGTCGGAATTATGGAATTTTTGTATTTAATTATTTAGTTAGAATTTAATTCTTGGAGATTGTAATTAATTACCGTATTTTATTTAATATTTTTGCGTATTGCATTTGCTTCAATATTTGGAGCGCTACCCTGACTTTTGTCTTCCAACAAATTTTACCATCTTGCCCTAGACGTGCCCGCCTTCAATTCTGCTATTTTTGCAACTCATAATTTTGCTCCCTGTGCATTAATTCTGGCCGCACAAAAATCGTCGCAGACGTTATTCAATAAATCCCTATTTTTGTATCGTTGTGCGTTCCAATTAAAATTGGAGGCAATCTTGACCTAATTTTCGTGCGGCCCAAATTAGGGTAATATTCTGTCCTGAGTCTTCTTCATTATTGCTATTGATGACCTGACCTGATTTTGGCCCCATGTACTCCTAATTAATTGTTGAACACAACTTACATTTATTTCTATTTAATTTGAGGATACCATTTTATCTGATTCTGAAATTCTAATTTAATTCCAGTGCCCTGCTATTTTAGCCCACACCAAACTTACAGCGCCCCCTGACCCTACAAAACACCGGACCCCGAATCGCTCGCCAAATTTTCGTTATTTTATACGTCTGTGCAAATCCCAAATTTAAGGGGCTAATTTGCAAATTTGCATTTTTGGGTCAACACCTCATTTGTTTAAAACAATGAGGGAGCCTAATAATTATTTAATTAGCTCCTCACCTCATTTCCTCCATTAATTATTTTCTACATGACCCATCTAGACCACTCATTCAAGGGGGTCAATCACAACCCTTCATCCCAAAACCTCTCTCCCTATATAATGACATGTTACATCATAAGCCCTAATCCCTAGAAAACCTAGGTAACCACACCCTCCTTACAAGCCTCCACCTCCCCTCTCTCCAACGTAGGGAACCAAGCTCTTCCCTTCTTCTTCTATTTTCTTCTTCTTTTCTTTTCTTCTTCTCATTCCTTCTCTTCTTCTTCCTTTTTCTTCTTCTTCTTTGTTTTTTCCTTTGAATTTGAATTCAAGGGGGGGGGGGGGAAACCATGTGTACTGTTCATCTCCCTATCTCCTGAACCCGACTTCTGTGCACCGGCGGCCTCACTCCCCTCCGACGGCCAAGCCCGGCCGCTGCTCCCAAACACCACCCTGCTGTCGAGCTCCCCTCGTTCCCATCTCCTCCATCCTCCCTCTGCACTTCTTCCCCGATCCCGTACTCCGGCATATAGCCGACTGCTCCTCCCCGTTCCTCCTCTGTTAGCTCTCCGGCCCGGCCAGCAAGGCGACCGAGCCCGATCTCCCTCCGTCGGCAAGCCCCTATTCCCCGGCCGCTGCTCAGCCGGTCAGCCACCCGAGTTCATTCCCCTCTGTACTCGGCGGGCCTCTACGCTCCGGCAGACTCCCCCTCCGGCCCGGACCTCCCGCGGCTGCTCCTCCGGCCTTCCATCAGTTCAGCCGGCCCCCATCTCCACCTATCACCACCCCTATCTCCATCTATCACCACCATCATCTCCACCTATCACCACCAATCCCCCATCAAGTCGACCACCATTGCTCCTCCCCTTCCCGCTGTGACCATCACCACCACCAGCCACCTCTGGTCCGGCGGCCGGCAAGCCCCAGTAAGTTTTCTTCTTCTCCCTCTTCCTTTCTTTATATATATATGTATATATATATATATATATATATACATACGTATATACGTGAGTATATACATAATGTATGTATATGTATATAGTCATAAATTAATGTTTAATATATGTACTAGTATAGTATATACCTTAGTATAATATAATATGTGTATTTTAATGTAATGTATATGTGATGGTATATATTTAAATAAGGTGTAGGTATGTGTATATAAGTAAATGTATGTATGTATGTAGATATTAATGTATACGTATTAAATGATATTTTAATATGTATTCTTGTGTATATATATATAAGTAGTTATATAATTATGTTATATTGATATGTAAGTACATAAGTGTATATATATAAACACTTTGGTATATGTATAAACATATACATGTATGAATTTTAGTATAAATATTTCTTAGTATATATAAGTTAATGTATATAATTAATGTGTATGTTAATGTATATATAATTTATATATATGTATATGTATATATTTAATTAATTAATGTATGTAAGTGTATGTATTAAATTAATTTGGTGAATTAATAGTAGTATGATTAAGAATGATGTTGACAATATATATATGTATATTCTAAATATGTACTTTTGCACATACAGGATATATACGTATTTTAGTATATAAAATATAATAGTATACGTACTATTTTGGTATAAATATATATATATATCTTTATTGTTCAAGTGACATATATATATGTGTATATATATTTTTGTATAAACCCTTAGCACATTTTTATAATATATACATGTATATTTTGTATATGTATTTAATTTGAGATATGTTTGTATGTACATACAGGTATTAGTTTTATTTAAAGTGTATATATTTATACTTATATCTATTATTATAATTAAGGGATATTAATATATATATAGTTGGCATATCTAGTAGATGACCCTTATCGTACCTAGCGTAGCCCTAAGGCCAGTGTATTTCTTTTGTGTGTTAGTATAGCCCTGATACAAGTGTTATTGTGATATGTTTATAGGACTGTTGGTTCACCCAGGGGATACTCTGGAACAGGACATCCATAAATACCAGCTAAGGACCCGAGGCAAGTACATTCTCTGATAATTTCCAATTTCTTGATAATTTCTATAAATTCAATAATCTTGAAATGTTACAACTGAATCCTTGACACTGTGCTACACGGACTAGTATAGCTTGGATCTGCAGTCATGAGATGTTATCTTAATTATCGTATTGACATTGTACACGACATGTATATTAGACATCGTACATGATAGACTTGACTTGCTCGTGTATCTTGACGTGTCATGGTTGGATCCACAGTACTAGTTGGGGCGGGGAAGTAGTTAGTAAGAAATGTGATCATAACCTCTTATTGCAGTGTAGAAATTGTAAGTGTTAATCATGCTCTTCACCCATGATTAGCCAGGCCCTATAGCTATCGTACATGTTCCCAAGCCGATCACATTTTGAAACTACTATTTCAAACACTTAGAATAGATTACAGTTCCCTATTTAAATCATATACTACATCACCCGTATATGATACTGTTCCTTGTTCTTTCCATTTCTTTATGCACTGACTATATCACATTGCCTATTTTGCATGTCTCTTTACATTGCCTGTCTCTCTTTAATTGCCATTACATTTATTTCACTGTCTTCTCAGTAGCTAGCATGACATGTTTATTACTTTATAGTCCTTATCAATTAAATGGAACTGTTATTTGAGATTGTGCTTTGCTCCTTCCTGACTGGAAACATTTTTCCAGACTATGCCTTAGAGGACCGCTGTCCGACACTTTATGGACCATATGGTGAGTAGCTGCAGACTTGGTAGTAGTTGTGATTCCGGAAGGTCTAGCCGGAAATTTCCATTATTAGTTAGTTCTTTAAGTAGACTATTTGGTACCGGATTTGTCTCCGGCATTTTTATTGAGACTTGGATATTGTTGAGTTAGATTACATTCTGGATTTGTGTTATATTTAATTTTAATTTTGGTTCGTTATCTTATCGTGCTGTAATCCTGTGATTGAGTATGTGCTCGTTTATTGTGTCATCCGTGCCTCCTTATGGAGATTGGATGCTGTGTGACATTAGCTAGATAGTATCAAGACCTTGACAGCGTTCTACCGCCGATACTGCGGCGTAGGCTGGACGTACCCATGCACTCGTGCCCCTAAACCGGGTGCGGGTCGTGACACAACCCGCTACCCAGTCTAACACGAGATACATAGCTAAACAAAAAAGCATACACAACAAGATGTTTACAAGCAAGCATAACACTTCACACAATTATGGATGCAAAACACAATATAACACTTCACACTATCATGCACATAGACACAACATACTTCACACAATCATGCATTATACTATAGATATCCACGTAAAACACAAAGTACTACTTCACACACTCATATCTATCATATATACTACACCAAGTAACATTAATACTGGTATATGTCACTACTGTGGTAAGAAAGGACATATATCCAAATTTTATAGAACTAGAAAATTAGTAGATATGAATGTATATGCATAGGTACCAAAGACTAACGCATCTGGACCCTCAAGAAAATGGGTACCAAGTATTACATCTACAACTCATTTTGTAGGTGGATCAACCTTCTCATGCTAGAAGCAAGTGGATTCTCGATAGTGGTTGCTCACGACATATGACTGGTGATGATAACCTATTTACAACGCTATCGATGAAGAAAGAATGATATGTCTCATTCGGTAACAACCTCAAAGGATATATCATTGTTAATGGTAATATAGGTATTCCTTCCTATCATGTTATTAAAGATGTTTGTCTAGTAACGAAATTAAAACATAACCTACTCAGCATCAGTCATAACTTCGTACAAGACAAATGCTCTATTTATGAAAGATCTATATGTAATATTATTTTTGAAGGTATTAGGGAAGACTATATATATATACTAGAGTGATATTACCTTGAGATACCAAGGTAAATGCCAAGGTATTAAGGATACCCAAGGTATTGGGTTTGGGTATCAAGATAGAGGTTTAGTATTGCGATACCAAGTTGGTTCGAAACCAAGGTATCCATTTAGCATTGGTAATTAGGATTATATATATAATATTGTTTGATATGTACATGTGTGTTATATTTATCCCTTGTTTGCGTATCCTGAGATACAGTATCTTAGTATCCTAAGATGTAGCTTGTATGGCCTAGATTCATAGTGTGTGAGCCCAATATCTTTGAGTTAGACTCATGCAACCTAAAAATAGGTAGTTGACCATAGTTTGACTATAGTTGACCATAGTTGACTTAGAGTTGACCTAGTTTGACTTTTGACTTAGAAATGACTTTATGACCTAGAAGTTGACTAGTTTAATTTATTCTCTTTCCCAAAAACTTGTATTAATACAATATTTTATATATAGGTCAGTGACACCAGTTCGGACATTATTTCTTATTATATGCTCTGGACCACAGGCGAGTACATTCTTTGATAGTTTTCTTTTTTGATTACCACTATAATTCAAGTATTTAAAAATGTTACTTATGATTCTTGACACGATGGTACACGGATTGGTATTATTATTGGATCGTCAGTCATGGGATATTACCTTGATTATGGAGATGGTATCGGATACTGTCCTTGTTGGTATTGGATAACATTGAATATTATAGATTAAACATTGGATAAATTGGCTAGTAATGTATCATGATTCGATCCATCATATCAGTCGGGGCGGGAGAAATACCAATTAAATATGTGATCAAGAAACTATCGGCTAGTAGTGTAATCATTGGCTACTAACTAACCATGCAATTCATGTATGGTTGAGTTAGCTCCTTAGTGTAATCATTGAATCTCCCAGGCCGATCACATATTTAGTTAGTATCTCAAAACACATAGTTATTGTAGATTCCATTATTCAGTTCATTGATTACCTTGTTCTATTTCTGACATTATAGTTCATTACTTCATTCTTGTACGCATTGATTATATTCTGTTGCTAGTATTGCCTAATCTCTCATTGTTCTTGATTATCAGTTATATTCTCATCGTAGATAGCATCTTCTATTTTACTGCTTTATAGTTTTTGTCAATTAATTGGAACTACTATTGGGTTGTACTTCGCTCCATTCCTAACTGGAAAATATTTTTCAGAGGATCCGAGAGATTGGTGTCTGACATACTATGGACTTCGAATTATAGATGGTACAGACTTGGACCCACTAGTTCTGGAGTGACTGCCGGAAAATTTAGCCGGGTTCACTAGTTAGTATAGTTAGTTCTCTTTAGCATTTTGGTACCAGATTTATTTTCGACATATATTTGTGTTTGGATATTATTTCTATTTGTTGTTTTTATATTTTTAAATGCATAGTTATGTTAGACTTTTGTGATATCTTCTCGGGCCATAGAAATGTGATTGAGTATTGTGTTGAATTAAGTTGATTACTCTCTTCTTGGAGTTGAGATATTATTGGAGGATTATGCATTTTATGAGATAATTAGATAGTATAGTTGAACAAGACATCGTTCTACCGCCGATGCTGCGGTGTAGGTTGGGCGTTGTTCCCGACTTGCATCCCTACACTGGATGCGGGTATGCAGGTCAGGCTTCGCAAGTTATGCGATATCGTGGTAGTGCAATGACTTAGTTGTACTACTGCGAGCCTGCGATAGGAAATAGGATATAAGATATTAGGATGAGAGGATACTCAATCACAAATTCTTGAGAGATTCTTGGGACGACCCTTGAGAATCTTATTACAATTCCCATTTCAAATCTTTTCTCTTGTTTCTGTTTTCTCTCACTTGTTGTTGTTGAAATTGATTCTTGGTGATCGATTGTTGAATTTGATTCTTGGTGATCGGTTGATTTAAATTCTTGGTGTTCGTTATCTAGTTTGATTTTATGTCAAGAGAAATTTTACGGACTAAGTTACGATATCATCTTATGACATATGTTGATGAGGACAGTGAGAAAGGTGAAACGTCTACTTTGGTTATGGAGCCTAGTGTAATGCCCCGTTCCCCCTATTCGGGGAGCGCGGCCAAGAAATACTTACGACCGTCCGAACGGGACAGATTGAATTAAGATCCTTTCCTCGTTATGGATTGGTTTCTTCGGAATCAGGTCCCATATACAATGGATTGTGCCTCGAGGATGGACTCAGCGGCAGAGTCGAGAGGGGCCTTTCCGTTGCGTTGGTTTCTTGTCCGTTTTTGTGCCGCTTGGATGCTTTCTTGTTGGTTTTATGACTTGCGTTTTCTTGAACGGTTTCAATGGATTTCATTGCTTTCGTTCTTAGGACTTCGCATTTCGTATCGAGCCTTGGAGACCGAAGCAGGAGGTATTGATCATCCGTTGGTGCGTGCAGGTGATCGTGTAGACGACGCGCGAGCGGAGTCTTAGGGGTCTCTCCTTCTTCTTCCTATTCAACCAAACTTGTGAGTGGCTCTATTTCGATAAGCACCTTCTTTCCAAGGGCTCCGTTCATAATAAAGATTGACTCAGTTGTGCATTCATTCAAACGATACCAAATGTATATAAAGTTGAATGAAAAGATAAGAAGTAGGCTTGGAACATTCATTGCTTGTCATTCAGAACCTTGCATAAATTTATTAATGCATGCCGTTCTTTAAATTCTTATGTGTTAACTATGTGTTTGGTGGGTTGGTGTTAGACAAACTTGTATACAAGGGGTAACGTTCTACGAACGGTCGCCGGGGCACCGGGACCGCTTCGACCTGGGTAGAACATTTGCTAGTGTAGTCCTAGCGCTTGGATGGGTCCGTGCGTCCGCCAAAGGCTAGCTACCTGAGGCGGAATGTCAGCCGATCCATCCCCCGTCCAACCAAGAAGATGTTGTATATTTAAACTATGCAGACTAACTATGTCTTCGTGACAGGGAAGGCTATGGTAAGTTGTACAGGTGGTTCAGACGGTACAGGTAAAGTCACCGAACGGTGGCATGTGAAGTTATGTTATTTTGTTCTTGCATACCTGCTAAATGAAATTTGAACTAGGCAAGAATAGAAACCCACCTAAGAACATAATTATAGCATACTCATTAGATCTCATCTCATGAGCTTGGTAAAGTTGAGCAGCTAGCCTTCACCAGTACTTTCCGAAGTACTGACCCTCATTGTAGCAGGTTCCCCGGCGCAAGGCAACGCGGCGAGGAGCTGAAGTTCTCTCCGAATATTTTGGGATCCTTGGCGGTTCGTGGCCAAGACTTTTGGAGGCTCAAGCTCGAAGCCTTTCACTCTCTCCGTTGCTGAATATCGCTAAGGCGATGGTGCTTACTCGCACCCAAGGTGTTTTGTGTTTTTAAATCTATGTAAAGGGACATAATGTATGGATCGGCTATCCTATTTTGCGTCCAAGTTTGTAAGCCCGTGGGGCGTTTTATACTTTTGAGTCAAGCGATGTAAAAAGATGTTCATTATAAATAAAAGAGAAACTTTTCTATGCCTCAACCTTGTGTTATCTTATATGTCTACTCTGTTGCATTGTTCTAAAGAATATCCTTATGCCTAAGGCCTTGTGCACGCGCGCCCTACGCGTGCACGGCATCACGCCCGGGGGACGATTATCGATTAGCCGAAATCGGGGCGTGACATATTGGTATCAGAGCATGCTTCAGATCCTTTGATCTCACAAAGAAAGTTTCTAAAGAGGACCTTGTTCCTTTCGAGTAGACCCTTGAATTCGCTTGGCCAAAATGAGATACGTTCCATACAATGAGTCCATAATATACCTTGAGACTAATACAAGTTACTTTCCTTTCAAGAAACGACTTCCGAGCCGGGTGCACAAGCGCAGATGGTGGCGCAAGTGCAAGCGAGTAGTTCAGGCACCTCGGGCAGCTCTGGGAGTCCAGCTGCCGCACCCTCTGCCGATCCATTTGAGCGAATGATGCGTTTGATGGAGACGCAGCAGAAACAAGCTGAACTACGGCAGAGTCAGTTCGAGTCACGGATTGAAGCTCAATTCGTGGCGCAGCGACTTCAGGCGGATACACAGCAAAAGCAGATGAATAGTCTGCAAACAATGGTGACGAATATGGTCGCCAACAATCATTCTGCATCCGCCCCCGCAACCGTGCCAATAGTTGCTGAAGCCACCGGATCGCAGAATTCCCAGGGTACCTTACCCTCAGGCGAGAATGGGTCAATCGTGTCGATATCTGAATTTAAGAAGATGTGCCGTGCTACGTTTAAAGGCACTGAGGACCCATCCTTAGCGATGGACTGGCTGGTTGAGTTGGAGGACCACTTTGAAGCGCTATGCCTAGACGAGACCAAGAAAGTGGCGTGTGCCCAGCTTCAGCTCCGACAAAATGCACATGATTGGTGGGATGTGCACAAGCAAGCTATTTTGAGTGAAGGTGGCACAACGGCTATCTCCTGGTCCGTGTTTCGCAAGGCCTTCGTGGAGGAATACCTTCCACCCGCCGTCCGTCGCGAAAAGGAAGACGAGTTTGCACTACTGAGGCAGGGAGACATGACGGTGCGTCAATACGCCTCAGAGTTCAACCGACTTGCAAAGTTTGCCAAGTCGCAGATCGCCGACGCTGAAAGTCGTACACGAAAGTTCGAGCTCGGACTACGACCTTCTATCCGTGCCCACGTCATAGCGACTCAATATCGTACCATGCGAGAGTCCCTGAATCATGCACTGTCCCTTGAGTCGCAGTATCCTCCAGTTCACACCGGCGCTGTGCAAAATAACAATCACAAGCGTCCTGCCAACACAGGAGGAAACAACGCGCAGAAGCGCCCCAACAACGGCGGTAAACAGGGAGCAAACCCGGGAAGGGGTAACGAAGCCGTCTGCCACCGATGCAATCGTACAGGACACATCGCACGGAACTGTCGGGTGTTCAATGGATCATGCTTTAAATGCGGTCGTCAGGGCCACATGGCAGTGAACTGTCGTGCTAGCGGGCAAGAGCAGCAGCAGCAACAAAACCAAGAGCCTCAGCGTCAGGGGCAAACTCAACGAGCGAACGAAGCACCGCCAAACGCTCAGGGCCGAGTCTATGCTTTGACTCGGGACGAGGCACTTGCATCGAACACAACGGTGTCAGGTATATTACTTTTTAATAATGTACCTGCTCGAGTATTGTTTGATTCTGGTGCAACACATAGCTTCATTTCGGCAGATTTTGCCGCCGAACACAAATTCCCTATGACACCGCTAGGCTTAAACCTAAGTGTTAGTATTCCTTCGGGCGTAGATTTATCAGCTCGCTTAGTCTGTCGTGAAGGTAACATTTGCATCGGGGGACGGAGATTGTCATTAGATGCGATAGTTCTAGACATAAGGGACTACGATCTTATTCTGGGAATGGATTGGCTCGGCGCTTGTTCAGCTACAATCGACTGTGCGAAAAAGGAAGTCGTGTTTCGTTTGCCCGACGAGATCGAGTTCCGCTTCACGTGCAGTCCTGAGTCGAAAGCGTCGAATACCTACATGGTGATCTCAGCAATGTCTGCTCGACGGATGATTCACTCCGGCTGCGAAGGGTACTTAGCGTCCGTTCGAGACACTCGGCAAGATTGTGCAAACGTTGAGTCTATTCCCGTTGTGGCAGATTTTCCTGATGTGTTCCCCGACGAGTTGCCAGGCATGCCGCCCGATCGAGAGACAGAGTTCACTATAGACACGTTCCCAGAAACTCGACCAATTTCCAAGACGCCGTATCGAATGGCCCCGGCAGAATTGAAGGAGCTTAAAGTACAGTTGCAAGACTTGCTAGATCGAGGATACATTCGGCCTAGTGTATCTCCGTGGGGTGCGCCAGTACTATTCGTAAAGAAAAAGGATGGCTCATTGCGGCTCTACATCGACTATCGAGAATTGAATAAAGCAACCATTCGTAACCAGTATCCTCTTCCAAGAATAGACGATCTTTTCGATCAGTTGCAAGCTGCCACGGTATTCTCTAAAATCGACCTCCGTTCGGGCTATCACCAACTAAAGATCAAGCCAGACGATGTGCCAAAGTCAGCTTTTCGAACTCGCTATGGCCATTATGAGTTCCTGGTGATGCCGTTCGGACTAACCAATGCACCCGCTGCCTTTATGAGTTTAATGAACCTTGTGTTCCGGCCCTATCTCGATAAGTTTGTAGTAGTATTCATCGATGATATCTTGGTGTATTCGAAGAGTGAGGAAGAACATGCAGAGCACTTGCGGACCGTGCTACAAACTCTTTGGGACAACCAGCTATATGCTAAGCTGAGTAAGTGTGAATTCTGGCTAAGTAGTGTATCTTTCCTCGGGCACATCATTTCTGCGGAAGGCATCTCAGTCGATCCGAAGAAGGTGGAGGCCATTGTCGAGTGGAAGCGACCTGCATCCGTTAGCGAGATTCGAAGCTTCCTCGGGCTAGCGGGCTACTACAGACGGTTCGTGAAGGATTTTTCCAAACTTGCACTACCTCTGACTCGCCTCACACAAAAGGGAGTCGCATTTGAGTGGTCCGCCGACTGCGAAGCTTCGTTTAAAGAGTTAAAGCATCGCCTCACCTCTGTCCCGTTACTTGCACTACCAGACGAGATCTCGGGATTCCAAATATTTAGCGACGCGTCCGGGCAAGGATTGGGGTGTGTACTTATGCAGCGAGACCGAGTGATAGCCTATGCCTCCAGGCAACTAAAGAAGCACGAGAAAAATTATCCTACACACGACCTGGAATTAGCGGCAATTGTCTTTGGCCTGAAATTGTGGCGACACTACCTTTATGGAGTGCCTTACCGAATTTATACTGATCACAAGAGCTTAAAGTACCTATTCACCCAGACAGACCTCAACCTTCGTCAGCGCCGTTGGCTAGAATTGATAAAAGATTACGACTTGACGATAGACTACACGCCTGGAAAAGGGAACGTTGTAGCGGATGCTCTGAGTCGGATCTTCGTTGGATCTCTGTCAGTCGATCGCAGGTTACGAAGGGACTTAGAAGAGTTGGGCATCGAACTCCGAATTCGATATCGTGGCGTGCGGGTCGCTCAGATGCGATTCGTACCCAACCTAATAGAGCGGGTCACATCTACTCAGAAAGATGACCCTTTCCTAAGGAAGATGCACGAGCAGATTCTAGCGGGGAAGGCGAAGGACTTTGCAGTAGATGAAAATGGAGCGTTGCGGGTGAGAGGAAGGCTATGCGTCTCCGATGATTCAGAACTTAGAAAGGAGATCCTTGCGGAAGCTCATTACGCAGCCTATATGATCCATCCCGGGAGCACGAAGATGTATAAGAATCTCCGAATGACCTTCTGGTGGCACGACATAAAGAAAGATGTCGCACTCTTTGTGTCCCAATGCATAACTTGTCAAAGGGTGAAAGCAGAGCATCAGAGGCCGGGCGGGGAGATGCAAAATCTTGCTATCCCGGAATGGAAGTGGGAGCACATCTGCATGGATTTCATTGTTGGCCTGCCAAGGACGCAACGGGGGAACGACGCAATCTGGGTTATCGTCGACCGGTTAACCAAGTCTGCACACTTCATTGCCATCAAAAGTACTTGGAGCGCCGATCGCCTCGCCCAGACCTACCTTGACGAGATAGTCCGGCTGCACGGAGTGCCAGTTTCTATAGTATCAGATCGGGACGGGCGATTCATCTCGCGTTTCTGGGAGAGCCTTCAGCTGGCGATGGGGACCAAGTTGAAGTTTAGCTCAGCCTATCATCCACAAACCGATGGTCAGACGGAACGAGTGAATCAGATACTAGAAGACATGTTGCGCCTCTGCGTGATCGATTCGAAGTCAAGTTGGGACGTCTACCTGCCGCTGGCCGAATTTGCATACAACAACAGTTATCAGTCCAGCATCGAGATGGCTCCGTACGAGGCTTTGTATGGGCGGAAGTGTAGGTCACCAATCTGTTGGGACGAAGTCGGAGAACGGCAAATCCTTGGGCCGAAGCTGGTTGAACAAACCGTCCGAAAGGTTCGGTTGATTCGTGAACGGTTGAAGACAGCACAAAGCCGACAAAAGAGTTATGCCGATGCTCGACGTCGCCCCCTTGAATTCTTTGAAGGGGACCATGTGTTCTTGAAAGTCTCGCCTATGCGCGGAGTTATGCGATTCGGAGTAAAAGGAAAGCTAAGTCCGAGATTTGTTGGACCGTTCGAAGTTCTCAAACGGGTTACTCCGGTCGCCTATCAAGTTGCTTTGCCGCCTGCCCTATCAGAAGTACACAATACTTTTCACGTTTCACAGCTGAGAAAGTTTGTACACGACCCGAACCACATAGTCGACTTGGGGCAGTTGAATCTGCAAGCGGACTTGTCGTACGCGGCAGAGCCTGTCCAAGTTTTGGAACGTAAAGAGAAGCAGTTGCGGAACCGAACCGTCTCGCTAGTGCGCGTCCTGTGGCGGAACCACTCGGTCGAGGAGTCGACCTGGGAACTTGAAGCTGATATGAGGGAAAGGTTCCCCTCATTATTCCTTAGTGGTAGGTTCTATTCCTAAGTTTCGGGACGAAACTTTCTTTTGGATGGTTATGATGTAATGCCCCGTTCCCCCTATTCGGGGAGCGCGGCCAAGAAATACTTACGACCGTCCGAACGGGACAGATTGAATTAAGATCCTTTCCTCGTTATGGATTGGTTTCTTCGGAATCAGGTCCCATATACAATGGATTGTGCCTCGAGGATGGACTCGGCGGCAGAGTCGAGAGGGGCCTTTCCGTTGCGTTGGTTTCTTGTCCGTTTTTGTGCCGCTTGGATGCTTTCTTGTTGGTTTTATGACTTGCGTTTTCTTGAACGGTTTCAATGGATTTCATTGCTTTCGTTCTTAGGACTTCGTATTTCGTATCGAGCCTTGGAGACCGAAGCAGGAGGTATTGATCATCCGTTGGTGCGTGCAGGTGATCGTGTAGACGACGCGCGAGCGGAGTCTTAGGGGTCTCTCCTTCTTCTTCCTATTCAACCAAACTTGTGAGTGGCTCTATTTCGATAAGCACCTTCTTTCCAAGGGCTCCGTTCATAATAAAGATTGACTCAGTTGTGCATTCATTCAAACGATACCAAATGTATATAAAGTTGAATGAAAAGATAAGAAGTAGGCTTGGAACATTCATTGCTTGTCATTCAGAACCTTACATAAATTCATTAATGCATGCCGTTCTTTAAATTCTTATGTGTTAACTATGTGTTTGGTGGGTTGGTGTTAGACAAACTTGTATACAAGGGGTAACGTTCTACGAACGGTCGCCGGGGCACCGGGACCGCTTCGACCTGGGTAGAACATTTGCTAGTGTAGTCCTAGCGCTTGGATGGGTCCGTGCGTCCGCCAAAGGCTAGCTACCTGAGGCGGAATGTCAGCCGATCCATCCCCCGTCCAACCAAGAAGATGTTGTATATTTAAACTGTGCAGACTAACTATGTCTTCGTGACAGGGAAGGCTATGGTAAGTTGTACAGGTGGTTCAGACGGTACAGGTAAAGTCACCGAACGGTGGCATGTGAAGTTATGTTATTTTGTTCTTGCATACCTGCTAAATGAAATCTGAACTAGGCAAGAATAGAAACCCACCTAAGAACATAATTTTAGCATACTCATTAGATCTCATCTCATGAGCTTGGTAAAGTTGAGCAGCTAGCCTTCACCAGTACTTTCCGAAGTACTGACCCTCGTTGTAGCAGGTTCCCCGGCGCAAGGCAACGCGGCGAGGAGCTGAAGTTCTCTCCGAACATTTTGGGATCCTTGGCGGTTCGTGGCCAAGACTTTTGGAGGCTCAAGCTCGAAGCCTTTCACTCTCTCCGTTGCTGAATATCGCTAAGGCGATGGTGCTTACTCGCACCCAAGGTGTTTTGTGTTTTTAAATCTATGTAAAGGGACATAATGTATGGATCGGCTATCCCATTTTGCGTCCAAGTTTGTAAGCCCGTGGGGCGTTTTATACTTTTGAGTCAAGCGATGTAAAAAGATGTTCATTATAAATAAAAGAGAAACTTTTCTATGCCTCAACCTTGTGTTATCTTATATGTCTACTCTGTTGCATTGTTCTAAAGAATATCCTTATGCCTAAGGCCTTGTGCACGCACGCCCTACGCGTGCACGGCATCACGCCCGGGGGACGATTATCGATTAGCCAAAATCGGGGCGTGACACCTAGAGTTTATCGCATCCATATTAGCTGACGTAGCAAAAACGTAGGGACCTGACTTTGGATATATATATCTTAGTTATGAAATTTAAAATTTCTCGCAGCTATACTAGTTGGCACAGCGAAGATTCTAGATGACATGATTATAGAGTTGCATACACTAGTTATGGAATCTATCGTTTATCGCAGCTATGTTTACTAGCGTGGTGAGGATTCTGAGTGTCATGATTTTAGAAAGACGTGTATAATTATCAGATTGTATCTTAAATTAGTTCTTAAAGTATCATCTCAATACTTATTCATTTATGTTATTTCAGGACTTTGTTCCATTGTTCCTTAGCTTAGCAGTAGAGATACCTTCAGTTCTCTAGTTCCTTATATAGCTTATTTCTATTAGAGTCCTTGTTAGTGTGATAATTGGGAGTTGCAATTAGGTATATGTCTTGAGTATCAGTATTGACTGTTGAGAGTGTGGCTTATAAGTCTGTAAGTGGTTCTTGGTTAGGCATGTGAGCAATAGGCATAAATCTAGGGATAACCCATAGCATAGTACTTTGTAGCACTAGTTCTATGATAGGTGTTATTATAGATAGTATGGGTACTATAGGTATAAAAGAGAGGAGTAGAGAATATCAGTAGTGGTTCCAGGAGTTAGTATCAGAGTCAGCATGCCGGTTCTGGATAGTCATGAATTTAGGTAGTTGGGTGATCCATGTAAACATTTAAGTATAAAGGAAATTGTGTTGAAAAACAATAGAGCATGATATTCAATTGGGTGGTTGATACTTGGGTGTGTCAAGAGTAGAGAAATATATATGCATAAAGGATATTAGTAAGCATGCCATAGTAGAATGGTACCCATAAGTATATAGGAAAGTACGAGGGATAATAATATATTGTGCTAAAGTAGTAGGACTTGTGTTAAGCTATAGTAGAGCATTGATAGGAGTGCACCAGTATATGACTAGTGATGGGTATATCACCTGATATTGAGACTAGTGATGTGTTGGAAGCAATAGGTGGAAGAGTGTCTAGAAATTGTGTGCAGGATGCACAGTGGGTGGTAAGTGTCAGTGTGGAAGTTCATGAGTATCAGAAAGTGGAAGATTGAGTGTTAATATTATGTCATGGTGTTGTAATGACTAGAAGATAATTGTGTATTTATTGTGTATAGATGAGAACCTTAGGATGATTAACAAATATTAGAGGATGAGTTGTACCAAGTATCAAATAAAAAAATATACCCTAGTAACAAGAGCCAGAGTACCTCACGTATTATGAAAGTTTAGGTACAAGCATAATAGAGGAGAGACATGAGTAACTTGGTATACAGATATCATCAAAATGCATATGAGAGCTGATGCCTTGTGTAGACAGTAACAAGATTTAAGTAAGGCATCCTATAGGGAGTGATAAGTTGGACGAGGGTGTGCTAATAAAATACATGATTGAAAAGGTATACAAGTGTTCCTTGCAAGAGAATGATTAAGAAATTTTGGTGATTGAAACAGAACAAGGAGATAGTATCTTAGCAGTATCTTGAATAGTATCCTAAGTAGCAAGTGCCAGTGAGCTAAGCATGTCCATGACCTATAATTAGAGTATATCACTAGTAATTAGTAACCCTCAGTATTAAGAATGTCTTGACTAGGTTGATGATTAGTGAATGCTTAGTGTGATGGAATAGGCCACAGGTGGCATAGTAGGTTATCCCGTACCAGTAGAGGGAGACACCTCAACAGTACAGAGACTGAATTTCATGATAGTTAGAGACTATATCTAAGTAAGATTTCTCTTTCAGTAGAATGATATGATTTTATGTTATAGGATATATACTATTTTTGATGGGGTTTAACCATAGTAAGATTTGTATGAATAGGATATGACTGGCCTAAGAGAGAGGGGTGAGAGTTTTAATTTCGAGGACAAAATTCTTATAAGGGGGGTAGATTTGTCACTACCATATTTTCTAGGAAAGGGTATTTTAGTCATTTGGTAATTAATTAAATATTGTGCATGTTAAATATTTATTTATTATATTATTTATTTATTGTTAGCATGTTAGATTTATTTTTGGACTTGTATTAGTGGACCAACTAGTTTAGTTTAGACTCATGGACCAACATTTAATTCTAGTTAGAATTGAGCCCAATAATTAGAAGCCCAATTATTAGGAGGATGATTAATTATGTTAAACCCATTAGACTAGAAGCTTCCCTCCTTAATTAATTTCTTCATGAGAGGCCTTAAGGGATATTTTAGACTTTATATAGTAGCTTGAGGGAGGGGGCAAGTGAGGCCTATATAAAGGGGATGACAACTTTCTCTCTCTTCATTTTTTATTCTAAATCTAGATCTAGAAAATTCCCTCAACCAAATCCCTACCAAATTTTTACCCAATTATTTTCCAAATCACCATTGGTGCTATTAGAGCATGGATCTACAAGAAGGAAGCATAAATCTACAAGAAGGAAGCATGGATCTATAAATAGGAGCTAGGATCTACAAGTTGAAGGCCAATTTTACCAATTTTAGAGATTTTATTGGGAATCCATCTCCCAATAGGTATAATTCAGTTTTTCTCCTTAATTTAGGTTCTAAATCTTAGAATTAACCATAAAAAATTAACCCATATGCATAGGCTACCGATAGGATTTGGTTTTGTGTTCATAGGAGGCATATTGAGAAAGTTATGGTACTTTTTGTGTCAATTTTGGGAGAATTTCGAGATTGACATTTGTTGTGTGTGTCAATTGGTCCTATAGATCAATTTAGCATGTGCTTGTGTGTTTGGGGCTAGTATCGTATACACAATTGGGTACATGAGGTCGTATCCCAATAATTTGGTGATACGTATTGATTTGGGAGATTTTTCTCCGACACGGGACTTTGTGCATATCATATTTTGATACGGACACATAGATTTGTGTTTGACTCTTCGTATTATTCATAAATAATATATATGACTTGTTCGTGTCCTTCGGGGTACATTTGGATGTGTGTTGGACTCGTGTCGTATGCGTATCCTAGATCTAGTGGGATACGGGGTGATACATTCCATGAATGTACAATTTAATTATAGATCTAATTATTTTGTGTTCTTATTTCATGGAGAAGTGTAATTTTATATATATATATATATATATATATATATATATATATATATATATATATATAATATTGTGTATATATTTTATGTAATGTTGTGTCTTAGATCTATGTATCTATGTATATACTATAGGTGTATATATTGTATGTAACCATTCTTCTATGTGTATATATATATTGTAGTATATATATATAGATATATATATATATATGTTAAGTATAATTTCATGTGTTATAATTATATTTATATAATGTGTGTTATTTATGGGGAATGATTATATGTACATATATATATATATATATATATATATATATATATATATATATATATATATATATATATATATTACTATGTATATGTGTGTATGTATAATATATATATAGTTTTATATGCATATAAATATAAATATATATATTGTGGGTTATATATATGTATTTAAATATATATTATATATATATTATGGGTTATATATATGGTATTTAAGTATATATTGTATATATATAATTATATTTTTATTAGCGATAGCAGCAGACAAAGCGTCGCAAATAGCAGCAGAGGCAACACAGCAGCAGCGGCAGTAGGGAAACAGCGACAGCAGCCAGCGACAGTTGCAGAAAACTGTCGCTAAAATAGCAGTGTATCAGGAGCTTTAGTGACAGTTTTTAGCGACAGTGCAGAAAACTGTCACTAAAACAGCAGTGTATCAGTATCAACAACAGTCTTCAGCGACAGCGGGCATGGTTTTTAGCGACAGTTTGGCAGTTTTTAGATATTTGTATATATATAGATATATATGTATATATATGGTAATTAATATATATATACGTATATATGTTCCTAATTTTTTAATTGTGTTTTAGTATACTATATGTATAATATAATTAGTTGTAGCATATAATAATTATTGGGTAAGTTAGTATATTTTAGTTATCTATTGTTATGAGTATCTTTAGTTATATATATTATATATTTGTAGGTATGTATGTATGTACGTATATATGTATTAGTATTTAGTGTGTAGTTGGTAGTTAGTATTTATTCTATTTAGTATATACTAGAAGTTATATTGGATTGATATATGTATACATATAGTTATTGTTGAATAGTTAGTATATATATATGAAGATTTTGGCAATTACCTTGAGATACCAAGGTAAGTATCAAGAGATACCAAGGTATGAGTAGTAGGTATTGGCATAGTAATAGGATAGTTATAAACTAATTACGGGTTGGTATTAAGGTGACTAAAATAAGGTATATAGTATTGTATAAATACTAAATACATTGTAGTTTATAATTATAGTTGGATAGTTAATATATATATACTAGAGTGACATTACCTTGAGATACCAAGGTAAATGCCAAGGTATTAAGGATACACAAGGTATTGGGTTTGGGTATCAAGATAGAGGTTTAGTATTGCGATACCAAGTTGGTTCAAAACTAAGGTATCCATTTAGCATTGGTAATTAGGATTATATATATATATATATAATATTGTTTGATTTGTACATGTGTGTTATATTTATCCCTTGTTTGCGTATCCTGAGATACAGTATCTTAGTATCCTAAGATGTAGCTTGTATGGCCTAGATTCATAGTATGTGAGCTCAATATCTTTGAGTTAGACTCATGCAACCTAGAAATAGGTAGTTGACCATAGTTTGACTATAATTGACCATAGTTGAATTAGAGTTGACTTAGTTTGACTTTTGATTTAGAAATGACTTTATGACCTAGAAGTTGACTAGTTTAATGTATTCTCTTTCCCAAAAACTTGTATTAATGCAATATTCCATATATAGGTCAGTGACACCAGTTCGGACATTATTTCTCATCATTTGCTCTGGACCATAGGCGAGTACATTCTCTGATAGTTTCCATTATTTGATTACCACTATAATTCAAGTATTAGAAATATTACTTATGATTCTTGATACGATGGTACACGGATTGGTATTGTTATTGGATTGTCGGTCATGGATGTTACCTTGATTATAGAGATGGTATCGGATACTGTCCTTGTTGGTATTGGATAACATTGAATATTTTAGATTAAACATTGGATAAATTGGCTAGTGACGTGTCATGATTCGATCCATCATATTAGTCGGGGCGGGAGAAATACCAATTAAATATGTGATCAAGAAACTATCGGCTAGTAGTGTAATCATTGGCTACTAACTAACCATGCAATTCACGTATGGTTGAGTTAGCTCCTTAGTGTAATCATTGAATCTCCCAGGCCGATCACATATTTAGTTAGTATCTTAAAACACATAGTTATTGTAGATTCAATTATTCAGTTCATTGATTACCTTGTTCTATTTCTGACATTATAGTTCATTACTTCATTCTTGTATGCATTGATTATATTATGTTGCTAGTATTGCCTATTCTCTCATTGTTCTTGATTATCAGTTATATTCTCATCGTAGATAGCATCTTATATTTTACTGATTTATAGTTTTTGTCAATTAATTGGAACTGTTATTGGGTTGTACTTCGCTCCATTCCTGACTGGAAAATATTTTTCAGAGGATCCGAAAAATTGGTGTCTGGCATACTATGGACTTCGAATTATAGATGGTGCAAACTTGGACCCACTAGTTCTGGAGTGACTGTCTGGAAATTTAGCCGGGTTCACTAGTTACTATAGTTAGTTCTCTTTAGCATTTTGGTACCAGATTTATTTCTGGCATATATTTGTGTTTGGATATTATTTCTATTTATTTTTGTTATATTTTTAACTGCATAGTTATGTTAGACTTCTGTGATATTTTCTCGGGCCATAGAAATATAATTGAGAATTGTGTTGAATTAAGTTGATTACTCTCTTCTTGGAGTTGAGATATTATTGGAGGATTATGCATTTTGTGAGATAATTAGATAGTATAGTTGATCAAGACAGCGTTCTACCGTCGATGCTGGTATGCAGGGCGTTGTTCCCGACTTGCATCCCTACACTGGGTGCGGGTCGTGACAACATCTCTCTGTTAGTTTTTATTTCATGATAATATATATATTGCATGTTCTAGAACTGTATACTTGATTTTGACACAGTGGTTTCACAGACTGGTACTATATGGATCATATCAGGAGATGTTATCCCTTAACGTATTCAGCGGGTACTCCTTCACATGTATTTTTTCGTATGTATCGGATATTAATTTTAGTGTACTTCATGTTCACACACTACTCGTGTTCTGTTTGCCCATATTTGTGTTCGTAACGTGTCATGATTGGATCCATTGGTATTGGTTGGGGATGGGGGAGTAAGAGTTGGATATGTGATCAAGCCCAAGTATATTCTTGTACATGTCGATTATATATCACGCGTGTAATCGAGTTAATATATTGTACTCGTGTTCAGTCCAAATCGATCACATAATGAAATTGTACTCTATGGCACATTAGTTAGTTTTATCTTTTCTATTTAAATTGCAGTTGTTCTATAGCCTATTCTTTATTCCAGTATATTACCTGTTTACCCTAGTTCATTACATTCTGATGTTTAATTATCTTGTATTTTTATCTATTATATATGCTCGATTATGTATTTGGAACTTCTTTCAGAGGTATGTACTTCTCTCCAATCCTGACTGGATATTTTTTTTATATAATTGGCTTGTGGACTAGTGTCCCACCTACTACGGGCTGCAGGACGACATACCATTAGAGGATACTCATTTAGAGCATGAGGACCTAGTACCGAAGGCTGAGGAGGCTTAGACTTATTGTTTAGAATTATATTAGACTTATTGAGATTATTGGCATGTATATATATTATTTTGGACTTGTGGATTGTGACTTTTTTTCGTTACTCCATCTCGTGCTTTATCTTCCTTAGTTTGACATTGTGATTGAGTATAGTTTATTATTATCATATACCATATTGTTTCTTCTTTTGGAGTTGTGTCACGCCCCAGTACCAAAATACGTAGAACCAGGACACGTAAGTATGCTAGCCGTATGTATATGGCAACTCCAATGTATGGAACTATAACACATGCGTACGTTGTATAATGAATAATAATTCACCAGTAGTATAACTATCACAAGCCACAGGGTATGATCTAATCTCATCCACATAAATCAGATATAAATGAATAACCAATATCTATAACTAGATCTCAATTTAAAGTATCTAATGATGGTAGTCGGATGGAAACAAATCCACTACCGAACTAGAATATAGATAAACAAGATAAATGCAGTATAAGAATATCAACTAACAATTATGGCTCGAAGAGAAGACCTCATCGCAATATACGTAGCAAGTCTGGATCTGCGCTCCTACGAATACTCATAAACAATACACCTGGAAAGGGCCAGGTCCTCAGAGGGACATAACAAGATACATAGAAGCATGCCATAAAGTAAATACTGAATAAATAAAAGGGGTGCGCTAACCATCTAAGTGAAATGCACTTTGAGGACAAACTTTGGGTGTATGGGAGAGTGTAGGCTAGACATATGCTGACGTAATTCACCAATCGTGACAACTAGCAAGTATATGCCACATATGCCCCCATAGGAGGGCACTGTATAATAACGTCCATCTCTGAAGAGCATGGCATCTGTATAATATATCGTCCATACCGCTCCGAAGAACGTGGCAGCAGTATAGTATATCGTCCATATCACTCCGAAGAACGTGGCAGCAGTATAGTATATATCGTCCATATCACTCCGTCGAGTATGGCAGCAGTGTAAACGAAGTGGGGTATCCCATACGCCTACTAGTCGTCCTCCCCGCCCAATGATCTATGCATGTTGTATCCACAATACGCCTTAGCCACTACGCCGAGGCGTCGTAACTCTGGCTCAAAGTCTATCGTTAGAACAATAGCCCAACCTTACAACCAAACAAGGACAAGGATGGGACCATCGTACCACGCTAGTCTATGCTTCGCCTACTAATAACTGCTAAGTCTTCTAACATGCATCACTATTAGAAGTTATTCCCTATCCGTCGCACGACCTACACGTACAGGTGGCCAAACATACGCAAGTCCGTGCCCTACATGAGATCACAACACGTATAAGAAATGTGTCAAGGCCTGGGAGTTATACCGATAACTCCATAACTTTAGTTGGGTCTACTAGACACTAGGTCAGATACAAGTCCTAACGTCAACGCCTTCGTTGACTGCACCCGAGTCTCTCTCGGACGCGCACAGTTTAAAATAAATAAACATGCAGCTAATAATACAGAATTTAAACAGTACAACAAGGCAAGGTATATTTGTCTGGCAAGAAAGCTGTGTAGCACCAATAACCTGCTCCTGAAGTCGCACAGATAAATCCAACAGATCTTCGGGGTCAGCGTACACAAGTACGGGAATCGGGGGTGACTGCTACGGGTTGTCTAGCAAGGGTGACGGGTCCATGATGAACACGAGGATGAGGGTGATTAGGTCAATGATGATGATCGTAAAGGGGTTGATGATGATGATTACCATGGTAATGATGATGGAAATTATGATGATGGTGGTAATGTGGATGATGACTGGGATGATGGTGATGATGTAGATAATAATAGTGAAGGGGGTAATGATGTGGTGAGGATGACTAGGACGATGAGGTAGATGATGGTGATGACGAGGATGAGATATTGATGATGGGGTGATGTTGATGATGATGATGGGTGTTGATGATGATACGACGATAATTAAGGTGAGATGATGATGATAACAACGATGGCGATGGTGATGGTGAAGGTGGTGGTAATGGTGGTGGTAATGACTATGATGATGGTGTTAATGGGGTGATGATGTTATTGGCAATGGTGGTGGTGATGATAATGTAATCCTGGATGAGGATGACCGAAATTTACTGTTCCGGCCATGCTCAAGCGGCCGAGGAGGAGTAGGGAGGAAGGAGGACAGGGAAGAGGCGAGGGAGGTTCGGCTGTTGTGGAGGTGGTCAAGATGCAGCTCCGGGGAAATGTCGAGGGGGACGACATGAAGGAGATGACCGGAGGTCGGGGGTGGTGCTGCTCAATGCAGGTGGTGCTAGTGGTGTGATTCAGGCGGTCAGTGGCTCAGGCTAGGCGGAGGAGGAGGAGATGGAGGGGGAGTACAGGCCGGAGAAGAGGCAGCGGGGCAGAGTCAGGCGGGCACGGTGGAGGGAGGATGAAGGCTCGGGGTCGTCCAGTGGTGGGGGAAGGAGGCTCGGGTGGCGGTGGTATTACTGGAGGTGTTGCTGGTAGTGTGGTGGTGATGGCTAAAAGAGGGACGGTGGTCGAGTTAGAGAGTCCGGCGGTCGAGGAGACTGTAGATGGCCGTAGGGTATTGGAGTCCGGTGCAACTGGACTCGGCTGCGGTGGAGGGGAGGACTCGGCGGCCAGTGGTGGTGACGGCTACAGGAGGATGATTGGGAGGAGGACGAGAAGACGAAGAAGTAGTGTTGGCAGCTCCGGCGTGAACTCCGGCATGGTCTCCGACGGGAGGAGGAAGATGAACAGGAAAGGGGAGTTTGGTCGGCTGATTTTAGGTTTGGGTTTGTTTTGATGTAAAATAGAAAAAGGAAAGGAAAAAGGAATAATGTTGTATATTTATACATGTGAGCTAGGGTTTTGTTGACCTAGGAGTGGGCTTGGTTAACACCTCCTTGGAGTTGGGCCTTGGGCTCACATGAGGATGTTTGGAGGGCCATAATTGCATTGTTTAAATGCAAGGATAGGTTTAATATACGGGGGCGATATCGCGCGCTGTATATCCCAAAAATTATGGAAAATTTTATGTGAAGGAAAAATTGGGTTTCTTCACGTATTGTTCAATGGTGTGGACACCACTATACATTTTTGCATAAAAATGCCCAACAATTGGGAAAATTGCACAAAAACGAAAATTGGATTAAATTAATTAAAAATGAGTGCGCAAGATGTCTGGAATTAATTTGAAGTACATGGGAATAAAATTAGGTGGGACACAAGTATCATGGACATAGAGGATTCAGTGCATAATATTAATAAAATTTTGGGTTGCACAAAACGGTCAAGATTGTGTCTCTAATTTTGATTGGAACGCACCAGGGTACAAAGTTATATTTTATTTAGGATAATTGTAAATGTCTGCGACGAATGTTGTGCGACTAAAATGTAGCACAAGAAAGCATATTTATAAGTTACACAAAGGTCAGAATAGTAAGCGGGCCTGTCTAGAACAAGGTTGTAAAATTTGTAGGAAGGCAATGGCTAGTGTAGTGCTCCAATTATCGAAGCAACGGTAAGGCGCGCTAAGTGATATATATATATATATTGCATATTCTAAATACAATTCCGTGTTCTAATTCTATTTGGATTCTAATTAGACCTAATTTCTCGATCTAAGCAAAGTAGACCTAATTTGGGCGAGAGGGTTTACAATCTACCCAACTTAAAAATAATTTCGTCCTCGAAATTAGAATAAGGCATGGTCTGTTATACCTTCACGTACATAAGGCAAGCCAATCGCAATCTCTTTTTGATAATTAAATTTCTAATCAAACCTATCGCAATTCCTTCAAAAAAATTAGATAATCACTGTTCAATTCAAAATTCAACCTGTTGTAATCTCCTTTCTCTTTTTCAAATCATCAACATCAAAATTTAAATTAGATCCATATAACATCTTCAAGAATTAAATAACGTACATCACTTATATACCACGAGCTCCAGCTATCACAATCTCCTTTAGAAAGCACTTCAAATCAAACATTACTCCTATCTTTAACTTAGGAATTTTCGTACTCCTCAACTTTTAAATTCAATTTACATCCTCGCTATTTCAAATAGGTAATTCCGCAATCAACATTTAATTTTTAATTTAAGGCCTCAAATTATGAAATTTGAAATCTAATTCACCAATCTAGATTTCTATATTTATCCTCAAAGTTTACATCGGTGATTCACTCTTCAAAATTTCAAAATTTAAATCATATGCTCAAGTATAAATATTTAGTTCGCCATATCACAGTCTTTTAAAAATTCATTAATCCTCAGCATATTAATCATTCTTCTAAAATTCTCAAATTTAAATTGACTTAAACCTCTAAGTCTAATTTTTCTCGATCACAATCTAAAAGAAGTTCCACTCAAGTTGACAATGCAACTGCTACCCAACTTAGAGTTTACCCATCTATCACATAAGGCTCTTTCATTTTAAGAAAACTTATTCCTCAAATTTACTTAATCATGTTACTCAATCCTCAAAATTTAAACATCGAATATATCATATATGATATACCCTTAATCAGTTATAAAAGGCCGTCATCTAGTAAGGTGATTGACCTATGGGGTATATCTAGTACTCTCTGTATATTAACTTATAACAAGTACGAGGTTTCATCTTTCCGAAATAGAGGAAGACGGAGAGCAATAATAAAGAATTCACGGTGGAGGTAATAGGATACAAGTATGGGGATCAAGGCGTTTAAAGAATTCAAATGGGAATTGTCAAGGTAGTTGTGGATTGAAACCCTATTTGGTAAATTCCTATTCGCATGTTCATATTGGAATAGTTATATAACCACCGTGATATGCTCAGACATGTCTAGAGGCAAGTATTTTCGTCTACTACTATATATCTCAATCCACGTAAAGTAGTCATGCGAAGAGCGAACCAAGCGCACTAAGGTTAGCTAGACCTTAATACACTGATTCTGAAATATATTAGTGTGTCGATCCAATAATACATATATCAAGATCAAGCCCGATAGAAGAGTAAGCTTGCAACACTAGGCTATAATAGCAGCATAAATTATGGTAGTTTTAGAAATATGAGTACGTTGGATTATGATGAAAGGAGGTACAAAATAATTCAAGTTCACAAAATAAAAACAAAAATAAGACTCTACAGTCTCTACAGTTGTCATACTAACTCCTTGTCTAAGCTATTAGTCGACAGAATAGGGGTATGGGCCTTTAAGTTCTACAGTCTGAATAAACACTATCGTCTTATAGCATACAGTTAATGTCATTCAATTATACTTTAATAATATGTCAAAAGGACTAGGTGATACTATGTTGTGAGGCATACTACCCAACTTAAAGCAATTAACTAATACTATAACTGCATTTAAGGCTTCTACAAGATAACTTGGTCCTTGTAAATGAAGTAGAAACTATTGTTAGGGTATACGAGAGAAAGATCTTGGTACTGATTAGGGTGTCCTATTGCATTATATAGATAATGGTCAACTTAAGTCTTAATCATAATTCTTATAGAACAAAAGTGTCAATGCTAAGAATGAAAAAAGTTACTGACTCTTAAGGAAAAAGAGGATATAACCTATATTTAGGTGGCATACACGTTACGTGATTTAAAACTAAGGTATAACCATAAAATTATAATCTAAAAGAATACTCAACTATCAAGTTCTAACTACCAATCATATAATTCAAAATTCAAGAGTAACAACTATAATCCTAGCAAGCTGTATATCCTAACATGAAATAAAATCACTTGACCTACAATCATAAGAGTTATGTGGCACGAGTTGAAAGATGAAGAAAAGAAGAACAAAATTTAGTCGTCGCACAATTTGCGAACGTTAAAATTGCAGAGGAACAAGATATGAGATTTAAAATAGAGGGACTCTAGATAATATTGTGGTTTCCTAAGGGGAAGGTGGTATGCTAATATCTATGTTCGAAGTTTGATCGAGGAAAATGTTATATTCGTTCCTCTTGGCTTCCTAAAGTACTGTCTGCTAGTGTCAGGACAAGAACCTAAATTCATAGTTCTATAATACTATCTCACTATAAAAGTTAAGTTTGGTCCTATTATTCAACCTTGGATTTCTATTGGCCCTCAATGCTAGGGTAAAACAATATGGTTAAATTTTAAACTAATCCTAGTAGTGTTTATACTACTCTCACGTGATCCCTAATTATCAAGGGATAATGGTCAATCATTCTACATGTAAGGGTTGCTAGGGTTCATTAGGTAGTCTAAACTTAATGATGTATCAATGTCCTAGTTGTATTCTTAATAGAAATGTTACCCTAATTATCATCCTATCAACAGGGATTCCTATATTCTAGCAGGGGCTATACTCAATGAACTATTTGGGAAGTACATGAATCAAGCATGATACGATCATTCAAATAGAATGGATTGGGCAAAAGATGAGTCATAGTCAGATGTGGATGAGATCCTATAATCTAATCATATTTGCAGGCTTGCTCGGTACAGTAACGTAACCGAGACAATATGCTCTTGACCTGCATGGGCCACCACTAAAAATATGTCATGCCGCAGTCCCAAAATACGTAGGACTAGAATACGTAAGCATGCTAGCCTCATGTATATGGCAACTCCAATATATGGAACCATAACACATACGTACGTTGTATAATGAACAATAATTCACCAGTGGTATAACTATCACAAGCCACAGGGTATGATCTAATCTCATCCACAGAAATCAAATATAAATGAATAACCAATATCTATAACTAGATCTCAATTTAAAGTATCTAATGATGGTAGTCGGATGGAAACAAATCTACTACCGAACTAGAATATAGATAAACAAGATAAATACAGTATAAGAATATCAACTAACAATCATGGCTCGAAGAGAAGATCTCATCGCAATATACGTAGCAAGTCCGGATCTGCGCTCCTGCGAATACTCATGAATAATACACCTGGAAAGGGCCAGGTCTTCAGAGGGACATAACAAGATACATAGAAGCATGTCATAAAGTAAATACTGAATAAATAAAAGGGGTGCGCTAACCATCTAAGTGAAATATACTTTGAGGACAACTTTGGGTGTATGGGAGAGTGTAGGCTAGACATATGCTGACGTAATTCACCAATCGTGACAACTGGCTAGTATATGCCACATATGCCCCCATATGAGGGCACTGTATAATAACGTTCATCTCCGAAGAGCATGGCATCTGTATAATATATCGTCCATAACGCTCCGAAGAACGTGGCAGTAGTATAGTATATCGTCTATATCGCTTCGAAGAATGTGGCAGCAGTATAGTATATATCGTCCATATCACTCCGTCGAGTGTGGCAGCAGTGTAAAGGAAGTGGGGTATCCCATACGCCTACTAGTCGTCCTCCCCGCCCAATGATCTATGCATGTTGTATCCACAACACGCCTTAGCCACTACGCCGAGGCGTCGTAACTCTGGCTCATAGTCTATCGTTAGAACAATAGCCCAACCTTACAACCAAACAAGGACAAGGATGGGACCATCGTACCACGCTAGTCTATGCTCCGCCTACTAATAACTGCTAAGTCTTCTAACATGCATCACTATTAGCAGTTATTCCCTATCCGTCGCATGACCTACACGTACAGGTGGCCAACCACATACGCAAGTTCGTGCCCTACATGAGACTCACAACACGTGTAAGAAATGTGTCAAGGCCTGGGAGTCATACCGATAACTCCACAACTTTAGGTGGGTCTACTAGACACTAGGTCAGACACAAGTCCTAACGTCAACGCCTTCGTTGACTGCACCCGAGTCTCTCTCGGACGCGCACAGTTTAAAATAAATAAACATGCAGCTAATAATACAGAATTTAAACAGTACAACAAGGCAATGTATACTTGCCTGGCAAGAAAGCTGTGTAGCACCAATAACCTGCTCCTGAAGTCGCACAGATAAATCCAACAGATCTTCGGGGTCAGCGTGCACAGGTACGGAAATCGGGGGTGACTGCTGCGGGTTGTCTAGCAAGGGTGACGGGTCCATGATGAACACGAGGATGAGGGTGATTAGGTCAATGATGATGATCGTAAAGGGGTTGATGATGATTACCATGATAATGATGATGGAAATTATGATGATGGTGGTGATGTGGATGATGACTAGGACGATGGTGATGATGTGGATGATAATAGTGAAGGGGGTGATGATGTGGTGATTGATGGGAGGATGACTAGGACGATGCTAATTTCTAAACCTCAAATACACCGATGCTAAAACAATATTTCTAACTCAATCTAGTCTACCTAAATTAGAATTTTGAGGGGGTTTACATATAGTGTCCATCGCATTATACCATCAATCGATATAACTCGAGACTAGAGACCATTGCAACATATTATCAATTAACATAGCTCGAGGCTAGCTACCGTCGTAATATACCACCAATCGACATATCTCAAGACTAGCGATCATCGCACCATACCATCATAAAAATAATTTGAGGCTAACGACCATTGCAACATCTCACACACACACACACACACACACACACACACACACACACATATATATATATATATATATATATATATATATATATATATATATATATATATGGTAAACGAGATATGAGCCATAGGCTCATATTCCTACATGAGCCATGCATATGTGGACCAATATGAATGGACTCATACATCCCATGTGCACTAGTACACTCCATTCCTATTGGTCCACATGTGCATTGGTTCATGTAAAAAAATGAACCTATGGCTCATATATATATATATATATATATATATAAACTTGAAAAATAGGATCGATATAAGTTGCTTATTTCTAGGTTTTGAACATATCTCTAGCTTTTCGTAACTAGTTTTTTTGACTTTCAAAATTTTACAAGGATTGTCAAAATAATTTTCAAAATTCTAAAAAAATAGATTTATAATCTTCCATATCCCTATGATATAACCATTTTTTTTTTCAATGCCTAATTCTCACAAAATATAGGTCATTATATTTTTTCTATGAATTTATTCGATCAAATAGGATAACATGTGAGGGAAGAATGATTTCTCCTAAACTGCTAACCCGGTAGATCTGAAATTTTGGTCATAAGCTAATAATATATTCATGAGAGGCATACTAAATTTTATGAAAAAAATACCTATACAGTTAGGAGTTATGATATTTCAAAGTTGAATAAATTTTGAATAGATTAAAACATGGAATGTTGTCTTGCAAGAATCATAATCATAAGTAATTCTGAAATAAATTATTTTTGTGATCTACTTTCATATTTAGTAGAACTATATGTTAGATTTTCCATAAAATTTATTTTATTATAAAATAATGAACAATCTAGGAATTATTGCAAAATTACTCGGGGTATACACTTCTGAAACACATATTTTTGCATAAATATTTTTAGTGATCATACGAAGTTTACTTCGAGATTGAGAATATGTTTTGGAAAGCTAATAAAGAGTATAATATACTTATAATTTTTTTTATAAGAAATCCTGTCGTTTGGTCCTCAAAAATTGATCCAAAGTCAAATTTTATCCTATGACTGTTGCTGAAATTCTTCTCTCAAAAAAGCAACCAACCATAAAAAGAAACCCTAATGCCATATATACATGAAAGGGAATCCGGATTAAACTTGGGTTTGACCCGCGGGTGAGGAGATACGGGACCTCCATGTGGGTTCGAATTTAGCTGATTTTTTTGCTTTATTTTCTTTAAATAGAAAAAATATATTTAATAACTAGTTTTAGCATAATTAAATATAAATAATTATCAAATAAATTATAAAAATTATAAAAAAATAAAAGAATTTCTAAATTTATGTTTTAGGCATACTATAAAGTTTGGAGGGGGAGGGGGGCGTTCAAATTTCTATCCAATATTTTTTCTAAAATTTATAACACCTATAATTAAATAATAATAAATAAATTTTGACCTTTAAATTTTATAATAAATTCAAAGGAATTATAAAAATTATCAAACCACTTCGAACAAATTTTTATGACTTTTAACTCCTCATTAACTCACGCTACCTACTATTACACTCTCAATGTTCTAATTTACTAATTTGGATCTTTTTGGAAGCAAATGCTACATTTTTGCCACTTACGGGGGACATGTCATAATGGCATATTATGGCTGTTACATATGCCACCCACTATGATGAGGTGTCTAGGCAATCACTTAATCGATTTGGCGCAGATCAGTCTAGGTATTTCGTGACAAGGAAGCAACAAGTGCTAGTGTCGTAGAAGTACTCAGTTCTCGGAGCTGACTGTTCCAAGGGATACTCAGTTTTATGAGATGCTCGGTTCCACTGAAGTACTCATCTCTGTAGAACTTTTTTGCTATTATGTTCCGTGGAATTAGTCTTCAAGGACTTCAAGGTTGCTGCTCCGCGAGACTACTGTCTCGTTCTGTTCCGTGGGACTACTTGTTGGTTTAATAAGATTTTATTATTTTTGAGTGTCGTCGACACTAAGAGACGAGAAATATAAACGAGCTAAGTCTCTAAGAATATGAAAATGGAACAACGATGTAGTCATACAAAATATGGAACAATGTGGCCGTACAAAAGTGGATTGTCATATTGTATTTTAGATCGTCATATTTGTTTTTGATATTATCTATTTTCAAGGCTCGCATAAAGTATTGGTAATGGACAACTTGTGTACAAGTAATCCCTCGTTGCATACTGATTGTATAAAGAATTAAAATTTATAAGCCTTGTACTAGTCAACTTAGACTTGTACGACATCAAATTCTGACGACTATATATCGGGAGCAGGATGTGACATGGATTTTTTTTTTTATCGTTCTACCATCGATACTTTACAACCGTCATCTCACAGCTTTTACACAGGTTCGTGGGCCCTCGGGCCTTTGTGGACTTGGTCCGGACTCGGAAAGCCGTGCCATGGGCATATCTCATCACCTAGGTTTATGGATATAATGTGCCCGTTAGGTTTAAAACTATGAGTTATCTAAAGCTTTTGTCATGAATGGAATGCATATCATAAAAGAATTATTATCGAGTCTGACTGCCATAAAGTAGTAGTGGAGGAAATTAGGAAAGCTTCAAGTGGTTTCCATAAAAAAATAAAGCTTGGAGAGGATAACATAATATTAAAATATCGTGCATGGATTGTGCAACTTATTTTGGTTACTATAGATACAAAAAAAGAGAGGAGGGGATTGGCTTAGAGGTTCCCGATTTCCTTCATTCCTAGATTTTATCCTCTCTAATCTTTCTTATGATCTGAATTAGTTATTGCATACGGTTGTAGGGGAGTTCGACTCTCCTTGGGAGTTAGATTTTATTATTATTATTATTGATCACTTGTTTTACAAAAATAAAAAAGAAAAAAAAGAAAAAAAATTGTAAAAATAAAAAGAAGAAGAAGAAAATATTTCTAAGGATCTGCTTGGCAATTGTAAAGGTAGCGGTTATGAATTTTTTTTAGAGTACCTGTTATGAGCAGTCCAATTTTGAGTGATTTTAGGTAGCGGCTTTTAAACTAGTCCAATCCGTGCTTGGTAATTCATTAACGAGCGGTACTTAAATTTTTTTACAGAATAAAAATACCTATATGCCCATATATATAAAATAATATACACACATAAATAATAGAAACATATGAAATAATAGAAATGCATGGTTGAAAGTAGGAGAGAAGTTTGGATATGTAGCAATCCATATTTGATCAAAATAATTGAAAAAAAAAATAGAAACGTCTGAATGAAAGTAGGAGAGAAATATTTTAAGAACTTACTGGAAAAAATACTCATAGTTTGGAAGAAGTAAAAAATAAACACAGATGAGAAAGAAAAAAGAAAGAAAGATATTAGTAGTTATAATCATATATTTTTTGTAAGAATATAAATGTAATAAAAATAATAAAATCCCCTAAAAATTTGTCGATTTTGAGTGTTTATAAAGACAAAAAAAATTATATTATATCGATTTTGGAATATTTTTGAATCGATCAAAACCAGTGTCTAAAAAAAATTAACAAACATAAAATTTTAAAATATTTTATAAAAAAATTAACAAACATAAATTTTTATAATATTTCATAAATGATAGTTCAAAAATATTTCAAAACCGATAGAAAAACCGTTACCAAACATACCCTAAAATTGATTATGAAAGTGGACGGGGATTGGTTAAGAGGGTAGGAGAGTCACGCCTAGGACTGCAAATGAGCCAAGCCGTTCGCAAGCTGCTCGAAGCTCGGCTTGATAAAAGCTCGTTTGAGCACGGTTCGTTTAGTAAACAAGCCAAGCTCAAGCTTCATTTTCGAGCTCGTTTAATAAACGAGCCAAACTCAAGCTTAGAAGTACTCGGCTCGTTTGAGCTCGCGAGCTGGTTCGTTTAGAAGCTTGCGAGCTGACTCGTGAGCTGGCTCGTTTAGAAGCTCGTTTAGGAGCTCGTTGTTGGCAGTCTACAAATTTATTTTATTATTTAAATTTTAATTTGTTCTTTGTTGAATTCTAATTGTATGCATGTGTTGTATAACAATATGGTTGTGTGCATTGTATATAATTATATGTCCTTAATAATTGATATTAAGGAACTTTTTAAATTGAATTTTTATAAATAAATTGTTAACATTATAGGTACTTGAATTCAAGCCTAACTAGCTTGAAATCAAGTTCGTTAAGCTCGAAATCAAGCTTAATGAGCTTGAAATAAAGCTGAACAAGCTCAAAATCAAGCTTAACGAGCTTGAGTTTGAGCTTATCAAGCTTGTTTATCAAGCTTGAATCAAGCTTGCTTATCAAGCCAAGCTCGAGCTCAAACCAAGCCAAGCTCAAGCTTAATATAAACGAGCTCGAGCCAAGCTCAAGCTCTAAAATAAAAAATTTATCAAGCTCGAGCTCGAACTCGAGCTCGGTTAATTCTAATCAAGCCAAGCTCAAGCTTATGAAAGCTTGGCTCGGTTTGGCTCGGCTTGGCTCGTTTGCACCCCTAGTGACTCACGCCATATTCACCTATTTGTCCAATAAAGTTAGAATAAAAACCTAATTTGTCAACAAAAACATAAATAAATAAATTGTTTGATAATATCTTAGGGCAAGCAAAGCAAACCCTAATAACCCCCCTCCCTCTCCTTCCGGAAACTTCCATCCAACCTCCTTAAACCCCTCCCAAAGGCCCCTCTCTCTCTCTCTCTCTCTCTCTCCACTCCCTTATCCTTTCTCCTCCAAACCAACCCCAAAGAAAGAAAAAGAAAAAGAAAAAGAATGGCGAGTAGTACTCTGAACGCTGCTCTCTTCCATCTCTCCCCTTCTCGTCTTTCTGCTAGAAAAGGTGCCAGCTTTGGCACTTCCACTTCCTTTGTTCCCAGACCTCTCCTCCACAGGAGAGGTGGCTTTCCTTCTTCTCTTGCGTCTGGGCTCAGATGGAAGAAGGAAGCGGAGAGGAGGAGGAGGATGTGGTTAGGAGTCAGGTGCGAGGCTGCCGTTGCCGAGAAGGAAGCGGAGGAGGGGGCTGCCGGAGAGAAGTTCGAGTACCAGGCCGAGGTGGGCTCCTCCTCCTCTCCTACTTTATTATGATTTCTTTGATACAATTGTGCAGTCCAAAGGTGGTATTTTTATGCGTTTTTGATGTGGGTTTCTTCTGTTACAGTCGTTTGTCCAGTTAAAGACGAGGGTTTTTGTGCTTACTGATGATTTTTTTTTTCTATTAGCATTTGTGCAGTTAAAAGTTTGGATTCATGTGTGGTTTTCTTCTGTTATTATCATTTGTCTAGTTAAAATTGGGTCTTTTTATTCTTTTTGATTTGGTTTTTTGTTTTTATTAGGAGTTGTGCTGTTAAAATTGGGCTTTCCATGTGTTTTTCTTCTCCTATTATCACTATACAGTCAAAATTGGGCCTTTTATATTATTTTTGATATGGGGTTTGTTTTTATTTGGATTATGTATATATTGATCTGGATTTCTGCTGTGATGGTCATTTGTGCAGTTGTAGTTGGGGGTTTACTTGCTTTTTGAAATGGATTTTTGTTTTTGTTAGGGTTTGTGCTGTTAAAGTTGGGTTTTTGTGTTTTCTGGTTTGGGTTTTATTATTATTTGTTATTTTTCACCTAAAGGAGGTTTCTTTTTTTTATGTTTTTTGAGCTGCTTTTTCATTTGACTTTAATTAACATTTAAAAGGGTTTTATTATCATTTTTTCATCATCTTGATATTCATTTGTATTGTCAGTTGACTGGATTTAAAAGATTTTTTTTTTTATCTGGGTTTTCATTGATATTGTAGTATGCGCTTATGTGGTTAATTATGTTTTTTTTCCCAGTAAAAGCCTAATTTGTCATATAAATTTGCATCAGTTTCTGGTTAGTTCAGTTTGGATAGTGTGCTGGTAAAACCGGATATGCTGGCTTTCTTAAGAAAAATTAAGAGGCACATACAGTAAGGCCTCGTTTGGTTCGTAGAATTACGGGGTTGGGAAAGGAAAGTGATTACTTTCCTATGTTTGGGAGCCTAAGGAATTGAGGAGGAAAGGAAAGTGATTCCTAACGAAAAGGAAATTAGGGGTGTGTGTGGGGGGGGGGGGGGGGGGTACCCTCCATCCAAGCAAGGAATCACTTTCCCACCTTTAAGTATTCACTTTCCCTTCCAATTTCCTTGGCATTTTCAAACACCGGAAAGGAAAATCAATGGAAATTGTAACTTCCCAAAGGAAAGGAAAGAGTAAGGAATTGATTTCCTTTCCTTTCCGCGAACCAAACAAGACTAATTGATGTAGCGGTGAGCTCGAAAATTTTAGCTAAAGAGCTGCTGGAACTAGGCAGGGCTGAACAAACTTAGATTTAGGCTGTAAAGAAGTGGTTCGTATCAGTGTAGTCAAAGGCGCGCCTTGCTCCTAGGCGCAGGGGTAGCGCCTCAAAGCACTCCAGGCGGGACGCAATTCTTAAGGCGCGCCTATGTGCGTCTTGGAATAGCTAAGGCGCGCCTTGAAAATCTTGTGAACAAAATAACATGTTTAGACTGTTTTTTTAACTGTTGTACTGTTTTTAGATTGTTTTTTGAACTGATGTACTTTTTTTTACTGTTTTCTCTCTCACTCACTCAATTCAAAGTGATTGCAACCTAGACATAGGAGAATTTGAAGCACACATCTTTATCAATATAGAAATCCGATGTGAATATATATATATATATATATATATATATATATAGTTTTTGGGCCTCACGTCGCTCGGGCGCGCGCCTTAAGTGCGCCTTGCGCCTCGGGCGATTTGGACCCTTTGCGCCTCGAGTGCGCCTTGCGCCTTTGACTACCTTGGTTCGTATTAGTGTTACATAGGACACTGCCCTTAACAAATAACCACCCAAAATTTTGGATAAAGGCTGTTGTTATTGTCAAAGAGGATGCATGTAAAAAATTGAATTTTTTCATTTGGGGACTATTGATCTTAAGGTACAAAAGTATCTTTTTTCTGAATCAAGATGCAATGGAACAATTGGGATCAGTCTATTATATGTGGGTTTTACTTCTAATAAACTTAGTCTTACGGCACATGCATTTCGTTATGTTTGTTATAAACTCAAGTCGTGGTATCCTCAAATGGGAGATAACATGTATTCCATTAATACTGTTTTGAAGGCTTCTAGAAGTCGTGCACATGCGTCTTTTGTGTCTTTTCCCCTCACTTTTTAATGTGTACTTGCATTGACAAATCCATTTTAAAATAATATAAAATATTTTGTAGTAAATTTATTTCTGGACGGGGGACATTTATTGTAGTTAGAAGTGTGTAATTATTATCGGTTAGTAATTATGTCAGAGGGGAGGTGTATAATTTACATGGTTTATCTCTAGTTAATTTAAGCATATTTAGATATATGTAAGGTTAGAAAAGGGCACTTTTGGAACATGGAAGTTCAATGGTGAAACCTAAAAGTTCAATCTCTACTCTTTATAAAGAGACTTGGAAATGGCTCAAAATGAGCCGTCTATGTAGTATGTATATCACATAATTAAAAAATAAAAAATAAACAAATTATAACTAATTGTTTAACTACCTAATATTATATAATTATGGCGAAACACATCTAATTCATGTGGTTAAGGTGGGAGACATTCTCTTTGGGTGAGTGGGTTCGATTCCTCTGGGTAGCAGTGTCTATAACAAAATTTAATTTTTATGAACAACATTGTAGTCAAAGGCGCGCCTTGCTCCTAGGCGCAGGGGCAGCGCCTCAGGGCACTCCGGGCGGGGCACAATTCTTAAGGCGCACCTAAGGCGCGCCTAGGTGCGCCTTTTTCGAGCGCCTTGGAATAGCTAAGGCGCGCCTAGGTGCGCCTTGAAAATCTTGTGAAAAAAATAACTATGTTTAGACTTTTTTTTAACTGTTGTACTGTTTTTAGACTTTTTTGAACTGATGTACTTTTTTTTACTGTTTTCTCTCTCACTCACTCAATTCAAAGTGATTGCAACCTAGACATGAGGGAATTTGAAGCACACATGTTTATCAATGTAGAAATCCGATATATATATATATATATATATATATATATATATATATATATATATATATATATAATTTTTGCGTCTCGCGTCGCTCTGGCGCGTACCTTAAGTGCGCCTTGCGCCTCGGACGATTTGGACCTTTTGCGCCTCGAGTGCGCCTTTGACTACCTTGATCAACAATTTTTTTTACGTGCAATGCACGTGCACGTTACTACTAAATAACATTGTTTGTAATGAATATATTACAGTTTTGGTCCCTTTTTACTTGCCTGCACCTGAATTGGGTTCTTGTAGTGTATTATGGTCTTGGTAGTACTTGTTATCGTAAGTTTTACACTCTTTTTACTTTTTTGCTGCTAGAAAAACTTGAATTTAGATCAATTACTCTTTCTTAGGTTTTTATGCCCCGAGACTTTTTGGTTTGCTTGTTATGGAAATATTATACAAACTCAGATTTTAAGTATCCCCTTATTTTTAGGTCTTAGAATCAATGTTTTAAATTTCGGTCTAGGCGGCCGTCGGCCGCACTGGAACCTCCCTAGGCAGCAGTCCTAGGCGGGTTTCGGCCCTAGGCGGAGCCTAGGCGGGCTGTTCGGCCAAAATTTTGTGATTTTTTTTGAAAAATAAAAATTCAAAAAAAAAAAAATCAAATTGTAACTCACCCGTGGTGGTGGTGGTGGTGTTGCTGTTGCTGAAGTTGCTGCTGCTGAGAGGAGAGAGAGGCGAGGGGGAGAAGAGAGAGAGAGAGGCGAGAGGGAGAGGGGGATCGGAGAGGAGAGATGGAGGCTGACTCTCTCTCCTCTCCCCCTTTATTAGGGTTCAACTTCCAAAAAAAAAAGGGAATGGCAGGATTTGAACCCACCACCACACCCCAATGTATAAGTGACTTGAACACTTACTACTAGCCATAAGAGAACATAAAGTTGTGTGTTTTTATAATACATACAAAGTATTTATATACGTTTTTATGTTTAAAAAATAAATTCAATTCGGCGCCTAGGCGGCTTAGGTGCTAGTCGGCCCTCCGGCGCACCGACTCCGCCTACCGAAATTTAGAACATTGCTTAGAATATAAGTGAGGATGTTATTGTAGGAGTAAACTCTGTGTTTGTCATAATTTATGTTTTTAATGTAGGGTTAATATGGTCCTGTGTGTTTTTTCTATTAGAGGTTTCACTTCTTCAGGTATTCAGTTTATGCAAAAGTTTGGTTATCCTCGCTACATACTCACTAGTTGCTGTTTCTACTTGTGGACAGGTTAGCCGCCTTCTGGATTTAATTGTTCACAGTCTATACAGTCACAAGGAGGTCTTTCTTCGAGAACTTGTTAGGTTTGTCCGTCTTCTTTATGCATAAGGACTAGGCTGTCTTTGTGCTGATTGTATACTTAGAAAATCCTCTAGTTTGTTTGATATGTAATGTACTCACAACAATCAGCACATATATTTAGATGTTTAATTTACTCACAACAATCCTAAGTTGCTTCTCTCTCTTGGACTTCCATGTAAAGACCTAGAATGTTGCGAGTACATTATACATTTACATAGCAAAGTGCATATATATATATATATATATATATATATATAGTTTTATGTGAGAAACCGAAACTATAAAGGAGTAGCAAACTTGAATTCCATTACAATCAGAACAAGTACAACAACTTAACATAATATCACAAAAATGCAAGTATAGAATTTTAAATGCCAATAGAGAACCAAGGTTTGCGGTATCAGAATCGGTATCGGACCCTTCCTATGAGTATCGGAGTTTCGGATCAGAGTATCGAAATTTTTGGTATCAAAAAGCAAATAATTATTAATAAATTATCAAAAATTTAGAAAAAATTATATTATGCATTTATGCATAATTTTAAGTATTTCATGTGTTATGTCTTAGTAGTTTTGAAATTAAATGAAATAGTAGTCACCCTTGCCGATATGTTTACCTGTGATAAGTTTTCTTTTATATGCTCTGACACCCTTGCTGATTAGTCTTTTTCATTCAATTTTTTGTTGTCAAATTGACTGGAAAAGAGACCTCCAATGTCAGTATCCGTCGATATCGGATCGGTACATGTCAAATTGTATCGGTTCGATATCGGCCGATACTGCAAACTATGAACATAACTGCACAATCATCTCATATCTCCCCCAAATTTGGGTGATTTGTTTGCATCCTTTTCTTCCATTCACCTCCGTAAGGGCAACTCCTTTGTAATACTAGCAAAAAGCATCTCTCTCAAACTTAATACTAGCAAAAAGCATGTCTCTCAAACTTCAATCCATGTTCCTTTATGTCTACATATAGTCATAACAGCTCCTTTAACTACTATCTTATTGCTCCTTATCAGAGCATATATCACTTTCTGCATTATATGTCCAAACTCCAAACCACATATGAACCCTTGGAAGACATAAATTATTACTTCCTTTTCAGATAAACCTGTCCAATGATTAAGATAAATATAATTATGAACCATCTCAGAAATAAATATATTATTATTAAATAATTTGGTATTCCTCATTGAGCATACTGTCCATAAGCTGTAATTGTCAAGTCCCACCCTGAGAGAATCTCCCTCACACTGTAACACTTCCAACTGGTCTAGCAGCAGGGCGTACTAGCCAAGGTTCACATTATCGGAATTGGTTTTTGACAATTCTTAAGTTATCAATATCGGAAGTTTCAGCTATTTCGGATTAGAGTTCCCAAGTTCTTGGTTTTGGAAGCCAAAAGATACCAGATTATATACAAAACTAGAAAAAAATATTTTATACATATAGGCATAATCCTATGCTTTTTGTTGTTCCCTTTCAACGGAATAATATTCGAAATTATTGAATTATCAATCCCAATCGCATCACGAATTTCTTGTGAAGGCATAGAGGAACCACACCAATTCATCCCGAACTTGGTGGACCCACAATATAAATTGTTGTTTATTTTACTTGCTTTTACAATATAAATTGTTTATTTTACTTGCTTTTAGACACTCCACAACTTAGAAGCCAGGAACTCCTAGGAAGTCAATGAATCTCAGTAAGAATCTCAATTTGGCGGTTCTTACTGGGGAGCTTGTTTCCCCCATGTCGGGAGCTCGTTTCTCCGCAACGGGAGCGCGTTTCCCCGACGACATAAGCTCTTCCCATAATATGACCATAATTTTAGAAGAGGACAAATTTTGGAAAGAAAGTTAAATATTTTGTAATACATGTTTATTAAAGTACCAAGAAACAAAAGACCACTTACATTTACACCATAAAAAATCAACATGAGAATGATCTCTATTTAACTTTGAACTAAATTTTATAAATTCTAATAAATATTAAGATATTTATAAGTTTTGATAACAATAATAAATAAACATAAAAAAATTATTAGTGCACGCATCCAATTTTAGACTCTTCTAAGTAGTTGTGTTCCCCCGCTCCTGCTCCCATCCCCGCTTTCGTCCCAGTTTCCGCTCGTCCCAGCTTCCGCTTTTGGCTTCTAAGCTCCACAATAGATAATTTTGAATGGAAGATGATTGCACCTTGTAAATTGTTAGTGTATACGTTTTCGACAAACGATAATAATAACATTGTGTTTTTTTTTACTATAGTGTTTTTTTCTTTGCTAGGTTGACCATATAAGAAGCCACAATTTCGGTATCATTAGTTTTAGTGAGTAGCGGATCGGAAATGCCAGAACCGTTACGATACATATACAACTGGTATGTATCGGCATCGGCCAAGACTGCGAACTTTGATTCTAACATCTATATTACTCTCAAAAGCACATAACTGAGCTACTTAACCCTCTATTTTGTCAAGATTTACCACTCTTTTTTTTATATAATATTCTCTCCGTTGACATTTTTTTTCTTATATACACACACACGATCTACTCTATTTACTATACCAATTTAGTAGTTAGTGGTGGTGTTTTTATTTTAGAAGATCCAAATTGAGCAATTTACTCCATTCTGAAACAAGTAGACTTGCAATCACTTTTTATGGAAAATAGGGGGATGAGAAAATCATTTTTTGGATTAAAACAACATCCTAATTTTTTTTTTTTGCTTATCGCTCCGTCTGCGCCCATCGTACCACATGGATGCACCAATTTTAGAAAATTCGTTAGGCAACTTGGCACTTCGTATCAGCCACTAAATCTTTTCTGATGGCATTTTTTCCTTTCCGGGACAATCCACTGACTTTGAATCGCCACCAAACTATATGTTGATACAGTCCTGAGATCCTTACCGTGCATGGCACAACATTCATCTAGTTTTAAGTCAAGTAAAATGAGGAGAAAAAGAGAGAGATTATTTTGAATTAAGTTATTTAGTTGTTTGTTGGTCAAACTTTATATTCTAAAGTTTATACAGTGCATAATCCTTGTGAACTGGTTAATAACTTCACAAGTGTCGTCATGTCAACTTTACTGAAGTGACAAGTGGTTGAATTATTCAAAATCAATGTAGTAATGTACTCACCACATGAACTCCCATGTCTATGGTACTGATGAAATTTGGGTTAATTACTAAATGGATTTAGCAACTGAACTAACCAATCAACTGTCTCTTTACATATAGGACAAACTATTTGGGATTCCTGATGTTGTGTGATAATGGATGATACTGAAGAGCTCAATGTTAAGAAATATGGTTTTTTAATAATGTCCATTAAAGCAGGTGTTCTCTTTTATAGAGTCAAAAGGGTGGTTAATATTTAAATGAATAAAGAGGACAATTTTGGAGTAAAAAAATTGTGTGTCAAGGATTGCACATTCATAGCCACCTCTCCGTTTTCATCCATGACTTATCTCGCCTGCTTTTTTCTCTCTCTCAATACTTTTGTGGATGTCTAGTGGGAATGTGTACATTTTTGTCCCTTTTTTTTGTGTGTGTTGGGTGGGTGGGGGGTGGGGTTGCTGTTAGGGTTGGGCTGAGCGTTCCTGTTCCATCCCTAGCACGGGTTTTATGCTACATCAAGTTTTAAATTACGGTAGTTGTTACAGCCTTACAGGTAAGGTGAATGAGATGACAATGAATGTTCCCAAACTTGTTAATGGTCTTGAATTTGATGCTGATTTTGGTTTGCTGAATTGGGATTGTGGGACAGGAAGTTTGTGTTTGTCAGGGGAAGAGAAAGATGGGTAGGGTTGTGATACCTTTTTTTTCTTCCACGTGTTTCTTTCTAGTTTCTTGCTACTACTACTTTTAAGTTAGGTTGTTGTTACATGTAAGGTAAATGTGGACAATGAATTTCGGACCACTATCCCAAACTGATAGAATGCGATAGCTATTCTTGAATTTAATCAAAGCAGCTCATTTTATTTTGTTGTTTGTTGTGTATTAGAGCACTTAAGTTACATATGACCTTCGTGATGTTTCTAGACATCCATTGATGGTTGTAATTTGTTTCAGTAATGCAAGTGATGCTCTCGATAAGTTGAGATTTTTAAGCGTGACTGATTCTTCTTTACTGGGCGATACTGGTGATTTGGAGATACGCATTAAGCCTGATCCAGAGAACGGGACAATTACTATATCGTACATCTCTACACCCTCTTTTAAGCTCATAAGTCAATGCATGGATTTGTAATTAAATATACTCTTCTTAATTGGCAGAGATACTGGTATTGGGATGACTAGAGAAGAGCTAATTGACTGCCTCGGAACTATCGCTCAGAGTGGAACATCAAAATTTTTAAAGGCTCTCAAGGTAACCTTTAAGTCCGTCCTTGTGCAAGCATAAACCTTATATTGCAATTAGCTTATGCTATAAGCCTGGTTTAACTACCTTTTGTGTGTGTATATATTTATATATCGTAGGAGAACCAGGATCTTGGGGCCGATAATGGTTTGATTGGTCAGTTTGGTGTTGGATTCTATTCGGCTTTCCTTGTTGCTGAAAAGGTAATGTTTTTACTAGGCTAGATAAATCAAGTTTTGATGTGCGAGAGCTTGTGCTTCTAGATTGAAGATTTGATGTAGGAAAGTAGAATTAGAATAATTAGTGCTGAATCTGTAATGCATGTCCCTCATAGCTGAACTTGGTTTCCATACATGGAACTTTGCTAATTGTGTGTCCCTTATAGCTGAACTTACACTTCTCCATACATCAAACACTGATAATTGCATGTTAGATAACAAGACCTGTAATTGGTTGTTTGAGAAATTTGAAGAGCTTTAGTATGTTCAGATGTTATTTAGTTTGATTGCAAAATAGGTGGTGGTGTCGACAAAGAGTCCAAGATCAGATAAGCAGTACGTTTGGGAATCAGAGGCTGACAGTAGCTCTTATGTGATAAGAGAAGAGACAGATCCGGAGAAGTTACTGCCCCGTGGAACTCAAGTTACCTTATATCTCAGAGTACGTTCATTCTTGTGCTTGCTGATAGTTGAATCTCTTCAATTGGTCTAATGTTTCTCTCAAACTGACCAGCCGGATGATAAATACGAATTTGCGGAGCCAACAAGGATCCAGGGATTGGTAAAGAACTACTCACAGTTCGTGTCCTTTCCCATATACACATGGCAAGAGAAGTCGAGGACTGTAGAGGTAAGATCAACTTTGCATTTGCTAGTATTCCTAATAACTAGTCAAGGGAGTTGTCCAGCGAACTGTGTCTGGTTAGTTACTCCTATAAAAGCTTCACTTAAATGACAGGAAACATATTTCATATCTCATGGATTTTTATTTTGCTTTCGGATAGGTTGACGAGGAGGAACCTAAGGAGGGCGAGGAGGCAAAGCCAGAGGTGCTTAGCATGCTTAACTAGTAGTTGCCTTTTTAATTACCTTTTCACGGTGATAAAGTAGTATCTTATACATATTTTTTGCAGGGTGAGAAGAAGAAGAAAACTGTAACTGAAAAGTACTGGGACTGGGAATTGGCAAATGAAACAAAGCCTATATGGGTATGTAAAATATTTATGTAACTGTGTTATGCTTGAAAGATATTGTCTAATGACTTGTATATATTAATCTCTTCTTGGTTTAAAGGATATGTCAACTCAAGCTTAGGAATTTGTTGGTTACAACTTTACCTCTTGCTTGCTTGTCGGCAGATGCGGAATCCAAAGGAGGTTGAGAAGGATGAATACAATGAGTTCTATAAGAAAACATTTAATGAGTTCTTGGATCCTCTTGGATATACACATTTCACTACAGAGGTATAAACTGCAAATAACATCAGATACTTGTTTCATGGCTTTTGAGTGATTTATTGTAATCCATGTTATAGTGACAAACTTCACAACTTAACAGGGTGAGGTGGAATTTAGAAGTGTTCTTTATATACCCGGAATGGCTCCACTGAACAATGAGGATGTAGTAAATCCAAAGACAAAGAATATACGCTTGTACGTCAAGCGAGTTTTCATTTCAGATGATTTTGATGGAGAGCTGGTGAGTGAGGGAAGGCCGAGTAAATAAGATTTCAGTTATTATCTATTTCCATGATTACCTGTAGTATTTCTTATGACATGCATATTTAAGTGGAATTTGTTGCCATGCGATGCATCAGCCACTGAATTTGATTTTCAATTTACAGTTTCCAAGGTACTTGAGTTTTGTGAAGGGTGTAGTTGATTCAAATGACCTTCCTCTGAATGTTTCCCGTGAGATCCTCCAGGAAAGTCGAATAGTAAGTGAAAACATCTGCCTTGACATGTTGGCAAATACTTAGTGTTAATCTGGAAACCTCAGCTTGGCAGCCCTGAAGTCTAAATCTTATTAATGCTGTGTACAAGTATTTTTTTTAATGTATCCTGTTTACTTCTTAATCCCAGGTAAGAATCATGAGAAAAAGACTTGTGAGAAAAACGTTTGATATGATTGAAGAGATTTCTGAAGGTGAAAATAAAGAGGTTAGAGAAATGACATCTATTTTGTTACTTTTTGCCTTTTTGTACTTGGTGCTTTATAACTTTCTTTATATTCTGTAGGACTACAAAAAATTTTGGGAGAACTTTGGCAAGCTTCTAAAATTGGGTTGCATTGAGGACTCAGGAAACCATAAACGACTTGGGCCGCTATTGCGATTCTATTCTTCCAAGAGTGAGGAAGACTTGATTAGCTTAGATCAATATGTTGAGAACATGCCGGAAAGCCAGAAGGCTATATATTATTTGGCAACAGACAGCCTAAAAAGTGCCAAATCAGCGCCCTTTTTGGAAAAGCTTGTCCAAAAGGACATTGAAGTAAGTGTCCATTTTGATAAATTAATCAATAAATGCTTATGAACTGCGTACTTTTTCACCTAGCTCTTCATGTCACTCTATAGGTTCTATATCTTGTGGAGCCAATTGACGAGGTTGCAATTCAGAACCTACAGACATACAAAGAAAAGAAATTTGTTGACATTAGTAAGGAAGACCTAGAACTTGGTAAGTGTGTTCACATAAATTTAATCGATTAATCATAGTTCTGGTTCATTTGACATATTGCTTTTGGTGACAAATTCTAACACAGGTGATGAGGATGAGGTAAAAGGAAGAGAAAACGAGCAGGAATATAATCTTTTATGTGATTGGATAAAGCAACAGTTGGGAGAAAAGGTAGCGAAAGTGCAAGTCTCGAAGAGGCTTAGCTCTTCACCTTGTGTTCTTGTTTCTGGCAAGTTCGGGTGGTCTGCCAACATGGAAAGGTATAATCAGAATAAAAATAAATGGGCAATCTTCTTAATTCAGTTTTTGTTTGAACAGCTGATTATTCTATATGGTTCGTGATTTATAGGCTCATGAGAGCACAGACCCTTGGTGATACATCAAGCTTGGAGTTCATGAGGGGAAGGAGAATATTGGAAGTCAATCCCGATCATCCTATCATTAAAGATTTGAATGTAAGATTGCTAGACTAGAGAGAGGTTGTCGTAGTTTATTATTTTGATGACTAGTTACAGAATTTGGAGTCGTCTGATTATTCCATTTAGTCAAGCGAGTTCTCTGATTATTCCATTTAGAAATAACCATGTTCATTTGCAGGCTGCATGCAAGAACGACCCAAGCAGTGCTGAAGCTACTAGGGCTGTTGATCTTTTGTATGACACGGCTCTGATCTCGAGTGGTTTCACTGTAAGGCTATCGAGATTCCCTCCATTTTAATTGGTTTTTTTTAGAGCTTTTATTTATTGATTTTATTTCCTTCTTGTCCACCAGCCTGATAGTCCTGCTGAGTTGGGAAACAAGATATATGAGATGATGGCAATTGCCCTTGGTGGAAGATGGGGAAGATCAGAGCCCGAAGGTGCAGCGAAGGAAGGGTCTGATCCAGAATCAAGCACGGAAGTTGAATCATCCGCTACTTCGGAGGCAGAGGTGGTCGAGCCATCAGAGGTCAGGCCAGAGAGTGATCCATGGAAGGACTAAACCTTAAACTAGTGCGGAAAGCTTTATAATAGTCAAGGATTGGGAGAAGATTATCCTTAAGATTAAATTTTGTAGCCTAGGAATCAAGTGAGGTGAACTGAGAAAGATTGATGTGCTTGGTCTCTTCGGGTGCATATCATGATCCTCGCTTGCCCACCTTTGTATGCTAAATGTTAGCATACCAACTGGAAAATTTATTGATAAAAAGAAATGTGGCAATATGCATTCTTTTTAGTTCCAGTGGTTCTCTAGTTTAATAATATGCAAAAGAGAAGATTGTGAAGTCATTCGCCTTGAGGTAATACAGTGTCCTTGTCACTGCTACTTTATAGAGTAATTCTCCTTGTCTTGGTATTACGAAAATTGTTTTGCATTTTACTGGATTACTTGGTCTAATGTTTGGTTTTGATTATCCCGTTTTGTGGTATGCAAATTTGCAACTGATCTTAAGAACCTTCTGGGCTCTGTTCTTGACGAAGTTTAGTATGTTGTGAAATGTTGGAGGTACTGAAAGGTGCTATTTTTTTGCATTTTTCAAATATATAATCGATGTCTTGAGGTGTACCGGAAGGCTGCATTTATTTGCCTAGTTCTTTTATATTTGAAGTTGGCATATTGCTGAAACTGCCAAGTGGAGTTGAAAGATGGTCTGAGAAAAGGTATAGGCAAAAGAAGAGAATGGGGCTATGGAGAAGACGAGCCAGGAAAGGAGTCATGAATGTGGGAGGACAAGGTTACAGCTTCATTATCGTAATTGTTCAGAACCTCTTTCCTAAGAATTAAACCAAGATCAATGGTCTATCGGAGAATGTGTTTTATGTCATTCTAATATCTACATGTAGGTGCATAACTATATCTAGTAATCACGTTCCAGAAAATGATATATACGGTCCAGTCCATTGAGCCAAATAAAGTAATGCACCTATAACACTTGAAAAGTCTTTCATTTATTCAGAGAATATGCGTCCTAGTTAATCTCCAAGTACCTAACAATCATAGGAGTATTGAGTGGATGACAACAGCTCATATTAAATCTCTTCAAGAGATTTTCAACATATTTGGCTTGATGGACAATAATTTCATTCTTATTATGTTCGATATGTAGGTCGGAAAAAAAAATTTGGTTCAAGTCTTTCATTTCAAATTCTTTCTAAGATAACTAGCAAATTTTTAATATCTTCAAGGGATCCTATCACTACTATTATAATGAGGCTTAGAAACGACTCAAAATTGTGTCGTCTAAGCCGTATGTAAATACTCCACTAATTTTTTTTTTAAATAACTAATTATTTAATTACCTAATATTATTTGTTTACAATTAAACAATGTGGTTAAGGTGAGAGGTATTTTTCTTGGTTGCTTAATTCGAAACCTAGGAATGATAGTAATTTATATATAATTTTTTTTTAACAATTTTTTTTACGTACGTGCAATGTACGTGCACGTTACTAGTAACTTTTATGTCATCTAAACACTGCTGTAAGAGAAATCCATTCAAAAATTTCTTAATGAATACGCACGGACATATATAATCATTATTATAACCTTCCTTAAGAAAACAACGGCTGTTGTGTTCATTAAGATCCATGCATTGTGAGATCTCTCGGTTAGGCATCCGGACATAAGGTGCTTCGAACAATGTGCTATGTCTATGAAGGGGGAGGACAGAGTGAATAATCACTAAATAAAAATCAGCAAGCAAGTAATCAGATATATAAGAGTTGAGAAGCGCAAATACCGTAATGTATCCTGGTATCCTTCGTAGAAGACAGTCCAGACCCAAAAAATTATTGTCCGGCTTTAATCCACTATTGATCCGAAGTGCTCGTCGACTTCTTACAACCACAAAACTTTGATTCGAAGAGCTCGCCGACTTCAAACGACTGAATGAAAATAACTTGAAAATTCAAGATTTACTACTCTCGTAGACTTCTAATCGAATAGCACTTGGCACTTTAGAAGGCTAGGGAGTTTGTGCTTGGGGATTGGAAGATTGTAGAGCTCTGAATAGAAAATATTTGCAAGTGAAAAATGAGTGAGTTTCAATGGCAATTTTTAGTTTTTTCAATGTCAAAATGGGTACCGGGACTGAATACGGCCTAACTCGATTAGCCTTAACGTTCAGAAATTCGAACGTTGGAGACCAGGAGGAACGGACAAATCTGAAAACCGGGTCAACACAGATCGAGTTCGGCTGTCTGTTTTTCTAGAATGAGTTTTGGTTTGGGTCAGATTTATTTTTGGTGGACTAGAATCTAGTTTATGATGAAATTTTAGTTTCCTAGTGCCAATACTTACTTGATTTATATTTTGTCCTATAAACAAAGATAAAATACATATGAAACAAGATGCATGGTAAAAGAATTGTGTATAGGGTACTGTGAATAGGTAAGCCGTTTAGAATGAAAAGTCTAAGACCTTTGTATATCATAAAATTGGACTTCGTAAAAGGCCCAAAATCTCAACAACAAAAAAATGGCACCCTTTGGTTAAATTCTCCTTCGTAAATATTTTGCTCAGAGCAAAAACTGGCTTCTTTGCCAAACGAGCTTCTTTGCCAAAATTTTACTCAACGACATAAAAAAACTGGCATCTTTACTAAACCAGGCTACTTCGCTAATCAGGTTAAAGACAACAAGACTAGCTTCTTCGCCAAAATAGGCTCCTTTGCCAAAATGTCTAGACAGAAAATTGGCCCTTTCACCAAAACTGCCCAAGAAAGGATTATAGGCCAAACGGGCTCCGTCGCAAAAGTAGGAAAAGCCTGTCGAAAAACAACTTCGCCAAAAAAAGTTTGACCTCCACACATTGACTGTCACGTTACAATTTTCCACTCCGTATGGTGCATTACGTTGATTTGTTAGTCGTAGAGGCTCAGTTGGACTTGGTTCTATGTAGTGGAATTTTACAAAGTTCTTTGTGATCAGTATATTGTTCCACTGTGGACGGAGGCCTTGTATGGGCCTCGTGGATTGAATCGACTGGTTGGTTCTGAGCAATGCAAGCAATCGCAAGATTTGAGCGGTAATGTAGACTTTCTTCAACTGGTCAGATTGAATGATTGTGGAGTATGACTTGCTCGTATGGTCGTGACCAGTTGGACGGTAATGTAGACTTTTATACCAGTCAAGAAGATTGTACATCACGTAAAGTCGTGTTTCTGAGGAATCGTGGAGTATTGGCTCGTTCGGAGAAGATATATGAATCTATATAGGTTGATGGTTCTGTCCATTCTTTTTCTATACTCCTTCACATCCTTAGTAAAAATGATTCTCCAGTTACCTTGCAACATACTTAGATCAATGATGTCTGATAAATTGTAACTGATATATGAAATAAACGAAATTCACCATGCACGTTGTAATACTTGTTAGTCCCGAGGTTCACATAAAAGTTTTCACTCTGACTATTCTCAATTTTCACGAAGAACTATATAAGGATTCTGATTAAAACTTGCTCTCAAGATTACAAAAGAATCAAAATTAACCAAACTTCTCATTCTTCCTTGCAATCGCAGTTGCAGACGGACAGAACAGAGTTACAATAAAACGAAAACTACCTTCGTTCTTCCTTGCAAAACGCAGTTGCAATCAGACAGAACGAACCAAGAAGAAAAAGGAGAAGAAGACAAAATAAAAAAATATTCTTGCTGGGGCGGTGAAGACCACCGTTGCTCAAAGCAAGATTCGTGCTCTATCGACGATCTGCTCCCAGGAGTCAGCAAGTTCACAAGAGAACTTCTGGAACGCTCGTAGTCATCTCTTTATGTGACTCGAACAGACTCATTTGGACTCCTTTTTCTCAACTTTTTGGTCTGTCTCAAAAGGAGGCTAGAGGGCTCTTTATATAGGGAATGATGGAAGCCCATCCTCCTCTTCTTTCCGATGTGGGACTAAAAAGCCAATATACAAAATTGATATCCTACAATCGCATCCCAATGCATAGCCCGCTCAGCGCTCGTTCAGCACCCACTCAGCGCCCGTTCAACGCCCTCTCATGCAACACGCACATGCAACCCGAGCATAAAACTCGTGCATAAAATGAGCGCATGAGCGCAACAACAACGCACAAGTGCCTTGCGACGATGCTGACGTGCTAAGTGGAAAGTACGCCAACAAAGTGCCACTTTGCACCCTTGAGTCCGAGTCCGAGTCCGAGTTCGAGTAGATAAGCCCCTTTGGGGCTTAGCTCCTATGGAAATAATTTCAAGAGCATGACAAAAAGCATAAATGCTTTCATGAGGAGTTAATCCATTTTTCTCCTAAAAAATATCCCACATGGCACCCATGTGCCACCACCACACCCCATGTGCACACCTCAACTCATACAAAGTATTATATTGAGATACCCACTTGGTAGTGTAGCCATTATGGGAGTATCTTTACTAGTCCAAAGGCAAAAAACACCAACAATCTCCCACATATCTCAATATATATGGGTTGAGCGTTCCCCACAGTGACTGTCCATCATGCATTAGGATAGATGTCGCTTCGACTTGAATCTTCCCCCATGGGTCAAACAACAGTATGATACAAGAATGAACTAAGCCTTAAATTCTGCACCATAACTGCAATTCTTTCCACTCACACAATGACATCAACTGTGCTTCTGGTTGCACATTAAAGGTATTGTGCACGCCTGGTTTCGGTGTATGTATTTTGGACGTCTACAAGTTTTTCCTCAAGAGACGGCCTATATCTTTCTATACACTCTAGGTGAGTTCTTTTAAAGATTCTATGGCATGAAGCCTCGAGCTTTTTTGTTGTGCTACTCCGCTATGACGTGGCCCAGAGCCGAGGCTAAACCTCATCGTGGTGTCATGCCACTGTAGCATGAGGTCTCAACCTCTTTGTAGTGCTAAACTACCCAGCATGAAGCCTTGCGCTTTCTTGCGGTGTTACGCCGCTGTGACATGGCTCGCGTAGCCGAGGATTTACATCTTTTACGTCTGTAGTGTCACACCACTGTAACATGAGGAAACCGACCTCTTTGTAGTTGCTGCCTACACTCTTCATTCTACAATATTAGGCTACCTGCCTATGTACGGTGCTACGCCGCTGTGATATGGCTCGCAAAGCCGATGCATTACCCTTACCGAGGAACCTCTTGGTGGTGCCATCCACTGTATCATGGAGACCTTACGCTCCTTTGTAGTGCTGCGTTACCGTGCTTTCTGTTAAGCACACCAGACATTCAAAATGCCTGAGAACTCATTAAGGCATCTAAGCCATCCTCCCATAGGACTTGTTCTACACAAAAGAGCAATTAGTAGACAACAGTAATTCTGGGTCCGTAATCCCTCAATGTCTTAAAGGACTACTCATTGTTCCTGATATTCTCCTAGTCAATGGTCATTCCTTGAACCAATATCTAGATGCCTAGTAGATTTTTCTTTGAACTAATAACATAAAACTAAATAGTAGGATTGCAAAGACACAATATCAGAGGTCCTCCAAGCCCATATATGTTGTGTACTTGACTATATGCGGTGTTACGCCGCTGTGACATGACCCAAAGCCGAGGTTCACTCCCTCGTGTGGTGTCGCACCACTGTAACATGGAGTACTACCCTCTTTTATAGTTCTTGGGATCAGATGGTGCTGGAGGCCTTGCATGAACGGATCTGCCAGACTCTCCTGGCTCTGATCATCAAACACTATAATAATCTACGCTAGCTGCGCTCATTCAGTATCCTATATTGGCCCTTGAGGCCTATCATGAACGAATTCGCCGGATTTACCTGACTTCGATCATTAAAGCACTGTAATGATCCATGCAATCTGCACTCATTCAGTGTCATGTATTCTATCCACATAGTTCTCTTCAAACCATTGAAGAGATGAACAGATGCCACTGTTACAGCTTTCTAGTTTTCACAGTATGTCGGTATCACTCGAATCTGTGTACTAACCATAAAAAGATCATCTGAGAGCTTCTAGAGTCATTCTGCTTTATATGCTGCATCTTGATAGTGTAAAGAACTCTGAGAGTAAAGATTGCTGCTTCTACTTGTAAACCCCCTGAATTTTCAAAATTTTAAAAACTGGATTTTTCACAATTTTCTGGAATTTTCTGGGAATTTTCTGTAATTTAAAAACAGGGTTTTAATTATTCAATGATTTTTAAATAATAATAAATGATATTAAAATATTATAAAAATAATATTTTTGGATGTAAAATGGAAAACTGGACTTAGGGCAATTTTCCTGGAATTTATCGGACCCCAGACCTATTTTTAAATGCCTAAAAACTAATTATTTAATTAATTAATTATTTATTAATTAATTTACTGTTTTTAATTATTATTAATATCATTTAATATTAAACCCAGCCCGTTGGGCCGGCCCAGCCCGGCCCAACAGACCCGGCCCAATTCCCCGAACCCAACCCGGCCCATTTCCTAGCGGGTCGGGTCGGATCCAACAGACCCGACCCGGACCCGCCGCCCGTACCCGCTCCCCCGCTCGCCCCACGATCCCCAGCCCCTCCGCGCGACCCGGCCGCTCCGCCGCACGTCCCGGCCACGTCTCCGCCCGGGCCGCCCCTACATACCCCCACGTCCACCGCCACCCACCGCCTTTCCCGGAGCCGACCTCCCCTATAAAACCCTCCCAATCTTCCCCCTCCGGCAACCCGCCACCACCGCTCAGCCACCGCTGCCACGCTCCACCGCAGCCGCCACCTCGCCTCGCCGCCACCCGCAGCACCACCAGCCGCCTTCGCCTCCTCCGGCGGCTCCCCCAGCCGCACAGCAGCAGCAGCAGCAGTCGCAGCCAGGCCCCGACCGCCGTGGCTGCTCCGCCGTGCCCGCGCCGCCGCCTCCGCCAGTAACGCCGGCGCCGCCCCAGCCTCCTCCGGCCGGCCTCCCCCGCCGCAGCGCCGCCGGATCTCCGGCCAGATCCAAAACCCTAACCCTAATTCGATTTGGTCCTGTGTCGGACACGGACACGGGACACAGTGTCCGTGCCGAGTCGGACACAATTCAACCCCGGTTTTCGGGTCCCCTTCAGGTGCGTGTAACTTTTTGCTCGTAGCTCCGTTTTCGATTCCGCAAATTGCGTTGCGAAGCCTGTATGACCCTCTCGGTGTCCGGATAAACCGTTCGGGGCATCGCGTCCTGTGGTGATCGCACACCGCGATCCAAAAACAGGAAAAACCCAGACCCCGATTCACCCCGGAACCGAGTCCGCCCCGCCAAACGGGACGACTTGGTCGCGCGCGGTCTTCACAGACACGAGCGCCTCGTCGATACGGACGTGTGAGATTTCGCGGAAGCTGATTTGGGTGTGCGTGCACACCGGAATCAACGCGTATCCGCGGACATCGTCCCGTATCCGTCTTTTCTGCAATTCGACCTAACTTTGTGTACACACGTCGGATTGAAACGAAACTTGCGCCATCGGACTCGTAGCGATACGCTGGTCCTGTGGGTCAAGTTTGGTTCGATTCTGAGAACGTTGACGAAATCGCGTGTCGTGGGCCCCACAGGCCCCGCTCGACGGGCGATTTTGTATTCGGCTCATCGGAATCCAATTCTGAAAGTTCCGTTGGGTTCGTATCAGCGTTTCTGATCTGTGGACACTAAGTTTGGTGAATTTGGAGACCGTTGACCCTGACGCATTTTCCGGTGCAAAGCGGGCCCACCGGTGGACCCCGTTTTGGCCCGAAACTGTCGTTTCTGCCCTTGTCTCCAAATTGGACCCAAGGACAGGCGTTTCTAGCTGATTGATATTTTCTGGATCTGATGGTGATGTTTGTTTCAGCAACCGGAGTACCGCCTGCAATTTCCGCCGAAGTCAGAACTGCAAACGTAGCCGGAACCACAGGCAAGTGTACCTTGCCAAACCCTGCAGCTTGCTAATTATTTTCTGGACTTAATCATGCAATAATGGACAAATAAAGCTTGCCAAATCTCAGTAATTCTTGACATAGTATTTTAATGGATTTTTGGTGGAATTAAATATAAACTTGTTTTAACTGTTAAAACCTAGGACCGAGTGGCGTACTTAGCGTCCGATTACCAGTCGGGTGCCAACTCCGTACGCGGAGTTGTGTAACGTCACATAGAGATGGATATCGAGGCCCGATAATGTTCGTACTTGTCTTATCAAGTACTCCAGAACCCAGGACACTTGACACTATTTCATGAGACAGAGTCTTCCTGAGACATTCGAGGTGATTCTGTATAGGATGCATGTTTTATGACATAGACTTTACATTCTTAGACATTTGATTCATAGCTATCAGACTTGCTGCATTAGTTATAATCGTGCGTGACATGGACATGAGGCATCGTGGACATGAGACGTGAGATTACATTGGGTGGGGAGAGACACACAGACTACAGGCTGATATTATATATATAACATAGTATATATCATAGTGTAATTCATAGTTATTGCCGCTACCGGCTCCCCGACACAGAGCTTGTAGTGGCTTCAGCCTGAGATCTAGTGCTGCTCTCATATTGCATATCACATAGTTGGTTACTTAGTTTACCCTGCTGATTATCTTATTGCTGCACTGATATTCATTTGGCTTGAGTTTTTCTGTACCTTGCTATGTCCCCTGAGGACCTGGAATGGATGATGTCCCCAGGTACAGCTGAAGAGAACTACCCAGAAGTGTACGGTACCAGAGCACTCCTCGGAACAGAACCAGGAACAGAGGACGAGATAGTGGCCGAAGACTTCTCTTGAGCGCCGGCTTCAACTACTCAGTATTTACATTTTCTAGCATTTTATTTCCTGTCTTTTCTTAATTGTAACAGAATAAATTCTTGGATTTGTTTCCCGAGATAACCTTATTTGATATTGCTTATTTATTTCCATTGCATTCTTTCTGGCAATTAATCTGTGTTATTCTGTGGATGAGATTAGAATTACCTGGGACTTGTAACATATTACTGCTAGACTACAGCTTAAGCATGCCCTGATGGATCCATTATATTGGGTTGTCCATCGGTGCATGCTGCTGGCCATTGTGCACGTGCTCAGTCCCTCGTCATTTTGGGACTGGGGCGTGACATGGTTTTTGTGGTGGCCCATGCAGGTCAACGACTAAATTGTTCGGTTTCAACTTAGGGACCGAACAGGCCTGCAATAAGATAGGATAGATTTTAGGATCTCATCCACTTGCTTGAATCGTTTTTTGATATCTGTATCGTATTCGAACTAATTTGAACTTGCATCTTGCCTTGATTCCTGTGCGCCTCTTATTGGTTATTTTTGATACAGGAAAATGGACCCACAAGAATGCAACGAGACTCCCGTCAGAACACCCCAAGCTACAGGTGTCACCTATGACGACGAAGTGACACCAGTCGAAGAAGTTCCACCAACTCAACAGAGCCAGCAGGCAGGTCAACCTACCTCCCGATTCCGACGCGATGACATTCCACCTCCGCCGCAGTTTGTCCCACCAACGCCCGTACTCCCACAAGGACAGCCAATTGACGGGCAGCAGATATTCCAAATGATCTACGCGATGATGCAAGCTCAGCAACAAGTCCAACACGAGGCTCAGCGTCGCGAAGCCAACTTCTGGAGGGACAGCATCGTAACTGTACTGGAGCAGGCCAACCTACCAGCTCGACGGCCATCTACAGGCTCTATCACTGACTTTCGCCAACTGAAGCCCCGTACCTTCTCAGGCAAGGAAGAGCCCACAGAAGTTCATGAATGGCTCACCAACATACGGCACTAACTTGAAGCAGCCGAGCTCCCCCGGGAACGCTGGATGACGGCCGTCCGAATGCAATTGACAGGCAACGCGCACCACTGGTGGTTGTCTGAGGAGACGCGACTCGGACCAGACCGAGTCACTTGGGAGGAGTTCTCCAGACTCTTCCAAGAGATGTACATTTCGGCTGTCGCACGATCTGAACTGCGGGACAAATTCAATCGCCTCACTCAGGACTCTATGACGGTGGAAGAGTACAACGCGGAATTTATTCGTCTAAGCCGCTTTGCCCCAACCCTGATCCCGACAGAGGAAGAGAAGGCCGAGAAATTCTTCGACGGACTGAACATTGAGCTGCAGAAACTCATCGGATCCGTCGCACCTACCTCCTACTCGGATGTTCTCGCTGCAGCCCGACGCATGGAACGCGTCACCAGGAGAGAGACTCGCCTCAAGCGGCCAAACACCACAGCACCAGACAGATCATCACCGGGAGAATCTGCAAAGAGATCTCACACGCACCAGCCACCCAGGACAGCTTCGCAGACCCTTCCTACCTGTCACTACTGCGGCAAGCTAGGTCATGTCGAGAAGGACTGCAGACGCAAGTTGGGATTGTGCCTGATTTGCGGCACCAATCAGCACATAGCCAAGGACTGTCCTCAGCATCGAGAAGGAGCACCAAGGGCAAACCAACCTGCTTTACCAGCACCTAGGCCACCTCTGGCTCCTCAGGCAGCACTCTTCCAGCAGGCCCAGCAGCAGCAGAGGAATCTACCTCAAGGACGAGGGCAAGCTTATGCGCTGACTGTGCAGGACGCTGATGCGAGTAAGTGATTCGTAGTTATCCGTTTTAGTCTTGTGTAGTTCGTGCCCGCTGGTTCGTGACCTCAGCCCCAACCTAGTAAATTGCAACCTGTTAATAATAATCTGGTTTTTATAAAAGTTGTAATTTTCTTGCTTTAACTAGATTTTCTCTGGAAAGTGCATAACTTTCATTTTTAGGGAAACGGTATTTCCCTAAGTATCTTGTGATGTGTTTTCAAACGATGCTTGCGACCGCGTCATCTCTGTTGACCGGTTATTCTTTTGATTGCGAGGACGCAATCCTCTTAAGGGAGGTAGATTGTAAACCCCCTGAATTTTCAAAATTTTAAAAACTGGATTTTTCACAATTTTCTGGAATTTTCTGGGAATTTTCTGTAATTTAAAAACAGGGTTTTAATTATTCAATGATTTTTAAATAATAATAAATGATATTAAAATATTATGAAAATAATATTTTTGGATGTAAAATGGAAAACTGGACTTAGGGCAATTTTCCTGGAATTTATCGGACCCAGACCTATTTTTAAATGCCTAAAAACTAATTATTTAATTAATTAATTATTTATTAATTAATTTACTGTTTTTAATTATTATTAATATCATTTAATATTAAACCCAGCCCGTTGGGCCGGCCCAGCCCGGCCCAACAGACCCGGCCCAATTCCCCGAACCCAACCCGGCCCATTTTCTAGCGGGTCGGGTCGGATCCAACAGACCCGACCCGGACCCGCCGCCCGTACCCGCTCCCCCGCTCGCCCCACGATCCCCAGCCCCTCCGCGCGACCCGGCCGCTCCGCCGCACGTCCCGGCCACGTCTCCGCCCGGGCCGCCCCTGTATACCCCCACGTCCACCGCCACCCACCGCCTTTCCCGGAGCCGACCTCCCCTATAAAACCCTCCCAATCTTCCCCCTCCGGCAACCCGCCACCACCGCTCAGCCACCGCTGCCACGCTCCACCGCAGCCGCCACCTCGCCTCGCCGCCACCCGCAGCGCCACCAGCCGCCTTCGCCTCCTCCGGCGGCTCCCCCAGCCGCACAGCAGCAGTAGCAGCAGTCGCAGCCAGGCCCCGACCGCCGTGGCTGCTCCGCCGTGCCCGCGCCGCCGCCTCCGCCAGCAACGCCGGCGCCGCCCCAGCCTCCTCCGGCCGGCCTCCCCCGCCGCAGCGCCGCCGGATCTCCGGCCAGATCCAAAACCCTAACCCTAATTCGATTTGGTCCTGTGTCGGACACGGACACGGGACACAGTGTCCGTGCCGAGTCGGACACAATTCAACCCCAGTTTTCGGGTCCCCTTCAGGTGCGTGTAACTTTTTGCTCGTAGCTCCGTTTTCGATTCCGTAAATTGCGTTGCGAAGCCTGTATGACCCTCTCGGTGTCCGGATAAACCGTTCGGGGCATCGCGTCCTGTGGTGATCGCACACCGCGATCCAAAAACAGAAAAAACCCAGACCCCGATTCACCCCGGAACCGAGTCCGCCCCGCCAAACGGGACGACTTGGTCGCGCGCGGTCTTCACAGACACGAGCGCCTCGTCGATACGGACGTGTAGGATTTCGCGGAAGCTGATTTGGGTGTGCGTGCACACCGGAATCAACGCGTATCCGCGGACATCGTCCCGTATCCGTCTTTTCTGCAATTCGACCTAACTTTGTGTACACACGTCGGATTGAAATGAAACTTGCGCCATCGGACTCGTAGCGATACGCTGGTCCTGTGGGTCAAGTTTGGTTCGATTCTGAGAACGTTGACGAAATCGCGTGTCGTGGGCCCCACAAGCCCCGCTCGACGGGCGATTTTATATTCGGCTCATCGGAATCCAATTCTGAAAGTTCCGTTGGGTTCGTATCAGCGTTTCTGATCTGTGGACACTAAGTTTGGTGAATTTGGAGACCGTTGACCCTGACGCGTTTTCCGGTGCAAAGCGGGCCCACCGGTGGACCCCGTTTTGGTCCGAAATTGCCGTTTCTGTCCTTGTCTTCAAATTGGACCCAAGGACAGGCGTTTCTAGCTGATTGATATTTTCTGGATCTGATGGTGATGTTTGTTTCAGCAACCGGAGTACCGCCTGTAATTTCCGCCAAAGTCAGAACTGCAAACGTAGCCGGAACCACAGGCAAGTGTACCTTGCCAAACCCTGCAGCTTGCTAATTATTTTATGGACTTAATCATGCAATAATGGACAAATAAAGCTTGCCAAATCTCAGTAATTCTTGACATAGTATTTTAATGGATTTCTGGTGGAATTAAATATAAACTTGTTTTAACTGTTAAAACCTAGGACCGAGTGGCGTACTTAGCGTCCGATTACCAGTCGGGTGCCAACTCCGTACGCGGAGTTGTGTAACGTCACATAGAGATGGATATCGAGGCCCGATAATGTTCGTACTTGTCTTATCAAGTACTCCAGAACCCAGGACACTTGACACTATTTCATGAGACAGAGTCTTCCTGAGACATTCGAGGTGATTCTGTATAGGATGCATGTTTTATGACATAGACTTTACATTCTTAGACATTTGATTCATAGCTATCAGACTTGCTGCATTAGTTATAATCGTGCGTGACATGGACATGAGGCATCGTGGACATGAGACGTGGGATTACATTGGGTGGGGAGAGACACACAGACTACAGGCTGATATTATATATATAACATAGTATATATCATAGTGTAATTCATAGTTATTGCCGCTACCGGCTCCCCGACACAGAGCTTGTAGTGGCTTCAGCCTGAGATCTAGTGCTGCTCTCATATTGCATATCACATAGTTGGTTACTTAGTTTACCCTGCTGATTATCTTATTGCTGCACTGATATTCATTTGGCTTGAGTTTTTCTGTACCTTGCTATGTCCCCTGAGGACCTGGAATGGATGATGTCCCCAGGTACAGCTGAAGAGAACTACCCAGAAGTGTACGGTACCGGAGCACTCCTCGGAACAGAACCAGGAACAGAGGACGAGATAGTGGCCGAAGACTTCTCTTGAGCGCCGGCTTCAACTACTCAGTATTTACATTTTCCAGCATTTTATTTCCTGTCTTTTCTTAATTGTAACAGAATAAATTCTCGGATTTGTTTCCCGAGATAACCTTATTTGATATTGCTTATTTATTTCCATTGCATTCTTTCTGGCAATTAATCTGTGTTATTCTGTGGATGAGATTAGAATTACCTGAGACTTGTAACATATTACTGCTAGACTACAGCTTAAGCATGTCCTGATGGATCCATTATATTGGGTTGTCCATCGGTGCGTGCTGCTGGCCATTGTGCACGTGCTCAGTCCCTCGTCATTTTGGGACTGGGGCGTGACACTACTTCCACGATATAGCAACACGACCCCTGGAGAAGTCACGTCCTCCTGTGGATCTTTTACTTTTCTTTCTTGAGCACCAACTGGCATCACCGAAGCCTTTCTTCATATCTGGATAATTGCTGTAGCACATGATATACTTCTGAGTTTTTCTGAGAATTCTGACGATTCTCTTCACAGTTTTTAATGTTCAACACATATACTGCTTGTGAACTGACTCAGCATCCCTACAGCAAAAGCTATGTCAGGCCTGGGGGTACATGCAACTTGAATCATTCACCTGATGATGCTCAAGTACACCAAAAGTTTGACGCTTTTTCTTGGATTTGGCTTCATATTCATGTCACACCTGAGGAGTATCATCCCTGATACCCAAAGCGTGTGATCAATATTTCATGCTGAGAGCTTGTGACTAAGCAAGCCCACCTGGCATCCGGATTATCTTATATTCTCAGGATGACATCCGCAATCACATGTCCTGAGTTTGGACAAAAAAGGCTATCTTTGTTAGTGACACTTCTGTGTCCACATTCGGGACTATCAAGTCGTATACATAGATACAAACGATGACTCCTCCATTATCAACAAACTTCGTGTACACACACTTGTTTGTCTCACTGATCCTGCAAAAACTTTGACTAGATGACTTATCAAACTCCTGTTGCCATATCCTGGGAATTGCTTCAGGCCGTATCGAGATATCATCAACTTGCAGACTATCTTCAAACTTGAATGACAATAGTTCTGACTGTTGTCCGTGAATCTCTCATGTCTGTCTTCCTCCAAGACTTGCTGTCTTACCATCATCTGATAAATAATCAGCTTGTGATAGCAGCTACGACAATCATCATCCTGATCTATGACACCCTCATCGAGGTGCCAAAGAACTCAATCCCCTATTGTTTGAGAAAACCCCTAGGCAGATAGCCTTGTCTTGAACTCAACTGTTCTGTCTGCTTTCATCTTCATCGACTTGAAGATCTGATAAGTATCTGATTGGTTTAGCTTCTTCAGGCAGATTGACCAACCCCCAAGTGTGGTTGGAGGTTATTGAGTCATACTCATTATTTATAGCCTTCCTCCAGAAGGCAACATCTCTGGTCTTCATCGCTTCATCATAGGTAAGTGGATCTGCTTCCACATGATAGGTGGCAAAATCTTCTTTGAAGTCCTTCACTCTCCTCACTCGCTTAGACACCAGCTCTGTGAGTTCTGGTTCGATCGTTGTCGTTGGGATAACAATTTTTTCTTGGACTACATCTTCGTTGGAAGCTTCAGCCTCCTGTGCACCCACACTATTTTCTAAAATATTCGCGATAACAATATTCTTGTGCCTTGCAAATTTGTCTTCGAAGAGTTATGCGTCGCGAGATTCAATAATATAATTTAATTCGATATCAAGAAATCTCCGAGCATTACTCTTCTCAGCATCACCCTGAAATATTATCTTCGTAGTCCTCGATTCCAGCTACTGATTCTTTAATTCCGGAAGCTTCATAGACCCAAACACCCTCACACTCGAATGACGTTCAAGTTGGGTCTGACTCTGAACCAGAGTTCTTGAGGAGTGACATCGGAAGTTGCGTATGGTACTCTGTTCAGAATCAACGTAGCTGTCAGCACAGCTTCTCTCCAGAAGTAGTTTGGAAGACCCGTAGTCAACAGTATTGAGTTTATCATCTCTGTCAACGTCATATTCTTGCTTTCATCTACTATATTTGATTGAGAAGAATATGGAGCAGTTGTCTTATTAACAATTCAATTTTCTTTGCAGAACGATGTAAATTTAATAGTCCTATACTCTCCGCCTAGATCACTTCTGAGTCTCTTTCATCCTCAACCTTGAACTTCTCGAATGCTTCGTCTTTTAACTAGAGCAGATAGATGAACGTGTACTTCGAGTAGTCGTCGATGAAAGTAATGAAGTACTTCCTTTTGGCCTTTGTGGAAAACTGCTTGAAGTCACAGATATCTGAGTGAACCAACTCCAGAAGATTTGTACTTTAATTTACTCGTTTGAACAATTTTCTTGTGATCTTTGTCTGCGCACAGACCTTATACTTCTCCACCTCCTTACCTCCACATTTGGAGATAAACCCTAGATTAAATATCTGGCAGTACAAAATATATGTCCTAGTCTGGGGTCCCACAACTCTTACAATGAGACTTTAGTCACAAGCAGAATCTCGAACATCCATTTGAAACTGAACGCCTTATTTTAAAGTATGTCTCCTTCCAAGATATTACCATCTGGCAAACATGGACGTTCACCCTCAAGTCTGCAACAGACTTCCTGATATCAGGTCCTTGGTAATCACTGGTACGTTGCTACATGCACTCCTTTGACTGTAACTTCTCGAAGTTCAGAACCATTATCCCAATCCCCAGATCATCTACTTGATCCTTGCTTGCCATTAAGACCTTCACCACTGAAAGGTTTGACCTTGATCAATAGCTCTTCTTAAATCACATGTGGCTAGATGCCCCACTTTTTATCCACTGGTCAGCAACCACGCCATAGGACTTAACCTGTGCAATCATAACAACCAAGTTAAGTAATAAAAAAAACCAAGTTTATTTATACCTTGCTATATTGGTTCGGATTGGTTCTACTTCCAAGTTCCAATTTCAGCCATGCGTCAAGTCATGTATAGTACAGTGCTCTTCATTCGCTATCTCCTCAATCCTCGAAAATAGTAGGTACCAACAACTCACTTTCAATATTTGACAAAAGACTCATTTTCTTATCCAAATGTTCGAAGTGAATTCCGTCAATCTTCTCAAGTCTGGGAAAACTTGTATCCAGAAGACTTGAACGGATGTTCCCTATCTTTATTCGGATCTTGCTTTGAGATTATTAGTCCCGAGGCTTAACCAAAGATGGAAGAACGTGTGGTCGAGATCAGAGGTTCACACAAAAGTTTCCACTCTGACTATCTCGATTTTTACGAAGAACTATATAAGGATTCTGATTATAACTTGCTCTTAAGATTACAAAAGAATCAGAATTAACCAAATATTTTGTTATTTCTTGCAATCGCAGTTGCAGACGGACCGAACAGAGTTATAATAAAATGAAAACTACATTCGTTCTTTCTTGTAAAATGCAGTTGCAATCAGACAGAACGAACCAAGAAGAAAAAGGAGAAGAAGACAGAATAAAAAATTATTCTTGCTGGGGCGGTGAAGACTACCGTTGCTCAAAGTAAGATTCGTCCTCTATCGACGATCTCCTCCCAGGAGCCAGCAAGTTCACAGAGAACTTCTAGAACGCTCGTAGTCACCTCTTTGTGTGACTCGAACGGACTCCTTTGGACTCCTCTTTCTCAACATTTTGGTCTGTCTCAAAAGGAGGCTAGAGGGCTCTTTATATAGGGAAGGATGAAAGCCCATCCTCCTCTTCTTTCCGATGTGGAACTAAAAAGTCAATATACAAAATTGATATCCCACAATCATAGCCCAATGCATATCCCACTCAACGCTCGTTCAGCACCCGCTCATGCAACACGCGCATGCAACCCGAGCATAAAACTCGCACATAAAACGAGCGTACGAGTGCAACAACAATGCACAAGCACCTTACGATGGTGCTGACGTGTGCATGAAACACGCGCATGCAACACACACATGCAATCCGAGCATAAAATGAGCTCATAAAATGAGTGCACGAGCGCAACAACAACGCACAAGTACCTTGCGACGATGTTGACGTGCTAAGTGCAAAGTGCATCAACAAAATGTCACTTTGCGCCCGAGTCTGAGTCCGAGTCGCTAAGCCCCTTTGGGGCTTAGCTCCTATGGAAATAATTCCAAAAGCATGACAAAAAATATAAATGCTTTCATGAGGAGTTAATCCTTTTTTCTCCAAGGAAAACACCCCCACATGGCACCCATGTGCCCCACCACATCTCATGTACACACCTCAACTCATATAAAATATTATATTGAGATACCCCACTTAGTGGTGTAGCCAATATGGGACTATCTTTACTAGTCCAAAGGCAAAAATACCAACAATACTAAAAAAATGTAACATTGAATGCCTGTAACTTTTGAGTACATCTATGCACGAGATTTATGTAGTAAGAGCTTCGTATAAGAAGTAGATAGTTGTGGTATGATACCACTGGACTGTTGGTATGTGATTTGGTAAGCTTCACAAGAGAAAAGAACACTTGTGGTACGGTACCACGGGACTACGAGATGGTCTGTATATTTGGGACTTGTGGCTCGCTAATCAGAATATTGAATGAGTATGTTAATAGCGTGAGAATGATCAAATGTATGAGTAGAATATATATATATATATATATATATATATATATATATATATATATATATATATATTGCTGTACTTTTGATTTCTGTACCATGCATGTATTTATAGTTAAACTGTCTATACATTTACATGGTCATGGATAACTTGTGCACAAGGTTTGGCTTTCCTCGAATGGTCGCTGAAAAATTGAGATCGATTCAACCTAGGTGGAAATTATGTCGAACGTGCTCCAGAGCACGTGGTATTATATGACCTTCATTGAGGCTAGCTATATGCTCTGAAAGGACGTATCACAATACCACATAATAGTCCTACATGGTGTTGATTAACCAATGACCTCATATAGACAGACTCATACTAATGTATGTCTTATGCATGGGCGGTAAGTGTTCACCTTTATTTTATGCAGGGATGGACACATCAGTTGTGGGAAGGAATCACAGATAAGTGATATGGTTTATATATTTCTTATTTCACTTATGATGTCAATATGATATGATTTCATGCTTCCTATTTCACTATATGTTATTGATATGATCTGTCAATCAATCATAGTTCTAAATAGTAAGATCACCTTAGAAACTATATATTTCACAAGAATAACATTGTTGGTTTAGGCTAGTGGGTTAGTTCCGTTCACCAGCACACAAAAATATATTGACCCCAACTCTCTAGGTACGAATATTTGCTTGGACGTGTTGAGGCATTGGTGCTCGGATTAGCATCTTGAAGGTGTCCGACCATAGATGATTCTTTTGTGTATAGAGGACATAATATACAGAACGATGTAAATCCTTTGTGAGCAAGAGTTGAAATATATGTGTTATAAGCTAAGTTGGCATATTCAGCTGGCTAGCAAGAGCATTTGTATTCTGCAGCAAATATATGTTCATATGTTCTATTGTCACTTTAATTTGTTTGTTTGTTCCCCTGTAATATTGTTCTTTTGATATATCATTAACTGTGAATCTTTATGCCTTGTACATGTACAATTTAGACTTGTAAGACGTCACGTCTAGTTCGATTATGCGGAATAGGAACGTGACATAATGGCATCATAACATGACTTTACTTCATTGGACCATCATCTTTGATGCTCCATTGGATGTTCCATTCAATATATATATATATTGTGACGCTATGTGTGTATTTGCTAATTTGTAATGATATCGAAAAACACCAAGAGATAATTGTTACAATAGGGTAACAAGATAATCTGTGAATGATAGCTTGCATGTGAGAATACAGAAAAGCTAGCAGATATACAATAAGCAATTATGAGTAGTGGCATGGTATGTCATGAAGGATATGTTGCAAAAATTTCAATGAATGAGATCAACAGAAATCTTAAGTTGATTCGTGTGTATTTGCTTAGTTATGTTAAGATTTTGAGAAAGTAAATATTATGTTTGTGGTCGGTTGGGCCACTACATAATGGATAGTCTGGAATGGACGTTGGATCAATGCGAAGAGAGGTATGGTGCTAAAAATGGCTTGATTTCTAAGTGCTATATGCTTCGATCCTCGTAGTGATGATATGTTCTTCAGACCCTTTTCGTATTGATAGCGATATGTTTACTTGCGAAGGATGTGGTACTACCGAGACTCAGTTGGTAGTTATAATTTTCTGTATTTTGATTTTTAGTGTCCCTTGGGATATTGAGTTCGAATGATCAGGAGTAGGCTCTTGTCGAATTGATGTTATATTGGATAAGATTTAGAAAATATTGAATGGATGATTTGGTGCTAAGAATATTAAAATGAGTTATGTATTGGGACAGTGACTTGAGTCAATTGAATGAATATTTAAACATAGAATAAATGGTTAGGTATTATTGTTAGACTTATTGGAAAAATGATACGGATCAAATATCAAATGATGATTGGATCGGTGTGATAGAAATTGTATATCGGATATCGTGGTTTGGTTGCGAAACTGATAGTTCTTTAAAATAGTTGTTTACGTGCCTAGTTCTAAAGGTAGCTTGGAGCCTAATGTAATGGATAGTTTTATATTTGTGCATGTATGCTTAAAGGATTGAGGTGTATCGAGAAGTGATAAACATAAATCGTAGATTTTGTAGCCGCAAGGATAATTGTTGGTGTAGCATATAGACTCGTTAGACTACGCTAGAGTTATGTGATTCTTGTCATATAAACTAAGATGGTATGATTGTTGATGTTGGATGATCTATAATTTGGTTGTAATCGGGGTATGGTAGATGTGTGGATATTTACGAACCCGGTTTTACGAATGTAAATTTTTTCTTATAAAATTTTGATGGATGTGATGCAAACAAAGTTTATGGTTAATGAAAATTGTTAACTCGACCCTTGCAATGATAGAATAGATATTATAAAAGTAACACCCGATCAAATGCATTTAGAGAATGTCCTTATCTTATGGATTGGTTAGTAAGTCGGCTGGATTATACCAATATTAGAACGTATTAACATTGATTATAAAGTTGGGGAAAGAAGTGAGAGAAAATATCGCAAAGGATTGAAAGTAACTAAATTGGATCTATGATATCAAAATAATTTATGGTGTTGTATGAATAAATTGTTTACGAAGAAACTCAAATATGATATAAGGATACAAATTGGATAAACTTATGATTTTAGAATTTTGACAGTGATCAACTGAGGATTTCAAGATGGGATTGATAAAACTTACATGATGGGTTCAGGATTTGGACTGTGAAATTTATTTGGATGAGTTTTACAATTTATGATTCAACTGAGAATGATTTTTTTGAGTATAATGTCTCAGGGTAATGTTCTTTGGTAGATAGACTTTGACCATAGACAATTGGATGTTTTCCTGGTTAGCAGGTTCGTTGGCAAAAGCGCATCAGTTGTTGGATGGAAAGTATTTTCTTATATTAGGAGTAGAGCCCCTTAAAATGGTCGAGTTATGGTTTGGTCCCAAGAGAAGAAATAATCATGGTTTTTAGTAACCGTCCATCTTAGATGAGTTACCAAAATGATTGAGTATAACTTTTGGGACAACTAGCCTTAGAGACTTGGTGGAAGAGATAAGGTGCTATTAGAGACCCATACGATGCTCCTAACTATGTTACATAAGAAATCATGATGATGATAGAGATTTGAGTTGTATATATTGAGAGATAAGTCTAAGAGAAAGTGAATTCTTATTTCAAAAATTTGATTAAATATACTTCGGCTGAAGATAACATATTTGGATTTGTATTGGTCGGTGAATACTTGAATAATTTTAGTTGATTGATAATCAAGCTGGAATTAACGGATCAACTTATTGTGATAAAGATGGAATATTACGTGAAATTGTGCTCTTAGCAAGAATGATTGATAATGGAGTGACCCTCTGATTAAAATGTTGTTAGATTTTAATTGACCCTCGATGAGAGAATTAATATTAGTTTGGTAATTATACTGGAAAAGATTTGGTAGCTACATGTAACAAGTTATACTTGTGTGTGATAGATTTATAATCGAAGTTATCTTGATAGATGTGTGATTTGAAATTTATCCTTGGAAATGTTGTTGGTAATTTCATAGTCGGTAAGGCGAGACTGATTAGACTTTCATGTTAGATGTTTTGTTGCTATTAAAACTTTGTGATTTTTGTTGTATGGATTATGATATAGTTGAAAACTTAGTGGACATTATATTTATTGGGAAAGATTTGATATTACGAAGCTTGAAAATATTGATATAGAGCAATTTAAAATGATTTAGGGAATTGTCGGATCAGTTGTGGTTTAATGAGTCAGGATCGAAGAACGATTGCTTTTATTTTCGTTTTTATCGATGATTACTGAATAGATTGAAACAATATGAAAATGTCCCGGTTACTCATATGAGATAAAGTTGACAAAATTGTTGTTAAGGAATGGAATTACATTATGGATTTTGAGAACTTTGATATTGTCTGTTGTAAGTTAGTCCCATATTTTAGAATGATTTAAGTATAGTGTCTGGGTGAATAACCTAGATTGGGTAGTCCCAAATGTTTGTTGGTGGTTTAGAGGATGATGACTGTGAAAGAATATTTTCGTGTGAGGCACAGTATAATTGAAGACAAAATATTTTGGATATGTTGAACTTAGTCGATATTGGTAAGACTTCAAAAGCGGTTTAACAGAGACTTAGGTATACAAGATGTGTGCAACGATGGGATAAGATGGTGTTGTAAAAACTAGTTGTGTTCAGATGCGCAAGAGCTTGATGTAACAGTATGATGCATGGAGTATCAATATGAAAAATAAAGGGATTAGATGTGGTTATGGTTCTTAAATTGTACAGAGATTTTGTGGAATATCACGTATTCTAAGGAATACCTATGTGAGAGAGTTATCAGATTTGGTAAAAAAAGGAAAAGTTGGACCGGAAGTATTAATTCCTTATATGGTTGGAAGAAAGTTTCACCTGTAGCCTATCGAATCGCACCACCACTGGCATTACTGCACTTTGTTTCTAAGTCCCACAACTTTGGAAATAAGTGCATAATCCACGTTAAAGGATAGGCAATGACCAAATAAAGCAGCATGAAGAATTTCAGTGAGCTAAGGAACTTATGCAACTATTTTTTTTCCAGGAAAATAGAAGGTAGATTGGAATAAATGATTAAGCACAAATTTTAAATTGTTAGAAGAGACAAAATGGGACGTTGAAGCGAAGTTGAGTGAGAAGTTTCCTTGATATTATTGTGATGAAGTGGAATGAGTTATCCTTTTAAGTTTCGAGGATAAAACTTTTTTGAGTGATATATTATGTAATGCTTCGCTTCATATGGTGCATTATGGTGGTTCGTTAGCCTATAGAGGCTTGGTTGGATTTAGTTTCATATGGAAGAATTTTGCAGAGCTCTTTGTGATTGGTGTATTGCCCTGCTGCGGGCGAAGGCATTATATGGACGTCGTAGATTGAATCGGCTAGTTGGTTCTGAGCTGTACGAGCAATCACGAAATTTGAGTGGTGATGTAGACTTGCTTAATCTGGTCGGATTAGATGATTAAGAAGTATGGCTTGCTCATATGGTTATATTAGTTAAGAAGATCGTGCATCACCTTAAGTCATGTTTTTGAGGAATCGTACGGTATCGACTCAGACGGAGCAGATAGGTGAATCTACATAGGTGGATGGTTCTGACACATCTTTTTTACTCCTTCACATCCTTAATAAAGAATAATTCTTTGGTTGCCTTGCAATATCCTTAGATCAATAATGCATTACAGATTGTAACTAAAAATAAAAGTCACCATGCATGTTGTAACTCTAAAAAATGATACATTGAATGGTGGTAACTATTGAGTGCATCTATGCACAAGATTTATGTAGTAAGACCTTCGTATGAGAAACGAACAGTTGTGGTGAGATACTACGAAACTGACATTATGTGATTTTGTAAGTTTCGTATGAGAAGCGGACAATTGTGGTACGGTACCATGAAACTGTTGGATTGTGGTTTGGTGCCATAGGACCACTGGATGGTCAGTATATTTGGGACATGATGGTCGCCAATCAGAATATTGAATGAATATATTTAAAGCACAAAAATGATTGATTGTACGAGTAGAATGTAAATTAATTTACTTATGTTTTCTGTACCACTCATGTTTTTATAGTTGTCATGACGCGCGCACAGATATTCAGGTACAAGTACGTGAGCACGTCCAACCTGCACTACGGCATCGACAATAGTACATTATTCTAGACCTCAATAATCGTCATAATACTCAATGAGTATCAATCTACTCAAGCATAGTTGATATGGAAAGATAAAAGGTGTAAAAAATACCCACATATACGATCATCACAGTCCACTATCAGTACTTTCAATACATCATACATGGTAAGTCTCCAGAGACAAATTCGGTAAAATAACCACAACTTACACTGTACATTTGATACATAAATAAAGTCTAATCTAAATCTTTTAGAATCCTCTAGGGTCATCACCCAATCCAAGTACTAATCTCTGTGTCATCATCTGATATGTCAACTATCTAGTCAGGACTGGAACAAACTACAACTATAAACATGAACTCAATAAAGAATAAAGCTTAAAATATATAATGTAATGGAATACTATATGTACAATGAAACATGCATTGACTTTTTGTACTAGAGAATCATGCAATCACTGAAATCATGTACAAGAACATTTATGACTTATGATCTAAAGACTGGTTTCAATAAGTAACAGACTAGAAATCATAATACAATAAAGGTGCAGCTTAATCATAGGTGAAGTGTATGATTAAGCTATTCACAATACCTAGCTAATTTAGGTTTAGTCACATAACTACTTAGTATTTCCCCCTTTCCAACACATGAACTAGAACAATACTCATAATAAAGTATAAGCAATCTCGTACCCTTCTTGTGTCCAATAGGAATCATGAATACGAGCATTTACTAAGTAAAGAGACACAGTCATAGTTTACTTCCCTAATGTCCAAATCTGTTGGAGTAGTGATCTAATCCAAACCTGCAATGCTTCGAAGGAGGCTCGGTCGAAAACACTTGGTCGGTGGCGAACGATCCAAGGCCCATGAGGATGGACAATGACGCCGAAGCTGGCAGCTAGATAGATCTAGAGATCAACCACGAGGATCCTCAACGACTATCGGGATACGGTCAGTGCTGTCACTGGTGTCTACCGGGAAGCTCGACCATAGGGTTGGAAGGCAGATGTGCGACACCGCACAAAGGTGCTCATGGTGGATTACTTGTCGGAGCTCCACCGATTTGATACTGGAGATGTGAATCCCCCCAGAGAATATGTTGGAGCTTATGTTCTGGAGTCAATTGAACCACTACTGTGTCAAACCCACAGGGAAAGGGAAGATGGAGCCATCCGCCTGGAGGATACACGACAGATGAGAGATCGAGCACGCCAAGGAACAAAGTTCGGCAGAATAGTTGCTCCTCGCCATAGACTCGAGTCTTGCCGATGATTGTAGTATTTAAACATAATCTACAAGAATCATCAAGGAAGAGTAAGGATTGATAGAAGCTAGAGATCAAAATTTTGTTATAATTATTGGTAGTGAAAGGAGGAAGACAAGGGAAGCTGGTGGGTGTGGTTAGAAGAATTAGGTTAGTGGGATTTGAAACGGTGAAAAGAAATTTCGAATAGGAATGGATCAATTGATTATAGGCTGTGAGGATTTAATTTGGTATGAAAATGGAGTTGGGCTAATGGATATTTATAAGGAAGTATGGAACAATTTGGAAATTGCAAATAATTTTATTTTTATTACTTTTTAATTTAACAATGTCTTAATTTAATTAGTTAGTTACAAAAATATTTTCTAGAAACTTCCCACATATAATTTTAATTTATATTTAATTAATTGCCCTTGCCTTCTTCATAATTAATATTTTTTAATAATTGTTAAATAATATTTAATTTTTTCACAAGGTAATTATGGGAAATTAATTAGGAAACTCTTTATTTAGGATTCAAAGGGGTTAAAATCTACGCACCTTAGAAAAAATTTATTTTCAAAATTTTAGATGAACACACGCAGGAAAGAGGAGAATGATAAATAAAATATTAAGCTCAACATTTTTTGAGATATGAAGTAAAACATGGTAAGAGTAGTTAATAGTTAGCTAGCATGACCATGGAAATAAATTTAAATGAATGGTGCCATGCCCTGGTTCCGTAGAGCCAAACGTCGCCACTGGACGTGATGCCATACAAGCCTAAGTTGCACTTGTACAAGACAAGCACCAAAACGACCGATTGGGCATCTAAGATATATAGTCATCACATCAAAAATACTAAGCAGAAAAGTTGAATCAACACAAGATATAAAAAAATAATTCTCTTTATTGATGGTATACAATGAAATTACGACGACTCGAAGCGTAGAAACAACTTGATTGCAATCATTCAATCTCTCTCTCAATAAAATAAAACATGCCCATGAGGTTTACAACTCGAGAACTGTACAATCAACGATGTTCTATACAATATGTCCTTTATATACAAAGAAACTACGTCTCCGGCCGTAATGCTTCAAGTCGTCAACCAAGCTCCAATGCCTCGGCCCGTCAAAGAAAACTCCTCACCTGTGAAGATCTGTGGGGGGATCAGTACATAGAAATGCACTGGAGAGTGGCTTCTCGTCCACTCAACAGAACCAACATGTTCATTATGTGAGTGCAAGCAAACTTATATGGTCTTTCTAATCTTGCCTTGTGATTAGTTACCTGGCAAAGAGAAAATAAAGCGTACTTGTGTCACAACATAAAGTGCCACACAACAAAGTACTAGGGTTCAACTTACCAATAATTACCATCCGTCTTTCCCTGTCAGCACAATAATATTAACCCATAAATTTATACTCAAAGTGTCATAGGTTTGTCTCTGCAGAAAACAATCTTTAGGCTCATAAAAATATAAGTGTACAATATACTCGTTTCTGCAAACATACTTATAGGCCTGCAAGCAGATAACATTAGCATGCAACCTATCTCTAAATGAGGGTCATTAACACGACAAGCCATCTTGGACTATATTCTAGTGAGATGTTGACCACTTCGTGTGCAGGCACGATCTACACCGAAGGTCCCAAAATATCCGTATTACGATGCACCCTTCCAGTCCAGGTCACACACCCTACCGAAGGTCCCACAATAACTCGTTACTTTTAGGCCAAAACGATCCCAGTGTCCCGACGATTGTTCGAGGAATCAAACCTTGTGCACAAGTTGTCCATGTCCATGAAAATACGTGAACGTCTAAACTCTACTAAAATGCACGGTATCAAAAATTTCCATAACTATATAATTACTACTCAGCATTTACCATACTTCTTGAGTTATCGTTCGTCTCAAATTTACCATCTTTATGCAGTTACCAGCCCAGGGACACGGCCTTAGCGAACCAACGGTCCCGAAACCTTCTATGTTACACTTCTTTGAAACATAATAAGATACTCTTTATGTCTAAAATAATAGAACCACATTCTATAGAATACTCTATAACAGTGATATAGTCAACAAGACATTGCAACAATATGAAAATCTATTTTGTAGCAACAAGTCTAAATAATCTATGTAAAAGATAAAAGAGTGATACTTTATACAAGTCTAAAAACATAAATTCAGAGTTCATATCTAAGGCATCAGTACGAAAGCCTAACTCTTATATCAAGTTAATAATTTCATGTTCTGAACCATCATGTTATAGAGTGAGATTATTCTCTTATCTATGTGGGTTCTATTCTTTTATTATCAATACTAATGACATCAAAACATAAATTAGCAACATCAATTGTTAAGTATGAAGGTAGAGCAAAGAAAGGTTCATCGAAAATGCCTAACTGAAGAAGCACATGACTGCCTCGACCGAGCAAAACTCTAAACAATCCTCCGAAATGAGCTCAAGTCCAAATAATACTTCTACAATTAACCATCTCAAGGAACCATGCAAAGTGGGGCATTACATAATACAACACTCAAAATTTTTTTACCCTCAAAACTTCTGAGAATAAACTTATCCAACTGAACCTCAGGAACCTGCTACTCAAACTCTGACGTTGACTCCACGCAGCAAGACCATCCAAACAATATGAACCAATACCAAGAACTCATAAGCACCTTCCAAATCTTGCACAACTCTCTCTACCCACAATAACATGCCTGTACAACTCTCTGCACTCAATCCAAAGACTACTCTTAAAATCCAAGGCTGCACCAATAGTGCTCAAACAACTGAACATAAAAAAACTCAATAAAATATCTTAATATACAACTTGAACAAACCTTTCATAATTTCAGAGATAGATCAAACACAATTTCCCTCATTCTAATACAAGGTCCCTCACGCCTTATCCTAATCTATCAAACAAGGACACTACCAAAATCAATCCAATCATATCCAAAACTTTACCAACAATTCTCTGTCTCCATCAACGCATGCACCTCTCGCAGGATTACATAACTTACTGGGAAGCTAGCACTCATAACACCAAGAGAAAACATAGAACTAGGGCAACTTGCCCGGGCACTATACCTCGATCATTCTGAATCAAAGAACATAACATGAAACCAAACCAATATCTCCAAATCGAATCCAAGTATTGCACCTCAACCAATCTAAAACTTTTTAAGACATCAAATTTAAATCACAACCAAACTTCCAAACTTAACTGCATCAAGGTCCAAATCTAATATGATATATCAATACTTAATTCTCTTCAAGAAAATTTTACTATCTCTGAAGTTTCCATTGAGCCGATCCATGATCCATCTTCCGAGAAATTCCTCAACTCAACAAAACAACTATCCAAATCTAAATCACTTATAAATCTTGAGTTATTTACTATGCATACCTCGATCACACTCTTCAAAACATGATCTCAATCCTGATAACATCATCCAAGTTCAACCAAGTATAAATTCGTATTTGTTCTATCCCCAAAGGACAATTTCAATTCATCTCTCGCTTGCAACATATCAAAATCTATATCCATATTGCTCATCAACTTTCTCCCAATAACAAGAAATTCAAAACTATTAAAATTTAATGCATTTTGTCAGCCAACAATCAATTCTTTCAATCAATCCTTATAATGTCATAAGCAATACCCCAAGTATTCCAGCCTATGCAATCTTAATATTACCTCGAGTAAGGTCAATCCAAATCCAAGACAATTCTAATCCAAGGACCGCACTACTATTAATCACTTCTTCCAAACGGACAATTCTGAATAAAGATTAATTTCATCAATCAAATTTCGTCCATCACCTTTACTTTAGTAAGATTCTATGAAACAAATCAGACAATAATCAATCAATCCAACAAGTCCCTGATATCATCTCATTCTTCCAACCGAAAGCTATCAATTCATCTTTAAATAATCAAAGCCACCAAAATCAAAATATAATATGCCATTCTAATCTCAATAATCATCAAACTTCTCAAGATCCACATCAAATTCTGAGTCTCAATTCTCAATCTCGCTACACTAGCTTTATAGTCTATCCAGATAACTTTTCTAAGGTCAATCAAACCAATTCTATCACTTAGAATTGGGATGTCTGCCTAACCACTAGGCTAGCTCACCAGGACATACTCCAATATTTGATAACTCATATCTAACAGGCAACCAATCCGTTGTACTTACCCACAATCCTAGGGGTCAAACCTTATCCAACAATTTAGGACATTCTACCAAAACTCTTCTTACTCAAAACATCTAAACATCCAACAAAGATCATCCTACTAACGTCAACATCCCAAAAATCTAAGGGTCGGAGTCTATTCAACAAAGCCATTCCTAGAATTTATTAATCTAACAATTGTCCTTAATTATATCATGATCGACAATCAATATAAGAACCTCATAGTGCAAATCCTAAAGTTTGTACGCTAGAATCCACCAATCCAATTTCACAAATCTAAATCACCAAATCGAAAGTTATAACTCTTGATCACAAGTCTATCAATCATAAATTACTTACAATCCAATCATGCTCGTCCTCGATACATATATCTCATTCACTTGTATCAACGAATCTACTTAATATCAATTCAGCCAATCAAGACAATCCTCAAAATTATCGTTCGCTTTGATCTTGTATATTCATTCTATCCAAGTTATAGATCGATTCCTATAATTTATTCTAACTATCGATCTTGTTACACTAAACCAATAATAAATCACTGATAATTCCAATATCCACCAAGTCGAGTTTGATAAATATTCGTCCAGTTATGCATTATGGTTACTTCAACCAAGTCGTCTGAAACTTCAACGTTATAATTCAATCAACCAATAGTCTTCAATCTAGCATCCATAAAGACAACCAAGTTTAAAGATTTAACATGCACACACCTATCATTCGTCCAACAAGAATATCCTCAAGCCAATGTCTATCTATCTTCAATATACTTCAATATCATCAAGTATATATGCATGGCCATAAAATTATCTATTCGTGAAACATCATATTCATTCTAGCCAATACTATCTTCCGAAGTAGATATTGGTTAAACTCATCCAAACTCATGATCGGATCAGCTATCGTCTATCTCAAGCCTTCGAGCAATACAAATATCAAACCTTAGAGCCATTATCTTCCAAACAAATTTACAATCGTACTATCCTCCAATTGCACCATCTAATCTTCTTAATGCAAATCTTAATCATCCTTAATGCAAGCCAAAATTTCATAGATTATCCAAATAATTTTCTCAACCAAGCCATCCATTCAGTCATTCTGAATCCTTATCCGATATAATCTGAAAATTGCACAAATTATTCTCAATCATCCGAACCAATCTTATATGAGACATTCAAAATCACAACTAAATATGCAAAACTCTATTTGAGGCTTTGTACTATCCATCCATTGCTGATAGAATCACAAATACCCCAAATTCTTCAATCCATCAAACATCCCCAAGTTTACCCAATACAACACTCAGAGATCAAGCCACTCTACATACCAAAATGTATCAAAATCAAACTAAAACCAATATGTGCTCCATACTCTAAGTGAATATCCATTCTATACATTTCTTATTGCGGTGATCCCAACGATAATAAGCATACCATCAACTAAAATAAAATTATAACCAATCTACTTGAACATGCAAACTCATTCCATTCCTTGAAATCCAAGCACGCATCCTCCATAATATTATGAATAATCTCAAATCTCACTGCAGCACCTTTACTGATAGCCATCCAAAATCCAACTATTCTCATGCCCAAACATCCAATAACTCAGTCTGATTGCACAATATTCTGAAACATTTCCAACATATTGCCTCAAACACCTGAACCAAATACTGTGCTTTGCAAAGCTATCCCTGGTTATAAAAATGTCCACATGAGATTCAAAAATATTTAGACTTATTGTATGGAACATCCAAAAAACTTTGAGAGAGAGAGTCAAGGAATTAAATATCAAAAGTAACATCATAGTGATAGATAATCAATTGGGGGTTCCAAGGACATAAAGTCATACTCAGATACCAAAATGTCATGCCTCGATTATGTAGAACCAAATGTCGCCACTGAGCGTGATGTTGTACAAGCCTAAATTGTACTTATATAAGACAAACACAAAAAATGACGATTGAACATCTAATACACATAATCATCACAACAAAAATACCATACAAAAAATTTAAATCGACACAAGAAATACAAAAATGATTCTCTTTATTGATGAAATACAATAGAATTACAGTGACTCGAAGCAAAAAAAAAAAATAACTTGATTATAATCATTTAATCTATCTCTCTCAATAAAATGAAACATGCGATAAGGCTTAAAACTCGAGAACTGTACAACCAACAATGTTTCATGCATTATATCCTTTCTATACAAAGAAACCATGTCTCTATCCGCAATGCTTAAAGTCGTCAACCAAGCTCCAATGCTTCGACCCTCCAAGTAAACTTCACACCTGCGAAGATCTGGTGGGGGATCAGTAAATAGAAATGCACTGGTGAGTGGCCTCTCTCCCACTCAACATAATCAATACGTTCATTATGTGAATGCAAGCAAACTTATATGGCCTTTCTTCCTGAGGATTGGTTACATGGCATAGAAGAAATAAAGCGTACTTGTGTCACAACATAAAGTGTCATGCAACCGAGTACTAGGAATCAACTTACCAATAGATACCCTCCGTCCATCCCTATCAGCACAATAATATAAACCTATGATTTATACTCAAAGTGTCACAGGTGTGTCTCTGCAAAAGATAATCGTTAGACTCATTAAAATATAAGTGTACAGTGTACTCGTTCTGCAAGCATACTGATAGGTTTGCAAGTAGATAACGTTAGCATGCAGCCTAACTCTAAATGAGGGTCACTGTCACTATAATTCATCTTGGACTATATTATTGTAAGACGGTGATCACTTCGTGTGCATGCAAGATCTACACCGAAGGTCCCGAAATACATGCATTGCAATGCACCCTTCCAGTCCAGATCGCACACCTTACTGAAGGTCCAACAATACCTTGTTCCTTCTAGGCTGACATGATTCCAGTGCCCCGACGATTGTTCGAGGAATCAAACCTTGTGCACAAATTGTCCATGACCATGTAAAAATAATTAGACTTTACTAAATTAATGGTATAAAAAAGTGCAATAACTATATCATTACTACTCGACATTTACCATACTTCTCGAGTCTTCGCTCTTCTCAAACTTACCATCTCTATACAGTTCCTAGTCCAGGGAGACTGCCTTGGCGATCCAACAGTCCCAAAACCTTCTATGTTACACTTTTTTGAAATATAATAAGAAAATAATAGAACAATATTTTATATAATACTCTACAACAGTGCTATAGTTCATAAGATATTGCAATATTATGAAAATCTATTCTATAGCAACAAGGCTAAATAATATCTGTGATAGATAAAAACAGTGATACTTTACACAAGTCTAAAAACATAAATTCAGAGTTTCTGTCTAAGGTATCAATACAAAAGTCTAACCCTTATATCAAGTTAATAATTCCATATTCTAAACTAGCATGTTACAGAGTGAGACTATTCTCTTATCTATGTGGGTTCTCTTCTTTTATTAGCAATACAAACTGATGGCATCAAAACATAAATTAGCAACATCAATAGTTAAATGTGAAGGTAACGGAAAGAAATGTTCATCGAAACTACCCACATGAAGAAGCACATGAATGCCTCGACCGAGCATAATTCTGAACAACCCTCTAAAATAAGCTAAAGACAAAATGATATTTTACCAACTAACCATCTCAAGGCACCATGCGGAGCGGGGCATTACATAATACAGTACTCAGAAAATGTTTCGTCTTTAAAACTTCAGAGAACGAACTCATCCAACTGTACCAACTAAACCTGAAACTACTACTCAAACTCTGACACCGACTCTATGGAAGTAAGATCATCCAAACAAGTTGAACCAATACCAAGCAATCATAAGTACCTTCCAAATTTGATCAAGACTTGCACAATTCTCTCTGCCCACAACAACATGCTTGTACAACTCTTTGCACTCAATCCAAAGCCTACTCTTGAAATTCAAGGTTGCACCAATAGCGCTAAAATATTTGAACATTAATAATATCAATGAAACATCTCATATCTAACTTGAACATGCCTTGTATAATTTCAGAGATCGATCAAACACAACTTTCCCCCATTCCTCAAACAACGCAAGGTCTCTCACGTCATAGCCAAATCTATCAAACATCGACACCACCATCCAAGCATATCTAAAACTTTACCAACAATTCTCTGCCTCAATAAACGTATGCACCTCTCATAGGACTACACTACTCAACTCACATGGCAACTAGCACTCATAGCACTAAGGGATAACTTAGAACTAGGGCAACCCATCCTGGCACTATACCTCGATAATTCTGAATTCAAAGAACATAACCTGAAACCAACTGATATCTCCAAATCAATCTAAGTATTTCACCTCAACCAATCCAAAAATTTTTAAGACATCGAATTCAAATAAAAACCAAACTTCCAAACTTGATTGCATCATGGTCCAAATTCAATCATATATGTCAATACTCAATTCTCTCCAAGAATTTTTTACTATCTCTGAAGTTACCCTTAAACTGATCCATGCTCCATCTTCTGAGAACTTTTTCAACTCAACAAAATAACTATCCAAATACAAATCATTTACAAATCCCGAATTATTTACTATGCATACCCTGATCACACTCTTCCAAAAAAGATCTTAATCCTCGTAACATCATCCAAATTCGACTAAGTATAAATTCGTCTTCGTTCAATCCCCAAGGGACAATCATAATTCATCTCGAAATACGCAGTAGAGGAATTGAACGATAACAGAAAGATTATAACTCAATAATGGAGTAAACAAGGAAGACATAATTAACAAATAACCATACTTTTAATGTGGCGTGATTAGGACAGACGAATAGACGGGGACATAGTTTATTTTGGAAAGCAGGCTTTAATGAGAACGTACAATAATTAATTGATCAATATAAGAAGTGTGTGATTCATATAAAAGAATTTTATGTGATGTACCAAATTAAATTCAGGTGAGAATGCAAAGATATGCAAATTAAGGAAAGTTGATGATTGTATGATAATAGGACATAGTCTCAATAATATCCGAAAACCATATATATATATATATATATATATATATATATATATATATATATATATATATATATATATATATATATATATATATATATATATATATATATATATATATAATCACTTTACTTTCTAGCTGCAGTGAACTCTCGATTCCATGATTCAAATAAATAGCTACAATGTGCAGCTTCCTAGCCATATATGTTACAAATATACTTTCAATTTTATCCATTTTCAAACAATATCAAACAAACAACTCAAGCAAGGTTCCCAGAATTGACTAAAAGGAGATCAATCAAGATAATTTCAAGGATTTGGTGGATCAAGGAAATTAAAGAAATCAATTACATTTGAGGAGTCTTATTATGTGATTGAGTAGCATTTTATTTCTTATACATAAATCCTACTAAGAAGCCTTTAATTCAATCTAGAGTCTTAGTTTAAGTCCAACTATTTTAAACCAATTTAACTATTTTAAACTATTTTTTTTTTTTACTTCCTTTACTTATCAAAGAGGGGAAATGGATGAAAAGAGAGAGAAAACCTACCATGGAGAGAAAATTTGGTTTGAATGAATTTGGGTCATTTAGTTGGTGGCTTTTATAGGTCTTAAGGACTTAGGACCCAAGCAAAGGAATTTAATTTTTAACCAACTCTTTCTAGAAAATTCTCTTAACTATTTAAGAAGCAAACAAATTCCATTGTAGTAATTTGCTTAATTAATCCATTCAAGAAATTTTTTTACTTTATTACTTAAATAATTTTAGTAAAGAAATTGTAACCCATTGCTATTATTATTTTCTCTTAAAGGATTAAAATCGAGTTTAATTATAATTTTTCTTAATCTAATTTACTAAAACTTTTTTAGTTGAAAACTCTAGTAAAAGAATTAAGATTAAGAGATTTACAAATGACAAGGGAACAATAGTTAATCAATAATTTTCTAGATAGTGATTGAGCATTACTTTCTTGCAAGCTTGCAATATAATGATTTACCTAAGTAATATCACTACATCACACTATTTACGAAGACGAGACATGTATGGGCCACTATAGAAACGTGTAACGACCCGAATGTTCAGGTACGAGTGCGTGAGCGCGTCCATCCTACATCGCGGCATCGACGGTAGTACATTGTTCTAGACCTCATTAATCATCATAATGCTCATGAGTATCAGTTTACTCAATTACAGTAGGTATGGAAAGATAAATATTGTAAACAATACCCACATACAACCCACTAGTCCATATCTCCTTTCAGCTTACATTTTAGCGGTACACCTATTGTTTATATTTTGGTGTTTCCAATCATGTTCTCACTCACATGTATACGTGGACCCCACCAAATATGAGTGCTATTTTTTTAGAATTATTTACACTAACTACCCCTAAGTTTTGGACTTATTACAAATGGTACCCCTATTTTTAAACTAATTACATTGACCGTCCCTATATTTTTTGTTTATTATACGGGGTACCCCTACTTTAAGATTAAAAAAAAAATTATAACACTAACTATCCCTATTTTTTTATTTTTAAAGGGATGGATGGTCAGTAAAATTAGTTTAAAAGTAGGGATATCCTATGTAATAAGTTTAAAACTTAGGAATAGTTAGTGTAAATATATTTTTAGAAAATTTACTGTAGAGAAATTAATTTATATTAAATTAATGCAAACGAAATAAGTTTACTTAAATTAAAAATAGAGACACAGTCCGCCAACTCAGTTGGCGAAAAACACAACGCAGCGAACACGTGTACAAAAAAGCCAAATGTGGACCCCACTATCCAATTTTTGCCAATACTGTTGGCAGAAATTGGGCAGTTGGGCCCGCGGGTTGGGTTGGGTTGGGGTGTTTTGGTTGGTTTGATTTGCTTTGTTTTATTAGTTTTTTTAATTAATTATGTTTTAATTTTTTATTTAGTTTAGTTTTTGAATTTGGTTTAAGAAAATATACTTTAACGAAATAAAATTAAAATAAATTAATTGTAACGAAAAGAAACGGTTTGGTTTTTTTATAAAATTGTAAAGAAATTTTTTCCCATTGCAATGTTTGATAAGAAAAAAAAACTAGTATTTTTTTTTGTCCTCTAATTTTCTGTTTATTTTAATGGTTTAGTTTTTTTTATATGAAAAAAAGAAGACTAGTAAAGAAGAAACACAAATAATAGGTTGGGGAATAATTTGGTTTTTATTTGGGTTTGAAATTGGGTCTGGGTCTATGGATTGGTGTTGGTTTAGTAGTTGGTTTATGTCCAACGGTTATTTCACAACCGCTCTTTCAACGGCTCTTATTTTTCCAACATTCGTCTAATGATCGTTTCGAAGTTACCTATATAAACGTAGTATTTGTTTGATATCAACATACCAAACATTGCAAACAAAAATTTTATTTTTTTTCATACGAAGTTTCTTTCTTTCCACACAGGAGAAGCTCAGTTCAATATACAATCTATGAAGTCCATTTTCTTGTTGCCATGGATCGAAGTATAACAATACTATGCTCGCTTGGTGGTGTACTAAATGAGTTAGCTTATGAAGGAGGTTTAGTTGAAGTTCTTTTAATTAATCAAAATATTTCGTTTGATAATTTACGTAATCTAATAATTAATTTTTTTTCTATTGACTATAAATTTTTATTGGTACATATTTATCTATCTAATTGTATAAATTTAGTTAGTGAGGAAGCATGTAAATTTATTCTTGAATTTAATATACAATCACCATATATTAATATTTTTGTGACTCTAACACCACCACCACCAAGAATTAGTAGTGCTCCTAGTTCTTCTCACCAAGTTATTTCATTTACTGAAGAAGAACATAGAGTAGATGATGGTAATACCGACAATAAAAATAGTGATGATTTAATAAAAAATATAGATGATGTACTTAATAATAATGTTGATAGTTTAAACAATTTATTCATTGGAAGAGAATTTATGAATCGTCATGCATTTAGAAGTTTTATTAGTGATATAGCAATTGTAAAAAAAATTTGTTACAGGGCTACTAGAAACAATGCCAGTGGAATTGTATATAAATGTAACGTTTCTAGTTGTAATTGGAGAGTGTGCGCTAAAGCCATTGGCAACAGCGAAACATTCATCATTAGTACGCTAGAAAATTTACATTCTTGTTTAGGTGGACTTACAACAGAAAATCATCCATTAGCGACGACTATATGGGTTAATAATAAGATTATTGATAAAATTCGTGATAATCAGTTGTATAGTCCATCGCATGTTATAAATGATATCTATAGGGAACACCGAATACATATTAAATATTGTAAAGCTTGAAAAGCTAGAGAAATTGCTCTATCAGAAATAAATTATAGTTATATTGATGCATATAGTAGTCTTGAAGAGTATGCTTTTCAATCATTGAGACAAATCCAGGTAGCAGATGTTATATAAAGACTACAGAAAACAATAAGTTTTAAAGAATTTTATTTGTTTCAAGGCATGCATTGATGTCTTTTTAAGGGGATGTTTACCTGTGATTAGTACGTGTTACATTTTTTTCCTCTAAATTTTAAGGTATTTTATTTATTGCGTGTGCTCATGATCCTAACTATCAATTATATTCAATTGCTTATGTTGTTGCTGAGAGCGAAAACACAGATTCTTGGACTTAGTTTTTAAACGGTTTAAAAACATCTTTTGAAGGTAGTTTTAATGCGTGTGATACAATTTCTTTTATATCAGATAAACAGAAAGGATTAATAAATGCTATGCGTGCTACTTTTCCAGAATTACCTTATTTTTATTATATTCAACATTTTAAACAAAATTTAAAACAAGTATGTAGACTGCCTTATTTTTAACATAAATTAGACTACCTTGCAAGATGTTATAATGAGACAGATGCGAATATTTGCTTTGAAACAATTAAGGCTGAAAATATCGATGTTTACAATTGGCTTATTGGAGTAAATAATGAAGCTCATGTTTTATCACACTGGATAACAACTTATTCTTCGTGTCCTAGATTAGATATTAACATATCGAACCTTGCTGAATGCTTCAATAACTGGGTTAAAAACTTACGCGATAAACCAATAACAACACTACTTGATGGTATTCGAGCTAAAATTATAACATTTCAGGACAAAAATCAGCAAAAAGCTAAAAATCTTGCAACTGATTATTATCCAAAGATGTTAAATACTATGGCCAGTATCACAAGAAAAAGACACCAGTTGCAAATATTGAGTATAGTTGGTTATTTGTTTGAAATACTAGATCGTGAAACAAACAGAACATATGTTGTTAACTTAGATAAAAAATAGTGTACATATTTTAAATGGTATCATACTTGTCTGCCATGTGTACATGAATGTTATGCTTGTAATTCTAAAAATATTAGCATCGAGAGTTTTTATCCAGGTATTTTTTCAAAGAAGCATTAAGAAGCGTATATGAGCCGCACCTGGAGCCAATTCCAGTCCCTAACAACGTTCAAAGTACATTGGTTATAGGCGACATTGGAGTACCAGATGTACGACGGAAAGCGGAAAGACCAAAGAAGAATCGCATCATTACGAAGGATCAATCTTTAAGAGATCTCCGATGTAGCAACTGTAATGGTTTAGGACACAATCGAAGAAGATGTACCAACCAACCAAGAGAATAAATGCATTGGCATAGATTTTCTTAGAAAAGTTATAAGTTCATTGATATAATTTTATTTCTAATACATAAATTTCTAATAAAACCTAGCAGTACAAGATTTTCATTCTCTGCCTCTTGCCATCCTGTCATAATACCTACGAGGCATTGGCCTAAGACCAAGTCTATTTCTTCTTGTCCTCGGGTCTCTCCCCTGGCAATGGTGCCCATGGGTCAAATTCATCAGTCTCATGTGTCTACACCGGCGTTGTTGGAGTCACAAATAACTGAGTAGCTGTATCAAATTATGGTGCATCAAATATAAAAATGGCCATCAGCATGTAATAATCCCAATAGTCACCACCAGAATGTGACGTCCCCTCGTCCATCTGTGGGGTATGTGCCTGTGACGTCCCCTCGCCCGCCCACTGGGAAGTGCCCTGGCCAGCCGACTGGGAAGTGTCCTGGTCAGCCTGCTCGGAAGTACCCTGGTCAGCCTACTGGAAACTGCCCTGCTCAGCTTGCTGAGGTGTAAACCCCCAAAAAATTCAAAATTTAAAAATAAATTTTCTGGATTTTTTTTGTGATTTTTAACTAATTAAAATAAATGTTTTCTGGTATTAAATAAATTTTGTGATTTTATTAAATATTAAAATATTATGAAAATAATATTTTTTGGGTGTAAAATAAAATATTAGACATACTGCAATTTTTTAGAATTTATTGGACCAAAAAACTATTTTTAAAATGGCTAAAAACTAAGTTTTAAAATAAACCAAAATGAACCGGGTTAAACCCATTCTGAACCAACCCAAACCGGTTCAAATAAACCGAACTGGACCAACCCTAGCGGGCCGGGTCGGATCCATACCCGTACCCGCATCCAAACCCGAACACGACCCGCCTATCCTGCTACAGTATCCCCAATTAAACCCCGATAAATCGCCTTCCCTCCCCGGCCGTTTCCCCGCCGCCTCCGCCGCGATCCCCACGTCCGTTCATCGCTTGCCGCTCTGACTTCCCGACCCGCCGTCGCCAGCTTCTCCTCTCCCCGCCAATGGCCGGCCTTTCTCCTCCCCGCCGTGCCCTATTTAAACCCCCAGTCGATCTCCTCTCGACCACCACCACTACCACGATCACCACTTCATCCACCACCGAACCACCATCCTCCAGCCGATGACCTCCTTTCGACGTGAACCCCTGCCCCTTCACCACTGTCAATCGCCAAGCTCCCCTGCCCCTTCACCACCGTCAACCGCCAAGCTCCCCTGCCACCGCCACAACCGCCAAGCTCCCCTGCCACTGTCGCAACCGCCAAGCTCCCCTGCCACTGGACTCTGCCGACGAGCTTCCCAGCTGCCGCCGCCAGCAACCCCACTATGAAGACCAGCAGATGCCACCGTCCGGCCAAGCACCGCCGCGCCGCGCCGCGTGTATATGACGTATAGTCTATTCCGATTTCCTGTTCAGGTGAGGATTTCTCTTTCCTCGTCGTGCCGATGTTCGAAGAGGCATTGCGACCCGTTCCCTGCGTGACCCTCTCGAACCCTGTGTAATTTGTTCGGGGTATCGCGTCCTGTGATGGTCGCAAACCACGACGCAAAAATAGAAAAAATGACTCTTATTTTTGAAAATTCAGAAACTGGCCCAAACTCCCCGGTTCACGACCGATTTGTATGCAACCTGTTAACTAATTCTAAAAATCACCTGAACAATAATTTAGACCATATAACCAAGTTTTAAATCCTGTTTTTAGTTTAATTTATTGAGCTGTAATTTGTATGTTATTCTCGGGTAAAATTGGCCAAAATTTTGGTCTTTAAAAACATAAATTTTCCCAGAACTGGGTGCGTCCTACTAAACGAGGCAACTTGGTCATGTGCAAACTTTACCGAATGGTGCGTGCTGTCAATATGGACGTGTGAGATTTCACAGAAGTTGATTTGGATGAGCGTGCACACCAGAATCAACGCGTATCCGTCGACAACACCCCGTATCGGCCCTGTTCTGAAACTCGTTGTAACTTTGTGTACGCTCGTTATTTCAAAACGAAACTTGTGCCATCGGACTCGTAGAAATACGCTGGTTCTGTGACCCAAGTTTGGTTTGATTCTGAGAACGTTGACAAAATCCCGTATCGTGGGCCCCATGGCTCCACTTGACGGGCAATTTTGTGATCGGGTCATCGAAATCTAGTTCTGGACATTCCGTTGGGTTCGTATCGTTGTTCTGGACTTGTAAACACTAAGTTTGATGAATTTGGAGAATATTGTCTCTGGCACGTTTTTCGGTGTGAAGTTGGCCACATGTGGACCCCGTTTTGACCAGAAACTGTCACTTTTGTCCCTGTGTCCAAATTGGACTTATGGACAAACAATTCTAGCTATTTGATATCTTCTGAACATGGTGGTAATAATTATTTTAGCAACCGGAGGAGTACCTGCAGATCCCGCGGATACTGGAATAATAGTTGGAAACCAAATCCCAGGCAAGTGTACCTTGCCAATCTTGCAGTATTTTCTACATAATGCTCTCTTGATTTAATTATATGATATAAATGTTCAACCTAGGACCGTGTAACATTGCTTAGCATCCGAATAATATTCAGGTGTCAACGCCGTACGCGGAGTTGTGTAACGTCACCTAAAGATTGATATTGCGACCCTATATATCTTCGTGCTTGCATTATCAAGTACGTCATACCATAGGACACCTGACACTGTTCATGAGACAGAATCTTCCTGAGTCATTCATGGGGATTCTGTATAGGTTACAGTATTCGAGACATAGAATTTTTATATCCAGAGCTATCATATGACTTGCTGCATTAGATATGATCTTGCGTGTCATGGACATGAGACGTGTGATTACATTGGGTGGAAAGAGTTTTACCATACTAAAGGCTGATTATATATATATATATATATATATATATATATTACATTACTGGAGGTGCCTTAGACTCTGACACAGAGCTTTGGCACATTTACTGGCCCTTTGAGAAAATGCTGCTATGGGTTTTCCCGACACAGAGTCTATAGTAGTCTCAACCTGAGTATGAATAATGCTCTCATTTGCATATCACATAGCTGGTTACATAGTTTACCCTATTGATTCATTTATTAATGCACTGCATTTATTTGGCTTGAGTTATTCTTGTACCTTGCTATGTCCCCTGAGGGCCTGGATCCGGATTATGTCTCCAGGTTTAGCAGAGGAGATCTATCCCGAGGTGTACGGGATAGGAGCATACATTGGAGCAGTACTAGAACCCGAGAACGAGGTGATCGCCGAGGATTTCTCCTGAGTATCTGCTTATTCTATACTCAGTTATTTCTGTTGTTTCCTGTTTATTGAATTAATGTATCAAACTCATTATCGGGTTGTTCCCCGAGATATATTTTATTGAGACTTGATGTTGCTTTATATTTCATATTGATTATATTTATTTATGTAGATGAGATTAGTACCATAGCCCTTATTGTTGTTTTACAGCTTAAGTACACTCTGATGGGCCCATTAAATTGGGTTTGCCCATCGGAGTGTGCTGCTGGCCTTTGCCACGTGTCTAGTCCCTCGGTATTTTGGGACTGGGGCGTGAGATAGTTTTTGTGGTGGCCCATGCAGGTCAACGACTAAATTATTTTGGTTTCAACTTAGGAAATGAGCAAGCCTGCGACAAAGATAGAATAAGTTTTAGGATCTCATCCACTAGATTGAATCGTTCTTGATCTATATATCAGATTCGAATTAATTTCTTAACATGCATCCTGCCTTGATTCCTCTATGCGCCTCTTATAGTTTATTTTGGATGCAGAATAATGGATCCACCAGCAAGCGACGAAACTCCTGCAAGAACACCACAAAGTGCTATAGCCACCTACGAAGAAGATGGAGTGACGCCATTAATTGGAGATCCCTCCACTCACCAGAGCAGTCAAGCAAATCAGCATGCTTCTAGATTTCGGCAAGATAACATTCCACCTCCGCCACAGTTTACTCCACCAATGCCGTATTCCCACAAGGGCAGGCTATGGACGAACAACATATATTACAAATGATCTACGCAATGATGCAAGCTCAACAACAGATTCATCAAGAGGCTCAGCGTCACGAGGCAGAGAATCTGAGAAATAGTATAGTGATTGCACTGGAGCAGGCAAACCTACCAGCTCAACGGCCATCGATGGAATCTATCACCGATTTTCGCCAACTGAAGCCCCACACCTTTTCAGGCAAGGAGGAGCCCACTGAAGTTCATGAGTGGCTCACAAACACTCAACATCAATTAGAAGCAGCTGAGCTTCCAAGAGAGCGTTGGATGATTGCCGTCCGGATACAATTGACGGGCAATGCACATCACTGGTGGCTATCTGAGGAGAGACGGCTCGGACCAGACTGAGTCACTTGGGAAGAGTTCTCTAGACTTTTCCAGGAGATGTACATTCTATCTATTGCTCGATCAGAACTTCGGGACAAGTTCAATCGCCTCACTCAAGACAGTATGACAGTGGAAGAGTATAATGCGGAGTTTATCTGTCTGAGTCGCTTCGCCCCTACCCTGATCCCGACAGAAGAGAAGAAGGCTGAGAAGTTCTTCGACGGACTAAACTTTGAGCTACAGAGAATGATCGGATCCGTTGCACCTACTTCATACACGGACGTTCTTGCTGCAGATCGACATATGGAGCACGTCACCAGAAGAGAGTCCAACCTGTAGCGGCCTTTCACATCAGCACCAGCTAGAGCATCGCATGGAGAAGCTGCAAAGAAACCTCACCTGCATCAAGCACCACAGAGAGATATATCCAAATCCCTAACCCTTCCTACTTATCACTACTGTGGCAAGGTAGGCTATGTTGAGAAGGAGTATAAACGTAAATTGGGATTATGTTTAGCTTGCGGATCCAGTCAGCATTCAGTGAGGAAATACCCTGAGCGTCGAGAAGGAGCACCAATGGTAAATCAACAAGCTCTACCAACACCAGGAGGATATCAACCGAGGCCACCCTTGGCACCACGAATAACACATTTTCAGCAAGCCCAGCAACAACAGAGGATGCCACCACAAGGACGCAAACAAGCTTTTGCGATGACAATGGAAGACGCACAGATTCGTGGAGTAGCAAATACGCGTAAGATTTAAATTATTTATAGCTATCTATTCATAGTAATTGCTTTAGCACGTGCTGTTAGTTCATGACCTTGGCCTTAAACCTAGTATTTTGAACTTATTAAATAATTGATAACATAGTAGTTTTCCTTGCTCTATCCAGATTTCTATACTCTTGAATTACCTAACTTTCATTTTCTAGGGAATACATTATTCCTTCCCTATGTGTTTTGCTTAACCCTCATCCTTCGATTTCTCCTTCATCAAGATTCTTTCTTTGTGTCATGCTTTCAAACATATTTTGCAACCGTGTCATCTTTTTTGACCGGTTATGTTTTGTTATTCTTTGATTGCGAGTGCGCAATCCTCTTAAGGGGGGTAGATTGTAAACCCCCAGATTTTTCAAAATTTAAAATAAATTTTCGGGAATTTTTTATGATTTTTAACTAATTAAAATAAATGTTTTCTGGTATTATATAAATTTTATAATTTTATTAAATATTAAAATATTATAAAAATAATATTTTTTAGGTGTAAAACAAAATATTAGACATACTACAATTTTTCTGGAATTTATTGGACCCAAAATCTATTTTTAAAATGGCTAAAAACTAAGTTTTAAAATAAACCAAAATGAACCGGGTTAAACCCATTCTGAACCAACCCAAACCGGTTCAAATAAACTGAACCGGACCAACCCTAGCGGGTCGGGTCGGATCCATACCCGTACCCGCATCCAAACTCGAACCCGACCCGCCTACCCTGCTACAGTATCCCCAATTAAACCTCGACGAATCGCCTTCCCTCCCCGGCCATTTTCCTGCCGCCTCCGCCGCGATCCCCGCGACCGTTCACCGCTTGCCACTCCGACTTCCCGACCTACCGCCGCCAGCTTCTCCTCTCCCCGCCAACGGCCGGCCTTTCTCCTCCCCGCCGTGCCCTATTTAAACTCCCAGTCGATCTCCTCTCGACCACCACCACCACCACCACCACGATCACCACTTCATCCACCACCGAACCACCATCCTCCGGCCGACGAACTCCCCGAGCTGCCATCATTCACCAACACCATCTCGACGAGAACCCCCGCCCCTTCACCACCGTCAACCGCCAAGCTCCCCTGCCACCGTCGCAACCGCAAAGCTCCCCTGCCACCGCTGCAACCGCCAAGCTCCCATGCCACTGGACTCCGCCGACGACTTCCCCGACACCGCCGCCAGCAACCCGACCACGACGATCAGCAGATGCCATCGTTCGGCCAAGCACCGCCGCGCCGCGCCACGTGTACATGACGTATAGTCGATTCTGACGTCCTGTTCAGGTGCAAATTTCTCTCTCCTTATCGTGCCGATGTTCGAACAGGCTGTTACGACCCGTTCCCTGCGTGACCCTATGGAACCCCATATAATTTGTTTGGGGTATCGCGTCCTGTGATGGTCGCTAACCGCGACGCAAAAACAAGAAAAACGACTCTTATTTCTAAAAATTCAGAAACTGGCCCGAACTCTCCGGTTAATGACCGATTTGCGTGCAACCTGTTAACTAATTCTAAAAATCACCTAAATAGTAATTTAGACCATATAACCAAGTTTTAAACCCTATTTTTAGTTTAATTTATTGAGTTGTAATTTGCATGTTATTCTCGGGTAAAATTGGCTAAAAACTTGGTCTTTAAAAACCCAAAATTTCCCAAAACTGGGTGTGCCTCGCTAAACGAGGCAACTTGGTCGTGTGCGAACTTCACCGAAAGGTGCGTGCCATCAATATGGACGTATGAGATTTCACGGAAGTTGATTTGGATGTGCGTGCACACCAGAATCAACGCGTATCCGTCGACAACACCCCGTATCGGCCATGTTCTGAAACTCGTTTTAACTTTGTATACGCTCATCGTTTTGAAACGAAACTTGCACCATCAGACTTGTAGCGATACGCTGGTCCAGTGACCCAAGATTGGTTCGATTCTGAGAACGTTGACAAAATCCCGTATCGTGGGCCCCACGGCTCCACTTGACGGGCGATTTTGTGATCGGCTCATCGGAATCTAGTTCTGGATATTCCGTTGGGTTTATATCATCGTTATGGACTTGTAGACACTAAGTTTGACGAATTTGGAGAACATTGTCTCTGGCACATTTTTTGGTACGAAGTGGGCCACATGTGGACCCCGCTTTGACCAGAAACTGTCACTTTTGCCCCTGTGTCCAAATTGGACTTATGGACAGGCAATTCTAGCTATTTAATATCTTCTGAACATGGTGGTAATGATTATTTCAGCAACCGGAGGAGTACCTGTAGATCCCGCGAATACTGGAGCAACAGTTGGAAACCAAATCCCAGGCAAGTGTACCTTGCCAATCTTGCAGTATTTGCTACATAATGCTCTCTTGATTTAATTATATGATATAAATGTTCAACCTAGGACCGTGTGATATTTCTTAGCGTCCGAATAATATTCGGGTGTCAACGCCGTACGCGGAGTTGTGTAACGTCACCTAAAGATTGATATCGTAACCCTATATATCTTCGTGCTTGCATTATCAAGTACGTCATACCATAGGACACCTGATACTGTTCATGAGACAGAATCTTCCTGAGTCATTCATGGGGATTCTGTATAGCTTACAGTATTCGAGACATAGAATTTTTATATCTAGAGCTATCATATGACTTGCTGCATTAGATATGATCTTGCGTGTCATGGACATGAGATATGTGATTACATTGGGTGGGAAGAGTTTTACCATACTAAAGGCTGATTATATATATATATATATATATATATATATATATATATTACATTACTGGAGGTGCCTTAGACTCTGACACAGAGCTTTGGCACATTTACTGGCCCTTCGAGAAAATGCTGCTATGGGTTTCCCCGACACAGAGTCTATAGTAGTCTCAGCCTGAGTATGAATAATGCTCTTATTTGCATATCACATAGCTGGTTACATAGTTTACCCTATTGATTCATTTATTACTGTACTGCATTTATTTGGCTTGAGTTATTCTTGTACCTTGCTATGTCCCCTGAGGACCTGGATCCAGATTATGTCCCCAGGTTTAGCAGAGGAGATCTACCCCGAGGTGTACGCGATAGGAGCATACATTAGAGCAGTACTAGAACCTAAGGACGAGGTGATCGCCGAGAATTTCTCCTGACTATCTGCTTATTCTACACTCAATTATTTCTTTTATTTCCTGTTTATTGAATTAATGTATAAAACTCATTATCCGGTTGTTCCCCGAGATATGTTTTATTGAGACTTGATGTTGCTTTATATTTCATATTGATTGTATTTATTTCTGTGGATGAGATTAGTACCATATCCCTTATTGTTGTTTTACAACTTAAGTACACCCTGATGGGCCCATTAAATTGGGTTTGCCCATCGAAGTGTGCTGCTGGCCATTGTCACGTGTCTAGTCCCTCGGTATTTTGGGACTGGGGCGTGACATGAGGGACCTCGTCATCTTGTTGAGGTGGGCTATCCATATGCCAAACATGATTATACTTTCTACGCGGACGTGCTTGCCGTCGGCTAACTAAGCCTTGAGGATAATTCGGTGGAATATGTAACAGAGGGTTCGGGGGAGTCAAAATTGCTTGCACATTATCCAAAAATGATCTTTCTGCTGTGCTCAACGAGTCTCTCACTGGATAATTTTCACATGCTATATTCAAATTTGGAAGTTGAAATATTAAGTAGAATCCAATTAATTCATATAAAAAACTATGGAGACAAACATTTTTATCAATAAAATACGTACCTTCTTAATTACACGTTGATAGCATTCACGATAACTAGCATCATCAACGGCCCAATATTGGAATCGTAACTCCTCTAATCCTATGATCGGTTACTGATAAGAGAAGCTCCCCACCAAGACCTATAGGCAATATCACATAATGCTACACCATTTAAACAAATATGAGAGTATGATTTCATATAATTTTGAAAATTTTATTTTGTTCAACTTTTTAAATAACTTATCCTCATCTATAGAGTCCATTAGTTGAGACGACTATACCGCAGGCTATGTCTCAAATCTAGAATTTCACTGTGGAATCATTTTGCTTGCTTTTTTAGCTGCACTTCCTCTACTACGGTTTAAACATGGTGGCTCATTGGGAATCTTTTGTTTCACCCAGAACTGTCGCATAACGCGATCAGCTGGATGATACATGATTTTACTGTCGAATATTAGGAAACAACTATGGACAATAAGGTCATAGGCTGTTGTTTGTATTTCAGTAGGATTCTGGTCAAGCCAGTACGAACAATATGTCACCTATTTTATGACAAAAAATAATAAGATAATGGTCATAATGGCTTTATAAAATAATAATACATATATTTTACCTCGTTATACTTCAGTGTATCAAATTTTCCCCAGTATAAAGAGATAACCACATGTTCACAGTGTACTGGATCTGATGCATCTGTAGTCCACCGTAAAACTGATGAAAAGACACCAACGTCGGTATTAATGCGAGAGATTGGCCTAGCAATATGAAAGTGCTCGTAGGACCAAACCTAGAAAATATGAGCATATGATATAAGTGCACATATTTTTAATGTAAATGGAATTAAATAAAACTTTTCATATGATATAAGTGCACATATTTTTATACCTGTATTAATGTCGCACAACCACTTAAATTTACCTTCGATGCATTCATGTCTTCAAATTGTACAAAATTTGTCATAGAACGATATAAATATGCCAACACTGACGCTCCCCAAGCGTGGCGCGTATGTGCGGCCAGGTCTACCAAAAAAGGTAGAAAACGTAAATCAACTAAATCTGATGAGTCTGGAAATAATATTCTGCTTAATAAACCTAGCAAGTAGGCTCTGGTGCAAGCAATGACCTGAAGAAATGATGAAAAAATGATATGCGTTAAATTAAATTAAAAATATATTACGTAAATAATAACATAAGTTGCAAAAAATATCATACTTACCCAATCCTCATCCACTGAGATAACTTTATCACCAATATGATCTAGGAGCAAAAAGTTGTGACGGAGCCACGTAAACGTCACAAGGTTTTTACTAGGTTTATTACGCGATGCCTCCACACCTAGGTACTTCATAATCATAGTGTCGACGAAAATTGATTTATCAAATATTATAGGTTTATCCGTAATAGGTAAACCTAAAATATTTGCCACATATGCTAGAATATTACTCATCTCTCCAAATGGTAGCTGGAAGGTATTTTGTCTAGGCCACCAACGCTCAACTAAACTGAAGACTAAGTCTCTATCGTGTTGCATAAAATATATCTTGTCAACATAATAAAAGCCAAATATTTTCAACAGTGCCACCTGGTGGTCGCTCAACCTCAAATACCCAAGTCTGCTATCTTGATGCCATAAGACATGCTCTCGGCACCGTTCATCATTAGTATAATCGTATTGCTATATATGAAAAACATAGACGATGTTATTAGTAGACATGTACAAAATATCATTCATATTGATTTACACAATTAAATTTTATTGTACCTTCCCATAAAATACCAAACTAGATATATGTTTCGCACGTTGCTGGATTATTAAATCTGTAGTAGGCCCTCCAGGAATACGTCCGTCGTTTTGGCTGCCCATCTGTATAATTATGGTTGTCAAAACACATATTTTAGGTGCCCGTCGTTTTGTACGTTACATAACTTAAATTCACTAAATAAATACTAGTATCCTAACATTTAAAAAATAAAAACTAACATAAAATTATTGCATATACAAATGAGAGTATAAATGAAGGAGAATAGAATAGAGACCTGAAACAATAAGGATTGTGTGTGCTCACAAAGACTGCTGTGTCCACTTGCAAAGGAGAAAAAATGAAGGCTGCTCGAATTGCTGCTATGTTCTCACAAGGAATGCTGTGTCTTACTTCTTAGTGTACTCTGTTCTTCTTCCTCCTTCTCTTTTTACAACTCACACCTTCCACCAACTTCTCCTCCTATTTCATTACCCCTCTCCTTTACTTTCTCCCTCCACGAGACATGTCTCTTCTTCTTTTTTCTTTACTCTCTCATGTCTCTTCTTCTTTTTTCTTGCCAAGTCTTTTTTTTCTTGTCAAGTCTCTTGTCTCTCAGTATTATTATTGTGTAGTCTTTCTTATCTCTTCCTCGTTAAACCAAACCGAAGAACATTACCCCCTTCCACGTTAAACCAAACCGAAATAATAGCCATTGGACATAAACCAAAACCAACTCCTGAACCAACATCAATCCATAGACCCAGATTAAATTTTAAACCCAAATAAAAATTAAACCAAACCAAAATTCAAATTTCAAACCCAAATAAAAATCAAACAAAAATCCAAAACTAAACTAAATAAAAAAATTAAAATCCAAAACAAAACTAAATTGAAAAAAAAAACAAAAAAAACAAAACAAAACTTAACTAATTAAAAAAACTAATAAAATAAACCAAATCAAACCAAACCAACCAAACCACCCCAACCCAACACGCGGGCCCCACTACCCAATTTTTATCAACACTATTGGCAAAAATTGGACAGTGAGGTCCATATTTGTACTACGTCCATATTACCTCTAGTACGATATCCGAAGTTCACACAAACAATCATAAAGAAATGGAGGGCCCTTATGTGATTGAAACAACATTTTCAAATGGCGCTTACATATTAGCCAAGCCTAATGGAGATTTGATAATGGCTCCTATCAACGACAAATTCCTGAAGAAGTATTATGCTTGATCTCCCTTGCTTAATGGAGTATGATGAAGATTTCATTCTGATGATACTACCTACAAAGGTTAGTTGAATCATATTCTATCATGTTCATATGACCTCTGAATAGATATGTTTAACTAATTTGAAACTTCAAAGCCTATCATGTCCATATTACCTCTGATAGTGTTTTGTATACAAATTTGGTTGGATCATATTCTATCATGTTCATATTACCTCTGAATAGATATATTCAGCAAAACCAGTTACCGAAAGTATATCATGTCCATATTACCTCTGATTTATATTCTAATAATAAGTGATGGGTCTACAAACTCAGAAAATGTATCTTCATTATCTCTGAGAATAACAAATTACAGAAGGAGCAAAAAAGTACATAATCCATCATTGGGGAGGAGCAGTTAAATCACGGATTTGTTGTGCTAAAGCAGCCATCCTTTCATTCCTGGAGTTTAAAATGTTGGTGCGATCCAGTTCCAGTCTTGCTTCGTCATTGCTCAAGAGAGATAATTCAGACAGAGAATCAACAAAACTTGCATGGATGACACCCACATATGTCAAGTTCTGTTGAGCCGTATTCACTGTAGCGTCCCGTTCTCCCGGTGTGGAGAGCGCGGCTAAGAAACACAAGACAATATCGTTCGATCGGAATAGATTGAAACAAGAAATCGTCCTCGTTATAGATTTTTTTCTTCGGAATCGATTCCCATATTCAGTGGACCATGCCCCCGGGATCGACTTAGCGGCAGAGTCAGGAGGGACCTCTCCGCTGTTATTTTTTATTGCCTCGGTTTTCGATGTCGCTTGTTACTTTCGTGCTTTGAGTTGGTTTGGGGATTTGCTTGTTTTCCTTGAACGGTTTCGATGGTTTTTATTGTTTTCGTTCATTGAACTGCACTTCAATTCCGAGATTGGAAAAGTGGAAGAGGTATTGATCGAGCTGTTCGTAATATAGGTGAACGAGCAGTAGGTGGCTTGCGAGCGGAGTCGTGAAGCGCCTCTTTCCTTCTCCCTTCCAACAATCTAAGTGAGTGACTACCAACCCGATTAGCTAGCCCTACTTCCAGTCTTTACATCTAATAATCTCGCATTCTACTTTGCCCCGATCAAACGATACCAAGTAATAACTAAAAGATACCAAGATAAAAAGAGAATAGACTTGGTACATTATGCTTGTCAATAAACTTCACGAACGGATACTTAATTGCATGCTTGTTCGCTTGGGAATAAATCATGAATTATTGCTTGTCTTGTACAATGCTTGTCTTGTACTCTTGTTGCCTCAAATTGCACTCTTGTTGCCTCAACTGCAATAAAACTTGTTAACTTGTATATTGTTCGATAATGGACAACTTGTGCACATGGTAACGGTCTCGCGGACGATGCTGGGGCACTGGCATCGATCCGGTCTGGGCGAGACCTATTGTTCTAGTCTCTTATTCGGCGGAATGGCTTGCAGCGCCTCTTGTACTTTCATTGCATACCATTCTCGTCAAAGACTATCGTCCATTATGGCAACCAAGCCAGTGATCTCTTGTATATTTAAAACCTGTTGCAACTAACTTATGTCTTCGTGGCAGGGAAGGCATGGTAAGTATTGTACAGGTCATTCAGACGGTCAGGTAAAATCCACCGAACGGTGGCAAGTTCATTTCAGTAAATTTTATATTCTGCTTACTTATAAATGAACTAAGGCAAGATAGAAACCCATAAAATATGCATGCTTCATTAAAATAACGTGTTGATTGGTATAGTTCGGTTAGCTCATTTTTACCAGTATGTTTCGACATACTGACTCTTGTTGAAACAGGTTCTCCGCACCAAGGCGAACCGAGCGAGGAGCCGAAGTCGTCTTTCCGATCCAGTCCAGCTGTTGGCGCATATTCATCGCGCCCCTTTGAAGCATTTTGAAGACAGGAGCTTGCAACTCTTCATACACAAATGCAGCTCTGTGGCAAAGCTGTCCTCCAGCCTGGAGGTCTATATATTTTAAAGTTTAGTAAAGGGATGTAATATACATGACTGATATCTCATTTTGAGTCAACACTTTTGTAAGCCCGTGCGGCAAATTAGCTGACTCGTTCAAGAGTTTGTAATAGATGTTTATTATCAATAAAGAGAACTTTTTCATGTTTCAAATCTGTGTTTCAATTTATCTGCGTACTCTGAATATGTGCTCGTTATGCAAAATACTTTAGTCTTGTGCGGGTGCAACCCCAGGCCCGCACGGCATCACGATTCGGGGGACGCCCCAACGATTCTACGGAATTGGGTCGTGACATAGTGGTATCAGAGCACAGATTCAAGTTCCTTTGACTCTCGCACTGAAAAAGTTCCTTCAACGATCAAATTCCTATGCGAACTCTTAAACTCGCTAGGCCAAAATAAGATACGTTCATACAATAAGTCCATAATACATCATGATTCTAATGTAATTTACCTTCTTTTGAAGGAATGGCACCAGCGCAATCCACAGCGCAAATACCGGATGAAACACAAGGCCAAGAAAGTAGTTCGAGTGCTTCAAAAAGTTCAGAGAGCTAGCGAGCCGTGCCAAGCATCGATCACATCCAGCAAATGTTGCGGATGTTGGAGGCAAACCAATAAAGGGACGAGGCTTGCTATGAACGGGCCGAGAAGCGAACGGAGGAGAGTCAGCTCAAGTTTCAAGACAATATAAAAGCTCGATTCTCAGTCCAACAGAAGCAGGTAGATACCCTGCAACAGATTATTCAGAATTTAGCTTCCAACCATTCCACGGCAAGAGCGCTGACTCCCGTGGAACAGCCCGTGCTTGAAGTAGAGACACCACAAATTCCAAGGCCGAGGGACGTGACTGCCTTCGACTTTGGCCACTTCAAGAAAGTCTGCAATACCCCATTCAACGGAACTAAGGACCCAGTCGTAGCTCTAGATTGGTTGGCCGAACTTGAAGATCACTTTGCTCTGCTAGAGGTCCCCGAAGAGAAGCGCGTCGCCTGCGTGCAACTACAGCTCCGCCTCAGCGCGCACGATTGGTGGAACGTGCATCGACGATCTCTTCAATTTGATCACGGAGAGGAGGCGATCTCGTGGACGACTTTTTGTGCCGCGTTTGAAGAGGAGTTTATACCCCCTCCAGTACAACGTCAAATGGAGAACGAGTTCGTACAACTGAGGAAAGGCAGCTAGACAGTCAAACAGTACTCCGCCGAATTCAACCGACTCTCCAAATTTGCTAGGGCCTATTTACCTGATGTAGCGAGTCGAGCAAGAAAGTGGACTACGCCCTGTCATCCATGCACACATAGTCGTTCATCAGTATCAGATAATGCGGGAAGTGATGAACCACGCTCTATCTCTTGAACCGCAGTATCCTCACATTTCTGCCGGAGCTGTGCATACCTACAATCACAAACGCCAAAGCAACGAGAGAGGAAACAACGCTGCAAAGCGTCACAATGACGGCGGGAAACCGAAAGCAAACCATCCTTGTAAATTATGCAAAAAGCCGGGGCACACAATCGACAAATGTCGTATGAAACTTGGTTTATACCTAGCCTGTGGTGAATCAAACCATTCAGTTCGTGATTGTTCCTTGAGTCATGATCGCCATCCCCAACGAAACGCTCCCAAACGGTAGGCTCTATTCCTAAGTTTCGGGACGAAACTTCCAATTAGTTGGGTAGGATGTAGCGCCCCGTTCTCCCGGTGCGGAGAGCGCGGCTAAGAAACACAAGACGATATCGTTCGATCGGGATAGATTGAAACAAGAACTCGTCCTCGTTATGAATTTGTTGCTTCGGAATCGATTCCCATATTCAATGGACCGTGCCCCCGGGATCGACTTAGCGGCAGAGTTAGGAGGGACCTCTCCGCTGTTATCTTTTATTGTCTCGGTTTTCGATGTCGCTTGTTGCTTTCGTGCTTTGAGTTGGTTTTGGGATTTGCTTGTTTTCCTTGAACGGTTTCGATGGTTTTCATTATTTTCGTTCATTGAACTGCACTTCAATTTTGAGATTGGAAAAGTGAAAGAGGTATTGATCGAGCTATTCGTAATGCAGGTGAACGAGCAGTAGGTGGCTTGCGAGCGGAGTCGTAAAGCGCCTCTTTCCTTCTCCCTTCCAACAATCTAAGTGAGTGGCTACCAACCCGATTAGCTAGCCCTACTTCCAGTTTTCACATCTAATAATCTCGCATTCTTCTTTGCCCCGATCAAACGATACCAAGTAATAACTAAAAGATACCAAGATAAAAAGAGAATAGACTTGGTACATTATGCTTGTCAATAAACTTCACGAACGGATACTTAATTGCATGCTTGTTCGCTTGGGAATAAATCATGAATTATTGCTTGTCTTGTACAATGCTTATCTTGTACTCTTGTTGCCTCAAATTGTACTCTTGTTGCCTTAACTGCAATAAAACTTGTTAACTTGTATATTGTTCGATCATGGACAACTTGTGCACAGGGCAACGGTCTCGCGGACGATGCTGGGGCACTGGCATCGATCCAGTCCGGGCGAGACCTATTATTCTAGTCTCTTGTTCGGCGGAATGGCTTGCAGCACCTCTTGTACTTTCGTTGCATACTATTCTCGTCAAAGACTATCGTCCATTATGGCAACCAAGCCAGTGATCTCTTGTATATTTAAAACATGTTGCAACTAACTTGTGTCTTCGTGGCAGGGAAGGCATGGTAAGTATTGTGCAGGTCATTCAGACGGTCAGGTAAAATCCACCGAACGGTGGCAAGTTCATTTTAGTAAATTTTATATGCTGCTTACTTGTAAATGAACTAAGGCAAGATAAAAACCCATAAAATATGCATGCTTCATTAAAACAACGTGTTAATTGGTATAGTTCGGTTAGCTCGCCTTCACCAGTATGTTTCGACATACTGACCCTCGTTGAAACAGGTTCTCCGCACCAAGGCGAACCGAGTGAGGAGCCGAAGTCGTCTTCCCGATCCAGTCCAGTTGTTGGCGCATCTTCATGGCGCCCCATTGAAGCATTTTGAAGACAGGAGCTTGCAACTCTTCATACACAAATACAGCTCCGTGGCAAAGCTGTCCTCCAACCCGGAGGTCTATACATTTTGAAGTTTAGTAAAGGGATATAATGTACAGGACTGCTATCTCATTTTGAGTCAACACTTTTGTAAGCCCGTGCGGCAAATTAACTGACTCGTTCAAGAGTTTGTAATAGATGTTCATTATCAATAAAGAGAACTTTTCCATGTTTCAAATCTGTGTTTCAATTTATCTGCGTACTCTGAATATGTGCTCCTTATGCAAAATACTTTAGCCTTGTGCGGGCGCAACCCCAGGCCCGCACGGCATCACGATTCGGGGGACGCCCCAACGATTCTACAGAATCGGGTCGTGACATTCACTTGGCCTTCCAATACATCACGAACTAGCGATGCTTTGTGAAGCCTCTCCTTTGTTTGAGCAAGTTCAACTTCCAGTTCTCGAATCCTCACTTCATGTCCCTCACATTCGGCACGGTACTGAGCTAGCTGAGGAATACTCTCCACCAATATTGCTTGCTCTTTCTCTATCTCTAGTTGCTGTCCCTGAATGGATTTGTTCAAGGTTTCTGCCTTCTGAGCAAATTCTGAAGTTAGAGAGTCATACTCAGCCTAAACCAAGTTATTGATGCTACCTCGGGATAATTCCAAATATTCGTTAATGGGTTGTTCTAAACCATTAACCATTTGCTCTAGCACATTAGCTCTCTCAGCGTCATTAAAATTTCTAATTTGTGCTATAGTGAGCTTGGAGGACATCGTCAAAGCATCAAAGCCTAGATTCTTCTCTAGCACCATGGATATTAATTCTTTCAAAGTGAGGTAGAATATGCTAGTGTATTGTTCAACTAACATAGCAAAGCTCGAATGGACGCTGGGAGTGGCCGCAATATCAGTGAATCTTCTTTCTGGAATGACTGCAGAAGACGTTGCCACAGTCGTTGCTTCAACATATGGCACAACAAAAGAAGAGACACCAACAACAGTGGAAGTTGTTGGCATACTCGATGAAGGTATATCACCAACGATTGGAGGCACAGTCGAAGGGGTTGGTTCATCCACCTCTGATATTATTTGAACTGCTGCTGGCGGGATTATATCTGAGAATGTTGCGGATAAAAGATCAATGGCTTCAAGGTATGCTTCTTCGATAGTGGTCACAGCCGTTTCAGTACCTGGATCCGCAACAAGAGCATAGGTTGTTTCAGCTCCGCCTTCCACAGAAATGTCTTCGCCTGAAAATAAGATAAGATAAAGTTAATATCAATTTGATGTTAAATTTTCCTGAAAAAAGCATAAAGACAACATTTACCCATGACTGATGGTATGTATATTGCGTCTGCAGCCTGTATAGCTAAATTATTTCTTAATGATGCTAAACAAGCTGTCATACCTGGAGAGGAGGGTACACCAACTGACGCTTGAGGTTCGTCATCCCAGTTGTCACCCAAATCTACTCGAGGTTCATCGGGTGGAATCTCGCTTGAAATACTTACAGATGAAGGAGGGACTAGTCCCATTAGTTGTCTTGGTAAAGTTATAGTGATTATTATTGAGCTCGGCCTCGAAGGCGATATAAAAGCATCACCAGTAACGGTGGTAGATATAATCGAGGCAGCAGTCGGGGGCAAAGAATCTCCAACACTTTCAGCTGGGACTGTGGAGGCTCATTCTTTAAAAGGTGAAGGATCCCTAATCAAAGAATCATCCCTAATAGGGGAAATAATATGTTCACTCATGGAAGAGGCCCCATTGGTGGAAGTCCTTTTAGGACCTTTTGTAGTCTGCTTCTTCTTACGAGGGGAAGGCTCTTTCTGAGTAGAAGCCTTTCGTTTATTGGAAATAATGAGAGGCTCTGCTGGCGGAGCTATTTCGCCTCTCGGTAATATCAACAAATAATCATCTGCACCAGTAGTTTCATCACCTTCATCAGAGGTGACAGATGGTATCTTCTCTATTCCAGTGGACTTATGGGAGGGCATTCTGAAACTTCCATATACATCAAAATCATGATGGAAGATATTAATGGACACATAAAACTGTGAGTATGAATGAAGAATGCTCAATTCCATGGAGAGAGAAGTCGCGGGTACAACAAAGGTTGCTCCAGTACAACCCATGATGAAATAACGTCATCCTCTAGCTCCATCAATAAGCCCACCCTTGAATTTAAAGCTGGTGATGGGATTTCCCACGTGCAACTGATCATATCCAAATTGCCTGGCAAAATGGCTAGGCAGATAAGGTTCCAGATAGCAGTGATCCTCACTTCTATACAACAGGTGGGAAGGTCTAATATAGACCAACCAGTAAAAGGCTTCAGGAGAAAGAATAGACTTCCCCTGACCTATATCATGAAGTTTAGTCCCCTGCTGATTGATATGTACGGGGGGAACGGTGCAGAAGAATTTCCAACGAAGGGCAAAATTCAGTGCTAGTCGACAATCTATGACGCTAGTCACATTCCAAGAAGAATTCTTGTAATTCAACAAAAAGTTATTGCCCGAACCACTAGCAGATCCGGGAGACATCACTCTGGTGTTATAAAAGATTAATCATCCCATCAGATATAAGAATGGTAATTCCACTCTGGGATATCCTTCGCACTGAGTGGTATCGACCAGCAGCCCATCAGTAATAGCCCTCATGCCAGCTTGTATCCTGCATACCATGGCAGGGAGTAGGCCCAATCTTGCTCCAAATACCAAACGCACTACGGGCCATAGGGTATTGCGATGAATACGATCTGTCGACGCAATGCCAAGCACCACCCAGCGGCGTAGCCAAATAGAAAGAAAGCCAGCCAGTTGAGCTTCTTTTGACAGAGGCTTTCGGCAATGCCTCATATAACTGTAGGCTTTGGTTCCTGCAGGATAACCCCCTATCTCTTCATTAAGAACACAATATGGAGCCTCTGCATCTTCAATAAGGTCATCGATTGTGTTGGCATTAAGAATGCTCAGAGGGTTCAAAGGTTTGTCTTTGCTATCTACAACCTTGTCCTGCTTGGCATTTCTAGCCTGATGGAAGAAAAGGTAAGATACTAATTTGTTAATATGGGCTAAATCAGAAGGCTCTCTGTAGAAAGTGGTGCATACAAGATAGTGGCTCATCAGTTCTTAGTATACAGCCACTACCCGAGGGTTGGTATCCTTCAACTCTCTGTTGGTGGGGACGTATTCTTCATAAGAAATATCTCCCATTGGCAGCTTTGAGATATCTCCCATCTCATGAAGTGCTAGGCCCAACTCACCTATTGGAGTGGCGAAAGTCCCAGTTAGCGAGTTATATCGCTCCATTAAAGCTAAGAACAAATTGGTGTTGATAGGCAGCCCAACACTAGTAGCACTGACAGCCTCAAATAAGTTGATACTTTCTAGCTCCATTTGAAAGTGCTTCAGGGCCCATGCAGTTAAACTGGCCCATCGAAGATTGTGGGGGTTAAGCCATCCACTGGTGCGAGGGTTAACCTTGGGATATACTTCTCCCTGCTTCATGAATTTATTGCAAAAAGTTGCCATTTGAAATGGCTGGATCAGAGAAGAGTCTTCACTAGGGACGCTGCCTAGTAGTAAACCTCTGAAGGACATAATAGGACCTGAGGGGCTACTTACAAAGGATCCTCGGTTTAATCCTTTCTTATAGAAGATCTTCCCTAGCTGGCCATGAAGATCAGGAGTCAGAGTCCATGCCATCCTTCTGGGATGTGTGGCATGGAAGAATGCATAAATGGGGTAATCTCTGGACATCTTCGGCAGATACATAATAGTGCCCTCAACAGAAAATACCTAATCTTCCTTCTTGGGCTTCGTTTGGGATTACTTATCAATAACATCCCCAAATAAGAAAGCTGGTTTCTTATACTCGGTTCCATCTATGTATGTCAAGGGTTCCCCGCTGATCATACTCAGCAACATTCTTTCTCCTTGGGCCGAGATCAGAATTCCCCTTTCTTGAGGATACTCGTTTCCTGAGATGGGGAAGGTTACATGGGACAAGTCCTCCAAGTAGTTGGAATTTAACATTCCAGCGGCAGATTCCATTACTTCAGCCAGAGGGGGGATCTGTAGGTCCACTATAAAAAAAAAGCAAGAGAATAAGTCAGTTTTACGCTGGAATTCACTTTCAGTACGTAAAACACAAGGTTTTCAGTATACGCCAAAATTTAACAGTCCGAGCTTTTACGCCAGATTGCAAAATATGGAGTTTTACGCTAAAATTTACTTTCAGTACATAAAACACAAGGTTTGCAGTATACGCCAAATTTAACAGTCTGAGTTTTTACGACAGATTGTAAAATATGGAGTTTTACGCTGACACATTAAAATGTGAGCGTATTTGCGCATACACGTATAACGTGTGCGAAGGGTTTTTATTTCTCTCAAAGTTTTACCTGTGATGCCCGGTGCACAACTAGACGGCGGAGCACTTCGTTCAGAACGAGGCTCGCTTGGCCTAGTAGGAGTCGCTTGTGCTTGGGCAGAGGAGCGAGATGATGAAGTGGCTTGCTTCCTTTAGCGGCGGAGGTCTATTTTGGTGCCATGGCAAATCTGAGGTTTTTCAGAAAGCGATGAAGGGTTTTTCAGAAAGAGATGAAGGGTTTTTCTCTCTCATGACCTAGGCCTATTTATAGAGTTCAAACGACTCTCCGAATCCTTAACCAAATCCGATTTTTATCATAGTCGGTTAGGATTTGGGACCACGTCAGCCGATCATTTAAAAAGGAAGACAGATAGACATGCTGCGTGAAGGATCCATCAGATGCTACGAATATATGATTTTACGTGTAGAGCAAGGATCTATGATTTTACGCTCAGATGCTACAGATCTATGATTTTACGCTCAGAAGCTACGGATCTACGATTTTATGCTCAGAAGCTACGGATCTATGATTTTACGCTCAGAAGCTACGGATCTACGATTTTACGTTCAGAAGCTACGGATCTACGATTTTATGCTCAGAAGCTACAGATCTATGATTTTACGCTCAGAAGCTATGGATCTATGATTTTACGCTCAGAAGCTACAGATCTATGATTTTAGCTCATATGCTATAGATCTATGATTTTACGTGCAGAGCAAAGATCTATGATTTTACGCTCAGATGCTACGGATCTACGATTTTACGTGCAGAGCAAAGATCTATGATATTACGCTCAGATGCTACGGATCTATGATTTTACGTGCAAAACAAAAATCTTAAATTATGCGAGACAGATCAGTTAGCAGAACACGTGTATATATTGGTAATCTGAATTTTATGCTTAAAAAAGCCAGTTATAAGAGCTTACGCAGAAAATGCTCTTTTTATCAGCGTTTGCAAACAGATGATGATTATTCAGTAAATTCTCTTCTTCTTCTTCAGTCGAGAGGACTTCATCAGACGAAGGGCCAAGGAGTTCCCTGAAAATGTTTGTCTTCATTGGAGATGACTTTCCTTCCTTGGCCATTGATAGTTTATTCGAAGTTTAGTCAGAATCTTTTACATCTAGTTCAGGGATGGCCTGTTCGGCGGACATTTCTTGCCCTGTCTCGAGAATCTTTCGAGAAGCCATTTTTGAAGATGATATTCTGAACAGATGTTCTTCGAAGAAATGACGGTTTAGAATTCTATGTGACTCCTCGTCAAAAATAACATGACGATTGGATTTTTAAGACAATTTAATGCTAAAGAGTTTTTGCGCATCTTCCTTTATGCGTAAAAGTTGGAATGTGACTGGATGCATATTTATCAGAGTCTGCGTAAAAATTACTTAAGCGTGTTGAAGCTGCGTATTACCAGACTTCCTCACAGCAATATGGCAAATCAATAGTGTGTAATAGAAGACAAGTTTATTAATCATGATTTCATATGATGGAAATATATTTTTTACAATAGATTTTTTTATTAATATTCAAGATCACGATTACATATAACGGGAATCTATTACACTAGGTTCTCGTTTGATGGAGATCTTCATTTCTTCTTCTACAGCACTTCTTTAGCTCCTATACGCCGGGTGCCAAGAAAATAATTAATGGCGGAAGGATACAGAACTGGGCCTGTATTATTCAAGCCCATCCCCCATACGTCATCGACGACCATGCTTAAAATTGTTATTGGGGATTCAGACCCAACGCAATACTGGAAGACACGGCCAAGCTGCACCCCAGAATCCAGCTTCATAATAGGGGAAAATACCGCTAGCAAGCTGTGTGGTCTAATACGACCCTTCCTCTCTCTTTGATGAATTGCCATATAAAATCGCTGATTACATCGAGCAAAGGAAGCTATGATATCCTTCCATGGTCCATCATTGCAGAGAATGTTTGCTCGAAGATGCCTCTTTTTACGGCTCCTTACATGCTGGAAGAGCATAATCTTCTTCTTTCTCAGTTCAGCCCAATGAATCTCAACAACCACCTTTGTGGTGAAGGAAGTATGGAAAAACAAGTTCATTTGCTTGTCCTTATATAGGCAGAAGCGAACATACAAATTCCAACGACTTCTTAAATATAGCCGAAAAATTAGCCTTGAAGAACGGGTCAAAGTTGACCATTTCATGCTTCATTCAAAGTATTTCAAATTACGAGGAATTTAAAAACTTTGAAGGGGGTCTTGTAGAAGCATGAAATATGCTGAAAAATTGTTCGCATATTTTACAGTCAAAACCCCCAACATACATGAAGTCCGCGTAAAACAGAGCTTCAAGGTTGTTTGGCGTAAAATAGGGCTTCAAACCTCCCCGCATAAAACAGAGCTTCAAGTCTGTGTGGCATAAAATATGGCTTCAGAGCTGTCCGCATAAAACAGAGCTTCAAGACTGTGTGGCGTAAAATATGGATTCAGAGCTGTCCGCGTAAAACAGAGCTTCAAGACTGTTTAAAGTAAAATAGAGCTTCAGAGCTGTCAGCGTAAAGCAGAGCTTCAAGGCTGTTCTGCGTAAAAGATTGCTATACCTTCCTGCGTAAAGTTTAAATACGTTATTTTTAATGCAGCGTAAAGTTGTACGAGGAACTCTTCGTATTCCTCGGATAAATTTGTCAGACAAATCAGTGAACCTGACTTCTGACAAAAGTACTGCACGATGATCGAGAGGACGGCTATGATAATGATTTTGCACAGAGACCCAGGTTGTCGTCTAGTGACATATTCTTGATACAAGTCATTTTTTACGCATTCAAAGAATACGCTGCCTATTCTACATGTAAAGAAATAAGTTTTTTACGCTCAAGATAAGACAAAATCAGACGCCACGTCAAAAGCTGTTTCTCGTACAGAGCTCGAGGCATCTCTCTGCATTTAATGCACGAGATGGAGGCATATCTCTGTATTTAATGCACGAGATTTTGTTCTATTCTTTAGATTTTTGTCATGACTGGAGAGCTAAAAATTGTGACTAATACGCTCACATCACCATACTTGCATTTTATGCCAACCAGGCTATTTTTAACTATAGGAGTACGCCGTATGCTATCTCCTCGAAATATGTCAACTCGGCTATATTTGCAAAGGTACGTGATAAGGCTATTTAGCCCAGAATACGCTCAAGACCTCAGTCGTGATGGATAATTGGCTATTTTACGCTGGTTATCTATTATTCATGAATTATCAAGTTTTACGCAGAGTTTGGCCTTTTACGCCATCAAGACAGTTATTTGGCTTTTACGCCAACCATCTTTACGCAGGGGCAGTTACCTACGTGGCTTGCATGCCGTAATCTTCGAGAAACGGTTATACACATTACCTTATAAAGGGACACGTGTCATACGCAGATTCAGAAGATTACTTGAACGTGGGTAGCAGTTGTCATAACCGCAGCGTAAAAAAAATATTCTTCTTCACAGTTTGGCCTTTTACGCCAACAAGATAGTTATTTTGCTTTTACGCCAACCATTTTACGTAGGGGCAATTACCTACGTGGCTTGCATGCCGTGATCTTCGAGAAACAGTTATACGCGTTACCTTATAAAGGGACACGTGTCATACGCAGATTCAGAAGATTATTTGAACATGGGTAGCAGTTGTCAAAACCGCAGCGTAAAGAAAACATTCTTCTTCACAGTTTGGCCTTTTATGCCAACAAGATAGTTATTTGGCTTTTACGCCAACCATTTTACGCAGGGGCAGTTACCTACGTGGTTTGCATGCCATGATCTTCGAGAAGCAGTTATACGCGTTACCTTATAAATGGACACGTGTCATATGCAGATTCAGAAGACTATGGGAACGTGGGTAGCAGTTATTATAACCACAACGTAAAGGAAGTATTCTTCTTCACAGTTTGGCCTTTTACGTCAATAAGACAGTTATTTGGCTTTTACGCCAACAAGATAGTTATTTGGCTTTTACGCCAATAAGACAGTTATTTGGCTTTTACACCAACTAGACAGTTATTTGATTGATCTCTAAAAATAGAGACCCCTGGTCACAGGGTAAGGGGCATAATCAAAGAGATCAGAAAAGAGAATAGAGAGACAGAGTTTTGGCTGACAACTTTGGCAACATGAATTCGATCCTACTTGCAACTTTTCTTTGACTGGCTTTTGCCTTCAGTTCAGAGAAAGTTTGAAGCTTCTTCTACAGCACTTCTTCATCATCGTGTAGTCCAAGGAACAAAGTAATCGACCGCAGATCAGACTTCTATAGCAATACTTCCCCAGAATCATTTTATTGTACTTAATATCCTCGTATAGGATTAATTGTACTCTTTTCTCGTTTGTAAGCAAAAAGGTTTCGTACAAACCTCCTCATTTTGTTTATTCAAACAACAGAGTCGCACAGATTGTTTGAATGCAGCAGAATAATAAATGCACAGGCGATTGGTAACAAGTTCACAGAGTCGTCAATAGCGAAAGCATTGAATAACACAAGTATTAAAGTAAAGCAAACTTTTTATTGATATTGAACAAGTATTACAAGAGGCGCTAGGCCAAGATTACAAGTCGCACAAGCCTCTCTCTCTCTCTGAACAGTAAAAGCATGCCAAGTGGTTATATTTATGGAATAATACATATGCGATGTTCCAATATTATGTCTTATATATATGCTTCAGTTCTGGATGCAGCGCTCCAAGGCTCCAGAGTGAACTCCACGCCTTAGCACGCACGAAGGAGGCATCCGCACTGAACGAGGTTCTCCCGCACCCTGCAAGCAATCTAGTGGGTTATCAGTACATGAATGCACTGGTGGGGAGGCTTCTCGTCTGCTCGATAAATCCAAACACGTTATATAGGTTCTGTGCACCAACTATTAAGTTATCTTTCTATTCTTGCTTTAGGATCATTTTCGTGGCAATGATGAATAGCCTAACTCGTGTGGCAGTGCACTGTACGATATAAGAGAAAATACGGTGAGACTTACCAACTTACCATTTGTCCTTCCTGTCACTACTCCATTTCCAGAGCAGGGTATTTTTTTATTTTAATTTGGTTAATTACGTATTTATCATAAATATTTATATTAATATTTAATTATTTGTTGTATTATTTTTTTATTAGTTATTTTAGTGTTTTGGCTATCCTGGACCCATGTCAAACCCTAGTGGACCCATGCCAGACCCAACCAACACCCTTGTAAGACTTATTTATTGGATTAGAATAGTTATTTATATTTTTATTAGTTAAGTTGGAGTGATTAGGGATTTATTAGAGTGCTTTTGGAACCCCAAATCCAAACCCCAATTAGGATGACTTGAATTATGGGCTTTTTATTCATTTCACTAACCCTAATCCAAACCTATTTCCTAATCCCCCTGGCCGATCAAACCAGCAGCCCCCTCCTTCTTCTTCATTCCTTCTTCTTCTTCTTCTTCTTCTTCTTCTTCTTCTTCTTCTTCTTCTCCACTCCTTTCTTCTTCTTCCAAATTCTCATTCCAAGTAAGTTTTTCCCTCTTCTTTCTCTTCCTTCTTCTATTTTCTTCCATCTATGTAAACCCTAACCCTTTTCTTTTCCCTAACCTAGGTGGGTAGACCTTAGATTTGGTGTTGGAGCTTGGGTTGAAAGCTTGGAAGCATGGTGTGGTGGATTTGGAGCTTTTTGGAGACTTTGGCTTGGGATTCCAACTCCCAAGAGGTAAACCCTAATTTTTCTCTTTGTAATTACTCTAATATAGTATAATTAGTAGTTTAGAACCTTCCTAGATCTTAGGGCCACCCGTGGGAGGAAGTTGGAGCTTGTTTAGATGTGTTTGAAGACTTTGACATTAGGTTTTATGTCAATTTTGGGTGAAATCCGAGATTGGCCCAAGTTTTGGTATTGCCTTAGGTTAGACGGACCTAGGTAGACGTGCTCGAGTATCTTGAGGGTTAGTACGTGTCTCCATTCGGACACGTGAGGTCATGTCCCGGAGAAATGGGCGTTTCAGACGTTTTGGGGGTTTTCGTCGTCGTAGGTTCTATGTGCGTGTGCATTTTTACCACGGACCTAGAATCGACAAGTTAGCATTTTTTTTCTAGGATCTAGACATCGAATAGAACCCGTGGGTAAATTTTGGGCCAATTTCGAGTAGGTTTGGTGTGCGTTTCAGGAGGTTTTGCGAACCGCACACCACGTGTTCGTCGAAATGACCGAATGGCCATTTCGACTTAGTTTCTTGGTTTTGGACTTGTGCGCACGTTGGGTTAGCTTCGGGGAGTGTGTGCTAGAATTCTAGGGTTGTATTATATATATATATGTATTTGTGTGTGTAGGGGTCATTGGGCGTGCGTTGGTGGGGTGTGGGGTGTTGTGTTGTGTGTGTTGTGTTTATATATGTATATATATGAGTATATATATAAATGTGTCTGTGTTTCTATATATATATGTGTGTGTGTGTGTATATATATATGTTTATGTGTGTGTAGTTATGTGTGTGTTAGTGTGTGTGAGAGTGTGTGTGTGAGGGTATGTGAGAGTGAGTGTGTGTTTGTGAGCGTGTGTGTGAGTGTGTTGTTATATATATATATATATATATATATATATATATATATATATATATATATATATATATACTCATATAAATACACACACACACACACACACACTTATACATATATATATATTTGTGTATGTGAGTGTGAGTGAGTGTTTGTGTATAGGTGTGAGTGTGTAGTGTAGTGTAGTATGAGTGTTTGTGTGTATATATATATATATATATATATATATATATATATATGAGTGTGTTTGTATATATTTATATATGTATGAGTGTATGTGTATGTGTATGTATGTATGTATATATATATGTTTGTGTGTATATATATACACGTATGTGTGTGTGTGTATATATATATATATATATATATATATGTGTGTGTGTGTGTGTGTGTGTGTGTGTGTTTGTGTGTTTATATATATATATGTAAGTGTGTGTACGTGTATAGATTTCAGAGTGTGTGTGCTTTTGTGTCTGTGCGTGTGTGGTGTGTCGCGAGGGAGAGAGGCGATCCGCGACAGCGCAGCAGCGAGTGGCCGCAGCAGCAGCTGCTGCGTGCAGCAGGGCAGCGCGCCGCGGCAGCGCCGCGGTAGCAGATTACACCTGCAGCAGCAGCAGCAGCAGCCAGCGCTCGCAGCGTGCAGCGCCGCGGCAGCAGCAGCAGCAGCGCGGCGTTCGCGGCACGACATTCGCGGCGCGGTTAACTTCCCCCTCCCTTTTTTTTATATATATGTATGTATATATATAGATGTATATATATACTTATATAGATAGATAGATACATAGTATATATGTATAAATATATAGATAGATATAGGGATATATATATATATATATATATATATATATATATATATATATATATATATATATGAGTATGGATGTTATGTATATATTAGTATATATATATATATATATATATATATATATATATATATATATACGTAGATATATATACATATGTGTTTATATATATAAATATTGGTCTAGATATATAGCTAGAAATATATATATTTATATAGATAGTTAGTTATATGGTTAGTGTTTGAGAGGGAAGATAGTTGGGTATCTCAATACCTCGAGATACACAAGGTATGGAGGGTAGTGAGGTAAAGTGAGGTAAGATATTGAGGTAGGATATATACTAAGTTATATATATATATATATATATATATATATAGAGGATAAGGGAGGTGAGGTGGCACCTCACTCTCAAAACAAGGGTGGCGGTGATGTGGCACAATCCCAACCACACAAACAAGGGGAGGGGGTTAAGTGCAATTTGCCAATTATGAAATATGTGGTTGGGATTGTGCCACGTCACCGCCACCCTAGTTTTGAGAGTGAGGTGCCATCTCACCTCCCTTATTCTCTATATATATATATATATATATATATATATATATATATATATATAGCTAGATAGTTAGAGGGTAAGGTATCCGGGTAAGGTATCTCAATACCTTGAGATACCAAGGTATTGAGGTAGGATTGGGTATCGGGAATGAGGTATTTGCCTATACACTAGGTTATATATATATATATAGTTAGTTAGTTAGGGGTAAGGCTTGAGTATCTCAATACCTTGAGATACTCTAGGTATTGAGCATAGGGGCAAGGTATTGAGTTTTAACCTAGGATTGAGGTTAGAGATGCTTTTATATATATAGTTATATATATTTATGCGTGCTAGTATATATTTTAGAGGGTATAGACGGGGCGTATAGCGTAGGTTGAGGTATCAGATACCGAGGGTATCCCGGTATCTCAAGGAGGCGAGTTTGAGGGTTTATTAGCTTAATGACCTAGTTTTGACCTAGAATTTCTGGGGCACCCTAGTTTGACCTAGACTTGACCGTAGTTGACCTCCAAAGTCATCATTTGACCTAGTTTTGACCCAGAGTTGACACTTTGACCGAGATTTCATCGGTTTGACCCGTTTGATCTAGAACGACCTTAGAAGCTTGTTTTTAGCTATTTTATATCTGTTTAACTCTTTAGAACCCTGTTTAACCTTGATTTTCGTAATAGGTCCTTGCGATACCAGTTCGGATCGCCAGTTGCTCAGGACGTCAGGTGAGTACATTCTTTGATAGTTTTCATTATCTGATGATTATTATGATTCAGCTTCTAATATAGTATCATTTGATTTTCTGGCACGACATGAACTAGTATTTATGGATTTATTTACTTGCGACACATATATTTCATGTTTCTGGCCTCTATTCTGGAATTACCTACAGGCATCACTACAGGCATCACTCATGTTTCTGGCTGGACTCATACTTGATTTACGTGTCGGATCTTGGATTCACTTGTACTAGTCGGAACGGGGAAATAATCGAGTAGACATGTAAACATTCCCAACTGGAATCACTGGAATCACCCCCTCTGGTCTAATCTGGAATGATAGCAGCCACACACCCAGTGTACGGTGAGCCGTACTTACCCCTAGCCGTTTATATGTCGAAACATGTATTTCAAAGACACGAGTTCATTCTTTCTAGTCTGGACTCTCTTGCATTTCTTGCTGGTCTCACTTACATGTTTATGGACTTGACTCATTACATGTATTTTTGCTGGACTCACTACACGTTCTTGTGCACAGACTTGATCTTAGTTTAGATTTCTTGTATCTTGCAGTCATTACTATCTTGCTTCTGATATTCATGCATCTTTACCTTTATGCACCAGTAATATGTATATATATCTTGTTCATACTTTATATTCTTCACCTTGCTACTTACTACAACTGTTTTATAGTTTTTATCATTTAACTGGAACTGCTGTTAGAGGTGTACTTGCTCCAGTCCTGACCGGACATATTTTTTTCCAGAGTATCCGAAAGATTGGTGTTCGACGTTTTATGGACCTCAGCCTGTCGATGGTGCAGACAGGGACCCCCTAGTTTAGGAGTAATTTCTGGGTTGGTAGCCGGGATCACTAGGACCTGTTGTTGTTTTGATTAGCTTTTAGCACCAGGTTTGTCCCCGGATTTGGATTGAGACCTTGTATTGTATATGATTCAGGATTATGTTGTATTATTATTATTGTTGTGGTTGTTTTTAGTAGTAGTTGTTTAGACTTTGTAGTTGTTAGTCTTCTGTGTTATCTTATCGTGCTTAAATTCGTGATTGAGTACTTGGATTATCATTATGATATTGCTCCTCCGTTTGGAGTTGAGATCTTGACAGGTATATATATATATTGATTGTGTGAGATGGTTAGCTAGATAGTAGACCTAGACAGCGTTCTACCGCCGATGCTGTGGCGTAGGCTGGACGTACCCACGACTCATGCCCGATTTTCCGGGTGCAGATCGTGACACGTTTTTGGTGGCGGCCCCATGCAGGTCTCGATTCGTAATTAGTGCGATGTCGTAGTAGTACAACGATTTAGTTGTAATGCTGCGAGCCTGCTATAGGATCTAGGATTTAGGATGAGAGTGTACTCAATTACGACTAGGAATAATTCCAATCTAATTATTCTGAAATTGCTTCTTTTGAAATATTACTGTCATTCTTTGATGATATCGTATCTTGCACCGTATTGGCTTCTTTTGATCTGTATTCAGGATGCCTCCGAAGACACGATCCCATCGTACCGCCCCAGCAGTTGCCATCGAGAGGTCTGCTATCTCTCGTCCAGCTCGTATTCAGGCAGCTGCTACCGCTCCACTCACCACTTCTACAGTCGAGGGAGCATCTGTTTCTCTCGGGGATCCTCCTCCACTTGTCGATCCGAGGACTACCCCAGTCGTTCCGGTGGTGCCTCCACCACCTCCTGCACCAGTAGACGCCACGCAGTTGTTTGCGTTCTTCAGGGAGATGATGGACGCGCAGCACCGTCAGGTGGATGTGATGAGGCTGGGCATTGAGAATGCCCACCAGGTGGCCATGATGGCAGTGGATAGGGTGGCACAGATTCAGCCACAGGCAGATCAGACTCAGCATCCGAGGCCGGGCAGTATCATTGACTTCCAGAGGATGCGGCCCAAGGAGTTCCGGGGTACAGAAGGGATCCTGTACGCAGATGACTGGATAGAGCAGATTGAGGGAATTTTTTGGCTGGCACAGATTCCAGGCAGTATGCAGATAGAGGCAGCGAGCAGTTAGTGTTCGACCTTGCTTTGACGTGCTATCGCACCGATACGAGGATCGCGGCACCAGGGCTTACTTGGGAGGCTTTCAAGAGGCTTTTTTAGGAGAAGTTTTTTCCAGATGTGGCGCTCAGTGCTTTGGAGAGCCAGTTCGAGGCACTCGTCCAAGGGAGCATGATGGTGGACGAGTATGCAGCGAAGTTCTGCCGTCTGGGTAGATTTGTAGAGGGCTTGAGTAAGGCAGCAAAGGCAAGGAAGTTTCGCAAGGGCTTGGTTATGGCGGTCAAGTCTTTGACTAGGAGCGACCGCGAGGCGACTTTCGAGCAGATAGTAGGAGACGCTCAGAGGGCAGAGGATGATTTGGAGCTCAAGTCCAAGAGAGGCATGGATGATTCAGGTAGTGCGAGTGGTAGTGTGGGACCGGCTAAGCGTCCCTATGGGCAGAAGATAGCGTAGCAGGGTCAGGATCAGAGAGTGCCCACTTGTGCCTACTGCAGGAAGGCATGACACACTTGGGATATTTGTATGAGGAGGCTGAATGTGTATTTATTCTGTGGATCCGCTGCTCACCAGATGCGAGATTGCCCCACTGCACCTCTATTTGGTGGAGCACAGGATCGGAGAGTTGGAGCTAGGACACCTGTGGCACAACATCATGCCCCGCACCAGCAGAGGGATATACCCCAGCAGGGCAGGGCTTATGCGTTGACGGTCGAGGAGGCCGATGCTACAGGTGTCGGGTTAGCAGGTCTGTCTCTTTGTTCTTCTTCCAGTTCTTTTCCATTTCTTGTGGTGTGCTTCATTAGTACTTGTTAGACTTTTCTTTGTGCTGTGTTAGATAGTGTAGTGACCCTGATTGAGACTGTGATAACACGACCAGTAGGACCATGATCTTGCATGTTGCTTAGGTAAAATTTCTTGACTGTGATTGTTGGGGGTTTGACCTAGAAGAAGTGCGATCTACTTTAAATTTTGAGGACAAAATTTTCTAAGGAGGATAGGCTTGTCACTACCCCATTTCCAGAGCAGGGTATTTTTTTTATTTTAATTTGGTTAATTATGTATTTATCATAAATATTTGTATTAATATTTAATTATTTGTTGTATTATTTTTTTATTAATTATTTTAGTGTTTTCGCTAGCCTGGACCCATGTTAAATCCTAGTGGACCCATGCCAGACCCAACCAATACCCTTGTTAGACTTATTTATTGGCTTAGAATAGTTATTTATATTTTTATTAGTTAAGTTGGAGTGATTAGGGATTTATTAGAGTGCTTTTGGAATCCCAAACCCAAACCCCAATTAGGATGACTTGAATTATGGGTTTTTTATTCATTTTACTAACCCAAACTCAAACCTATTTCCTAATCCCCCCTGGCCGATCAAACCAGCAGCCCCCCTCCTTCTTCTTCATTCCTTCTTCTTCTTCTTCTTCTTCTTCTTCTTCTTCTTCACTCCTTTCTTCTTCTTTCTTCTTCCAAATTCTCATTCCAAGTATGTTTTTCCCTCTTCTTTCTCTTCTTTCTTCTATTTTCTTCCATCTATGTAAATCCTAACCCTTTTCTTTTCCCTAACCTAGGTGGGTAGAGCTTAGATTTGGTGTTGGAGCTTGGGTTGAAAGCTTGGAAGCTTGGTGTGGTAGATTTGGAGCTTTTTGGAGACTTTGGCTTGGGATTCCAACTTCCAAGAGGTAAACCCTAATTTTTCTCCTTGTAATTACTCTAATATAGTGTAATTAGTAGTTTAGAACCTTCCTAGACCTTAGGGCTACCCGTGGAAGGAAGTTGGAGCTTGTTTGGATGTGTTTGGAGACTTTGACATTAGGTTTTGTGTTAATTTTGGATGAAATCCGATATTGGCCCAATTTTTGGTGTTGCCCTAGGTTAGAAGGACCTAGGTAGACGTGCTCGGGTGTCTTAAGGGTTAGTACGTGTCTCCGTTCGGACATGTGAGATCGTGTCACGGAGAAATGGGCATTTCGGAGTAGGTTTGGTGTGCGTTTCTAGGATTTAGACATCGATTAGAACCCGTGGGTAAATTTTGGGCCGATTCCGAGTAGGTTTGGTGTGCGTTTCAGGAGGTTTTACGAACCGCACACCACGTGTTCGTCGAAATAATCGAATGGCCATTTCGACTTAGTTTCTTGGTTTCAGGCTTGTGCGCGCGTTGGGTTAGCTTCGGGGAGTGTGTGCTAGAATTCTCGGGTTGTATTATATATATATATATATATATTTGTGTGTGTAGGGGTCGTTGGGCGTACGTTGGTGGGGTGTTATGTGTTGTGTTGTGTGTGTTGTATTTATATATGTATATATATGAGTATATATATAAATGTGTGTTTATATATATATATATATATATATATATATATATATATATATATATATATATATATATATATGTATGTATGTATGTATAAGTGTGTGTGTGTGTGTGTGTTTGTATGAGTGTATATATATATATATATATATATATATATATATATATATATATATATATATATATATATATATATATATATATATATATATATATATATATACATTTGTGTGTGTGAGTGTGAGTGAGTGTTTGTGTATAGGTGTGAGTGTGTAGTGTAGTGTGAGTATTTGTGTGTTTTTGAGAGGTGTGTGAGTGTATATATATATATATATATATATATATATATATATATATATATATATATATATATATATATATATATATATATATATATGTTTCTGTGTTTATATATATATGTAAGTGTGTTTACGTGTATAGGTTTCAGAGTGTGTGTGCTTGTGTGTCTGTGTGTGTGTGGTGTGTCGCGAGGGAGAGAGGCGAGCCGCGGCAGCGCAGCAGTGAGTGGCCGCTGCAGCAGCAGCAGCGTGCAGCAGGGCAGCGCGCCACGACAGCGCAGCGGCAGCAGATTGCACCTGCAGCAGCATCACGGCAGCCAGCGCTCGCAGCACGCAGCGCCGCGGCAGCAGGGACAGCGCACCGCGGCAGCAGCGGCAGCAGCGGCAGCAGCGGCAGCGTGCTGTAGCAGCAGCAGCAGCAGCACGGCGTTCCCGGCGCGATTAACTTCCCCCTCCCCCTTCTTTATATATATGTATGTATATATATAGATGTATATATATACTTATATAGATAGATAGACATAGTATATATATATAGATATATAGATAGATATAGGGATATATGTATGAGTATGGATGTTATGTATATATTAGTGTATGTATATATATATATATATATATATATATATATATATATATATATATATATTAGCCTAGATATATAGCTAGGAATATATTTATATAGATAGTTAGCTATATGGTTAGTGTTAGAGAGGGGAGATAGTTGGGTATCTCAATACCTCGAGATACCCAAGGTATGGAGGGTAGTGAGGTAAAGTGAGGTAAGATATTGAGGTAGCATATATACTAAGTTTTATATATATATATATATATATATATATATATATATATATATATATATATATATATATATATATATATAGCTAGATAGTTAGAGGGTAAGGTATCCGGGTAAGATATCTCAATACCTTGAGATACCAAGGTATTGAGGTAGGATTGGGTATCGGGAATGAGGTATTTGCCTATACACTAGGTTATATATATATATATATATATATATATATATATATATATATATATATATATATATATATATATATATATAGTTAGATATATGTTATATATATATTAGTATATGGTAATATATATATATATATATATATATATATATATATATATATATATATATGGTTAGTTAGCTAGCTAGTGTTAGTGAGGGGTAAGGCTTGAGTATCTCAATACCTTGAGATACTCAAGGTATTGAGCATCGGGGCAAGGTATTGAGTTTTAGCCTAGGATTGAGATTAGAGATGCTTTTATATATATAGTTATATATATTTATGCGTGCTAGTATATATTTTAGAGGATATAGACGGGACGTATAGCGTAGGTTGAGGTATCGGATATCGAGGGTATCCCGGTATCTCAAGGAGGCGAGTTTGAGGGTTTATTAGCTTAATAACCTAGTTTTGATCTAGAATTTCAGGGGCACCCTAGTTTGACCTAGACTTGACCGTAGTTGACCCGGTTGACCGCCAAAGTCAACATTTGACCTAGTTTTGACCCAGAGTTGACATTTTGACCCAGATTTTACCGGTTTGACCCGTTTGACCTAGAACGACCTTAGAAACTTGTTTTTAGCTATTTTATATCTGTTTAACTCTTTAGAACCCTGTTTAACCTTGTTTTTCGTAATAGGTCCTTGCGACACCAGTTCGGATTGCCAGTTGCTCAGGACGTCAAGCGAGTACATTCTCTGATAGTTTTTATTATCTGATGATTATTATGATTCAGCTTCTAGTATAGTATCATCTGATTTTCTGGCACGACACGAACTAGTATTTCTGGATTCATTTACTTACGACACGTATATTTCATATTTCTGGCCTCTATTCTGGAATCACCTACAGGCATCACTACATGCATCACTCATGTTTTTGGCTGGACTTATACTTGATTTATGTGTCGGGTCTTGGATTCACTTGTAACAGTCGGGACGGGGAAATACTCGAGTAGACATGTAAATATTACCAACTGGAATTACTGGAATCATCCCTTCTGGTCTAATCTTGAATGATAGCAGCCGCACACCCAGTGTGCGGTGAGCCGTACTTACCCCTAGCCGTTTACATGTCGAACAGGTATTTCAAAGACACGAGTTCATTCTTTCTAGTCTGGACTCTCTTATATTTCTTGCTGGTCTCACTTACATATTTTTGGACTTGACTCATTACATGTATTCTTGCTGGACTCACTACACGTTCTTGCGCACAGACTTGATCTTAGTTTATATTTCTTGTATCTTGCAGTCATTACTATCTTGCTTCTGATATTTATGCATCTTTACCTATATGCACCAGTGATATGTATATATATCATACTTTATTTTCTTCACCTTGCTACTTGCTACAACTGTTTTATAGTTTTTATCATTTAACTAGAACTGCTGTTAGAGGTGTACTTGCTCCAGTCCTGACTGAACATATTTTTTTCCAGAGTATCCGGAAGATTGGTGTCCGACGTTTTATTGACCTCAGCCTGTCGATGGTGCAGACAGGGACCCTCTAGTTTAGGAGTGATTTCCTGGTTGATAGCCGGGATCACTAGGACCTGTTGTTGTTTTGATTAGCTTTTAGCACCGGGTTTGTCCCCGGATTTGGATTAAGACCTTGTATTATATATGATTCAGGATGATGTTGTATTATTATTATTGTTGTTGTTGTTTTAGTAGCCGTTGTTTAGACTTTGTAGTTATTAGTCTTCTGTGTTATCTTATCGTGCTTAGATTCGTGATTGAGTTCTTGGATTATCATTATGATATTGCTCCTTCGTTTGGAGTTGAGATCTTGACAGGTATATATATATTGATTGTGTGAGATGGTTAGCTAGATAGTAGACCTAGACAGCGTTCTACCGCCAATGCTGCGGCGTAGGCTGGACGTACCCACGACTCATGCCCGATTTTTTGGGTACGGGTCTTGATACTTCCCTGTCTAAGGCAAACCAAGTTAATTAATGCACGAGCATATATAATAAAATCCAAGAGCAATAACATATGCAAACACAAGTTTTGTGAGCGAGATTATGTTTCGGGTGCACGAGTATACATGTTACCAGATGTGTTACAGAGGATGTCCAAGTGTTCCGTATATACAAGTGTTATGCTCAAGATCGTTCAGGTGTTGCAAATATTCTCGATGCGATACAATGACTCGCACGCGGATAGCCGCTAAGCGAGGATGACTTATCTATATGAACAATTGTCGTTGGCATAGCCATAAAGGACATAGTTATTGACGAGAATGGCATACAACGAAAGTACGTGGTGTGCTACAAGCTATCTCACCAATTACGTGAGACTAAATATGACATTCCATTCAGGATCGGATCGGCCCCGGTGCCCCGGAGACCGTCCGTAGAATTGGATCCGAAGATCCACTTGTTAAAATAAGTTGTCTGCGACATACAAGTCTTGGGTCTTCCAATTTCACACAACTTGACATGAAAATCCATGATTCTTGTTCTGAACGAGCATTTGCTCCACGAGCTGTGATTCTTGATTTGCTTGACATAATTCTCGTTTAGAATATAAACTTGACAAAATTCTCATTCAGTGTTCTACTTGCCTTGATGCATTCCCCTGGTTCGGAGATTGCCTTAGCCACCTAATGGTCCCAGATACTTGCAGGTTCATATTGCATAGAAGGGCCATTTGATGGTCTTCTGGATAACAAGATGCATGCACGATACGTGATAGTATTACTTGATTGCATCAGTTTTATTATGGCAAGTATTGGATCGAGGCAACATTACAAGTTAACATATAAGCAAGCAGGCATGCATTTTATGAAACATAAACATTTACGTTGGCATGGTCTATGGGTAAAGCGAGGAGTGAAACCGTAAAGGGACATACCGAGCGACATTATCTAGGGACGTGCAGTGTAAGCAAGTGAACAGTGCACTTCGAATAGTATATATATATATATATATTCTACTCGAGGTATAGCGGGGTCTAGTTGCACAAGGCAAATGTAGCATACGAGGGTCCATATATACGCAAATTTTTATTTTCATGTTCTAATACAAGCAATACAAGTTGGGATTATTCTCTTAGCTAGGTGTGTTGTATTCTTTATTAGCATGTAGGGGGTGATTCACCTAGCGACTAGCATGCATTGTCCATATTTTAAGTGTGCTGGCTAAGCAAAGACAAATTCATCGTAGCCACCCACCATAGCGTTGATTCGCCTCGGTCGAGCGATACTCTGAGCGAGCCTCTGAAAGTCCAATCCAGAACTCCTGAACGGCCAAGTCATGAAATCCTTTGCCTCAAACGAGTCTTCTCGCTAAGTAAAGCGGGTCGGGTCGTAGTACTTTTGCCATCTTTAATCGACAGTCCGCTTGAGCGGAACGGGTCGTTACATTATACACCACTCAGAAAAAGTCTCATCCTCAAGACTTCCTGAGCGCAAACCGTTCGATCACCTTATCGAATCTATCCCAAGTGTAGCAATCGGTACCACTAGATCCGTTCGAACACAATCTTCAATGAGTTTCTTATACCGTGTCGCGTGTAGGTTGGGCCGGTCTCATTACGCCTTAGCGCGGAATGTGTTGCTTAACGCGGGGTACGTTTTAATCCATCTTGAATGATGATCTATGGCTGAGGCAACTTATACAAGTCGTTATACTTATCCATGTGGATATTCACTTGCATTAGCATTCGAGATCAGTATATCGTGAGTCTGGATCGTGCACATATTCAAAACGTCCTTCAAACATATGCATGCCAACCAACTTAGCGATAGCGAAGTCTTAGCACTCGAGTTTCACATATCATTGAGTCTTGGATCGTGCACATGTTCAAGACGTACCTCAAACATATGCATTCAACCAAACTTAGAGATAGTAAAATCGGACAAGCTACTTGCGAAAATCTCAAGGGTCCTCGTTTTATGAATCACGATGATACTTCCAACAGGGTCAATCAAATTCTAAGTCATTCTCCATTCCAACTCAATTCAAGTATATTGCACTACCGTTAAGCATGATCTATTCGGTCTACCAATTAGCGTCCGTCCATTTGGGTCAAACATAGAACACGTTACCGTTTTGAGTCTAACTTAAGTCTTGCTGACCCAGTTCTATAGCTTTGTTCAAGCAAGATGCTAAAGTCGATCACACAGGTTCTCTCACTCGGCACAGGATTGTCTGCCTAATTACTAGGTCAGCTCACAAGGTCATACGTACAAGTTCAAGCATATGATTCATCGTGCAAATTTGTTGTACGATGCTCGCCCCAATTTCTAAGGTCAAACTATTGTTCGTTTGCACAGAATATTCTACCCAAGCTCGTTTTACTCAAATTTCTAAACCTCAAGCACGGATCATGCTACACACAATAACATGTTCGTTTGTACAGGATTCGAGTATGTTCAGTAAAATCTATGATATATCCAAGTTTGTAGGACAAGCCTAGTAATTTGTATAGTCTATCTCTCCAAACATATTTTGATAGAATCTTTATCCATTCCAAGTCTAGACTACCAAGCCAAGATTCAATTCTAAACCTTTATTTATAACTCCAAGTCGTCCAACATGATTGACGTATCCGTTCACAAAACCATCAAGCATACTTTATTCCAAGTTCTAGGCTCACTTATCCCTGAAATATTTCTGATTCACTTGCATTTTCAAATTCGTCTTATCGTGTCGAACCATAAGTCAAGATGATCCATCAGTTGTCATGCTCTGGTCTCCCGTAAGTTCGATCACCCTCGTTGGATGTGAGATCACCACGCCAATGTCCCCACTGGATAATCGTCCAAATCCGGGCGTGACGCATGTACGAGCATAGAGTTACTCTCGCACATAACAAGAACGTTAAGCGTTATGGTTATCTTCGAAACGATCGAGTCACCTCAATATTTTACCTTGCTTCATCCAAGTTATATATATTTATCCACCAAGTCATGTCCATTCATGCAGTAATTATAATTCATCTAGCAAAATTATCCAACTTCAATGTTACCGTTCGATAAATTCAGTCTTACTTCTAGCATTCCTCAAACAACTAGGTTCATATATTCAAGCCAAAATCTATCCATTTTTGATACGTTCTATTTATCGAGTTTGTTTGGAATAATCATCGAACATGTTCTCGTGAGTTCGATCATCCCCACCGTACGTGAAATCACCACGCCGGCGCTCCCGCAGGATAATCGTTCTCGCTGAGACTGATTTTAAAGGTTATCTCTTTTTAACTTGATTTTAAGATCGTTCTTTCGAACTCCAAGTCAATTTCGTTATCGCTTATCTCTTTTATCGAACCACAATATTCATTCTCGGACTTACTTCTATTCGAGCGATATTGTATTCAAGTTTAATCCATTTGTTTAAATCCAAAATTGCTCGCACGATCCTCCAAGTTTCCAACAAGTTTCCTTAACCAAGATATCAATTTCTATTTCCGTGAATCCCTATTCGATATAAGCCTTATTACTTGTTCAAGACATTCTCAAATTTGTTCAATCCAATTATCACACGAGACCTATGAATCTATTTGGACATTTTTAAATGATCCATACACCACTCGGAATCTAGTCACCCAATTAAATCGTCAATCGATGTTCACATCAATCGCTAACGTATTCACCAATTCATTTCTTTGAATTTCTGCACGATACTAGGTATCGCCTGATAAAATCTTAGCCTCAAAATTATCCCTGTTTATAGTCATCCAAGTAACCATATTCGATTTATATCTTCCGAAACGAAATACCGTTCAAACTATTTCACAAAATCTAAGTACGATTCTCTATATTTGCCTAAGCGATAAATTTGATAATGTTTCTATCAGTTGCCATTCTAAGTCTGACTTATTTCTTATCTGAACTTATCCTAATCTCGTTTGCAACTAGCTTGCACCAAAAGGGTCTTGGCGCACGATACTCAACATAACTTAGCCGAAAGGTTGTATGCATAGCTAACCGTTCAGACGATATTCTATTTCGTATACTAACCAGTTGGGTAATCATATATAGGTATTCGGGTTCGCACATAACTTATAAATTCTAGCACGGGTCTATTCCAACCAAGTCCAACACAGGTCGGCACAGAGGCCTTCGCATCACAATTTTGTACAAGCAATCATAACATTCACATGCACTTTTAAAAGTATTTAGACTCATTGTTTGGAATATTCTGATGGGACATTGAGAGAGAGAGAGTGTGTGTGCATATAACCCACGAACGAGCTTTCAAAACTAAGAAAATTAAAACAAAGTTCAAAGGCGTAAAGCCATGCTCTGATACCAATATGTCACTTCCAGATCTCCCGCAGGCAATCGGCCGTCCCCGCAAGGCACAAATCACCGGGCCAGCGCTTCCGCGGGATGATCGCTTGACCAATCTGGGCGTGATACCGCACGAACGTAAGCCGCGCCCATGCAAGGCCTTGGTCTATGCAGGCGGTAAGAGGTCTAAGCCACAGAGTCACATAGATTATCCGAGTGTAGCAGAATAATAAACACACAGGCGATTGGTAACAAGTTCACAGAGTCGTCAATAGCGAAAGCATTGAATAACACAAGTATTAAAGTAAAAAAAACTCTTTATTGATATTGAACAAGTGTTATAGGCGGCGCTATGCCAATATTATAAGTCGCTTAAGCCTCTCTCTCTCTGAACAGTAAAAGCGTGCCAAGTGGCTACATTTGTGGAATGATACATAGGCGATGTTCCAATATTATATCTTATACGTGTGCTTCAGTTTCGGATGCAACACTACAAGACTCCAGAGTGAACTCCACGCCTTAGCATGTACGAAAGAGATATCCACACCGAACGAGGTTCTCCCGTACCCTGCAAGCAATCTGGTGGGTTATCAGTACATGAATGCACTAGTGGGGAGGCTTCTCGCCCGCTTGATAAATCCAAACACGTTATATAGGTTTCGTGCACCAACTATTAAGTTATCTTTCTATTCTTGCCTTAGGATCAGTTTTATGGCAATGATGAATAGCCTAACTCATGTGGCAGTGCACCGTGCGATATAAGAGGAAACACGACGAGACTTACCAACTTACCATTTGTCCTTCCCTGTACAAGGCAAACCAATTTAATTAATACACGAGCATATCTAATGAAATCCAGGGGCAATAGCATATGCAAACATAAGTGTTGTGAGCGACATTATGTTTCGGGTGCACGAGTATACATGTTATCCAGATGTGTTGCAGAGGATGTTCAAGTGTTCCGTATGTACAAGTGTTATACTCAAGATCGTTCAGGTATTTTAGATATTCTTGACTCAATGCAATAACTCGCACGCGGATAGCCGCTAAGCGAGGATGACTTATCTATATGAACAATTATCGCTGGCATAGCCATAAAGGACATAGTCATTGACGGAAATGGCATGCAACGTGGTGCGCTACAAGCCATCCTGCCAATCACGTGAGACTAAACATGATATTCCATTCCGGAGCGGATCAGCCCCGTGCCCCGGAGACCATCCGTAGAATTGGATCCGAAGATCCACTTGTTAAAATAAGTTGTCCGCGACATGCAAGTCTTGGGTCTTCTAATTTCACACAACTTGACATAAAAATCTATGATTCTTGTTCTGAACGAGCATTTGCTCCACGAGCTGTGATTCTTGATTTGCTTGACATGATTCTCGTTCAGAATATAAACTTGACATAATTCTCGTTCAATATCCCACTTGCCTTGATGCATTCTCCTGGTTCAGGGATTGCCTTGGCCACCTAACGGTCCCGGATACTTGCAGGTTCACATTGCACAGAAGGACCATTTGATGGTCTTCTGGCTAACAAGATGCATGCACGATACGCGATAGTATTACTTGATTATGGCATCAGTTTTATTATAGCAAGTATTGGATCGAGGCAACATTACAAGTTAACATATAAGCAGGCAAGCATGCATTTTATGAAACATAAACATTTACGTTGGCACGGTCTATGGGTAAAGCGAGGAGTAAAACCGTAAAGGGACATGCCAAGCGACATGATCTAGGGATGTGCAGTGTAAGCAAGTGAACAATGCACTACGAAGAGTATATATATATTGTTCTACTCGAGGCATAGCAGTGTCTAGTTGTACAAGGCAAAGGTAGCATGCGAGGGTCCATATATACGCAAAGTTTCATTTTCATGTTCTAATACGAGCAATACAATTTAGGATTATTCCCTTAGCTAGGTGCGTTGTATTCTTTATTAGCATGTAGGGGGTGATTCACCTAGCGACTAGCATATATTTTTTATATTTTAAGTGTGCTGGCTAAGCAAAGACAAGTTCATTGTAGCAACCCACCTTAGCGATAATTCGTCTCGGTCGAGCGATACTCCGAGTGAGCCTCTGAAAGTCTAAGCCGGAACTCCTGAAAGGCCAAGTCGGAAAATCTTTTGCCTCAAACGAGTCTTCTCGCTGAGTAAAGCGGGTTGGGTCGTAACACCTTTGCCGTTTTGAATCGGCAGTCCGCTTGAGCGAAACGGGTCGTTACATTGTGGAGGAAGCTAGGGTCGCCTGGGTTACATTTTCTAGGGTTGTGTTAGGAAGACAAGTATATAAAGGGGAGAGGGGGTGAGCTGGAGGGAGAGGTTTTATCGCCTAGGGATTGGTGGGGGATCCTCCAACGTACAGTTTTATGCATAAAGCATGAGGATCTGCTGTCCTATCCTAATGAAAGGAATGAGCGGTTTAGGTTTAATAGGCTAAGGGTGGTTTCGGGTTTGGAAGCAACGGGTTAGTTCCCAATACACACACTTACTTGTGAATGGAACCATGCAAACTCTTGCTTTCTTCTATTATATTTCTAAGATAGGTTTAGATTTGGTCATTAAGTGGTCGGGTTCTTTGCTAAGCAAGCTAGGCTGCTGTTGATGGATGGTCCGGTTTAAGGTAGGGTTTGTTGCTAAAAATGTAACAATGGGAACTTGGTTATTGGCCCCCATTTAGCTAACCTTAAGGATGTGATTTAAAATAGGTATCCTAATGAAGCAAAAAATCAATTAAGGAAGGCAAAATTTGCTATATTATACAGACTTAATTATTGAATAATTTGAATTCTTATTTAATAATAATAAAAAGACTTACAGTCGTAAACATATAAGGTTATTCCTAAATTCCAACTCCTATAATAATAATAGTAAAATAAAAAAATAAAAAACTGGGGGTTTACCTCCTTCCCAACTTGAAAGAATTTCGTCCCCGAAATTAAGAATTTTAGCACGAATAGAAAGAAGAAAATTAAATATTATGGGTATTGAAATATGGTACATAAATGAGTACATAGATCCTCAAATAAATAAGAAAAACACTCTCGAATGGTGTTCTCGCTCTCCCAAGTAGACTCATATGGGGAATGATACTTCCAAGCAACCCGGACTAGCCGAATCGTTTGTCCTCTCAACACCTTCTCGCTATGGTCGAGAATATCAACTGGTTGCTCCTCATAAGACAAACTTGGCCCCACTGTAATCTCTGAATGATCCAGCACATGACTCGGATCAGCTATGTATCTCCTCAACTGCGATACGTGAAATATATCATGCACGCCCTCTAGTGATGGAGGCAATACAAGACGATATGCCACGTCGCCAACGTGCTCCAAAATATCAAATGGTCCGATGTACCTCGGACTCAGCTTGCCTCTGGCTCCGAATCTGATAGTACCACGGGTGGGCGAGATCTTCAAAAACACATGTTCGCCTTCCTTGAATACCAAAGGTCGACGATGTGCATCTGCCCAATGCTTCTGCCTGCTTTGAGCTGCTCGAAGGTGACCTTATATTTTCTTCAACTTCTCTACTGTACTGACCACTAACTCTGCCCAAGTATATGTCTCTCTCCGACATTACTCCAATATACGGGCGAGCGACACTTTCTCCCATAAAATGCCTCGAAGGGTGCCATTTGGATGCTAGTCCGGTAACTGTTGTTGTATGAGAACTCTACCAAGTATAGGTGGTCCTTCCACGATCTTCCAAAGTCAAGCATACAGGCTCTAAGCATGTCCTCTAAGGCCTGAATAGCCCGCTCAGATTGACCATTTGTTTGAGGATGGTATGAAGTGCTGAACTTCAAACGAGTTTCGAGGCTCTCTTGCATACTCCTCTAAAAATGTGTTGTGAATCTTGAATCTTGATCTGACACAAACTGACAGGCACACAATGAAAATATACAATCTGTCTCATGTATAAATCTGTCAAAACCTCCGTCGATTGTCCAACTCTGAAGGGCAAGAAGTGCGCCGACTTGGTGAGTCGGTCCACGATGACCCAGAATGCGTCTTTTCCGTTGGGGCTCCTCGGGAATCAAGTGACGAAGTCCATCATGATATGTTCCTACTTCCACTCAGGAATGAGAATCAGCTTCAATAGTCCTGCAGTCCTCTGACGTTCAGCCTTAACTTGCTGACAGACCAAACATCTTGCCACAAACTAAGTAATCTCCTTCTTCATCCCGTGCCACCAGTAGTGCTGTCTTCAATCTCGATACATCTTCATACCGTCGGGATGAATAGAATACACCGACTGTGCTCCTCTATCATCAGCTCCTAACACAACTCCTCGCTCGGGACGTATAGGCGATCTCTGCACCTCAACGTCCCGTTCTCGTGAATCCGTAGTCCAATCTGTACACCAGCCTCGTTCTTTTCTCTGAGTCTCTGAAATCTAGCATCTGTAGGCTGAGCTGCCTTAATCCTCTCTATCAATGATGACTGCACCTCTAGGTTGGCCAACTGCCCATCCATGCTTGGCAATATGACCTCTATCCTAAGTTCCTAAAGTTCCTCTAATAAGTAGCGCTACGTCGTCAAGAAGTATGCCATCAGTATCCTACTCAAGGCATCTGTTATAATATTTGCCTTGCCAGGATGATACTGTAGGTCGATATCGAAGTCTGTCATCAACTCCAGCCAACGCCTTTGTCTCATGTTCAGCTCTTTCTGAGTAAAGATGTACTTCAGGCTCTTGTGATCATTGTATATCTCGACTCGCTCTCGATATAGATAGTATCTCCATAGCTGCAGTGCAAATATCATCGCAGCTAGCTCTAGATCGTGCGTCGAGTAGTTCTTCTCATGAGTTCTCAGCTGTCTCGATGCATATGCCATTACCTTGCCATGCTGCATCAGAACACACCATAATCCGCTCCCGGATGCATCCCTATAAACAATAAATCCTTCCGGATCCTGAAGGAAGAGTCAAGATAGGTGTTATTCTCATATGCTTCTTCAGCTCATTAAATGCAATTTGACACTCCTCTGACCAAACAAACTCCTGATCCTTACGCGTCAAACGCGTCATAGGCTCCGCAATCCTGGAGAAGTTTTTCACGAACCTCCTATAGTAGCCGACAAGTCCGAGGAAACTCCTAACCTCTAAAACTGAAGTGGGAGTAGGCCACAAATATACTGCGGTGATCTTATCTAGGTCAACTGTTAGTCCATCACCAGTAATAATGTGACCAAGAAAATATACTCTATCCAAGCAAAAATCATACTTGCTGAGCTTGGCATATAATCTCTTCTGTCGCAGTGTCTCTAGCACGATCCTAAGATGCTCCTCGTGCTACTCTTGGATCTTGGAATATACCAAGATATCGTGAATAAAAACTACCACGAACTTGTCCAGATACTGATGGAACACCTTGTTTATTAGGTTCATGAACACTACTAGCGCATTGGTTAAACCAAACGGCATCACCAAGAACTCGTAATATCCATACCTTATACGGAAAGCTGTCTTCTGAATATCCTCCTTCCGTACCTTGATATGGTGGTAGTCGGAACTGAGATTAATCTTTGAAAAAACTTGTGCTCCACTCAACTGATCGAACAAATCATCGATGCGCGGCAGAGGGTACTTGTTCTTCACCGTCATGGCGTTTAACTCCCTGTAGTCAATGCAAAAGCGTACCGACCCATCCTTCTTCGGCATAAACAAAACTGTTGCTCCACACGCAGATCAACTAGATCGAATAAAGCTCTTGTCTAAAAGCTCATAAATTTGAACCTTAAACTCCTGCTGCTCCTTTGGTGCCAGTCGGTACATATAGGAAGAGACCGGTTTTGCTCCCGGAATCAGATCTATAGTGAACTCTATGTCTCTGTCAGGTGGTAGTCCATTCAGCTCCTCGAAAAATATATCCTGGAATTCGTCTACGATTGAAGGATAAGATATGCCCTCCATCGCTAGTTGGGTCCCATCGACTGGCTGATCGTACTCTCCGTTGAGTCCTCTACAGAACTCAAACTCCGGTTGCCCCGAGGGTCTAAATATCACACATACTTGCTTGAAATCTAGCATAGTATGATACTGGCTCAACCAATCTATCCCAAGGACGACATCAAAGTTTGGTATATCAAACACCAAAAACGGTGCCATCATCTCTCTACCACACACTACTACAAAATCCCTACTAGTGTCACTGACAGGCACTATACCGCCTCTAGTGAGTATCCGAATGACCTTAGTCAATAACTGAGAAGCTATACTATGCATGGCTACGAAGCTATATAAAGGAATGTGTAACGCCGGAATCAAATGATGCATGTACAAAAAATGAAGCTACTAATATGGTACATGCGATAACTTTTCCCTCTGGCTCAGGCTCCTCAACTGTCATAGCAAAAGTCTACCCTTGACTCTGCTACCTCTCCTGGTCATACTGTACTGCTTGCGGTACCAAGGGTGGACCCCTCAGATAACCACCAGGTACTGGGGGTCGCGGTGCTCCTGGTCCTGATGTCGCTGCCCTCGGCATCTGTGGTGCTATCCTCAAGGCAGGCCTCTGTGCCTGCTGTGGTATTGTGCAATCTCTAGCATGATATTACCCCGATCCATACCTTAGGCACTGTCCCAATCTAAGGCGACAGTCCCTCTTTACGTGTCCCTTCTTGCCTCAGTGATGGCAAGTAGGAAGCTCCCTCAGGGTAAGGTCGGTACTGTTGCTGCTGCTGCGCCATAGGACGCCTGATCGGCCCACTCAATACTGCTCTTTGGTCTGGGGCTGAAGTCCCTACATGCTTCTCTAGTGCCCTCTCTAAGCAAAAATCCTCCTAAACCTTTGCAGCCTTCATAACATCTGCTCTGGTAGTGTGGGCCACATTGCCCGTTGTCACTACCACATTTCAGATTAGGGGTATTTTCGTCTTTTTATAATTAATGAGTAAATGATTGCATGATAATTAATTATATTTAAATTGCTGTGATTTTATTTGATTGTTGCACTTTACCATAGCTTCGATAATTAGAGCACTACACTTGCCACTACCTTCCAACCAATTTCACACCCTTGTCCTAGACGTACCAGACTTTTATTGTGATCCTTGTGTGACTCATAACTATGCCTTGATGTGTTTTATTTTAGTCACACAACATTCGTCGCAACCGACTATATTTAATTCAATATAAATCCAACTTTGTATCCTTGTGTGTTCCAATCAAAATTGGAGACACAATCTCGACCCATTTTGAGCAACCCAAATTAGGGTAATATTTTATTCTGAGTCTACTTCATTCATGACACTTGTGTCCCACTTAATTTTAGCCATATGTACTTCTAATTAATTTTATAACACCTATTGCATTTACTTTATTTAAATTAAACCATAAACCTAACTTTATGGAATTTTCCAATTGTTGGGCACTTTTATGCAAAAGTGTATTAAGGTGTCCACCCCGTTGGACACGATACGTGAATAAATCCATTTCTCCTTCATGTATATTTTTCCATAATTTTAGGAGAGTGTGTAATTCAACATCAACCTCCTTGAACCATGGCCCTCAAAACCTTGAACCAATGGAACTCTAGCAATTTCATTTAAATTCATTTTGAATCCTAGCCTTGAAAATATCCATGACAAGCCCTTTTCCCAAGGGTTTGACCAAACTCTAATTCTAGGTCAACTCAATTCTAAACCTATATATAAATAGTATTCTTTTCCTTTTTCTTTCCTTTTTTCTTAAACCTAAAACCCATACACAGCCGACCACCATCTTCCCTGTTCACCGTTCTCGTCCTTCCTTCCACCATTTTCACCACCGGAGCTCAGCCTCACCGGAGACCCTCCTCCACACGACAACCCCACCGCCTCACCGTTCTCCTCTACCTAAACAATGCGCCACCCCGATGAAACCAACGACCCAACGCCATCCCGCTGTCCCCGACCCGCTGCACTACACGACGTCGGAGCGACTCGCCAACCCGCAGAAACTCGCCCCTCCCCGACTGCACGACGTCGCCCGACTTCCAACTCACTGAACGCCAGAAACTGACCAGTCCCGAGCCGCTTTCATCTCCCTTCGACGAACTGAACTGTTGCCCAGAGCCGACCTCACGACTGCACGACGCTTGAGACTCGCCGGAGACGCTGCCAACCGTCGGACACTTTGATACAGCAGCAGCAGGAGCAGCCGAGCACCCCTTCACGACGACCTCGACACGCACGTCTCATCCCACGTACTCAGGTTCGAGTTCCCTCTTGCGTACATGTACATGTACGCACATACGCGTATTTTATCATTGTATTGCATTACGTATTTAGCCGTGTTATGTATTTAGTATATGATGGTATATGGATATATATATATATATATATATATATATATATATATATATATATATATATATATATATATATATATATATAGTGTATGTATAGGTATATGTATTGGTATATGGTTAATATTAATATTGGTATATATATACATATATATACATATAGTATATTTCTCAATTAGTATATATACATATGTATATGTATTGTATATGTATCCCTAGTATACATTTAATATATATATATATATATATATATATATATATATATATATATATATATATATATATATATATATATATATATATATATATATATATATATATATATATATATATATATATATAGTATAACTTCAATTAGTGTATATACAATATATATATATATATATATATTGCATATGTATTTAATTAGTGTATATACATATATCTATTATATATGTAATTATTTGGTATACATATATATATGTTATGAGTATTAATATTATATGCTAGATAATAATATGTATATATGTCTATGTACTAGATGACCTGAGTGTAACCACGGATACCCCATAGTTACATTGACCTGTGACCACGTAGCATGATAGCAGACTGCCATATACACCGAAGTACTGGCAAGACCATATCATTGACTGTCTGTTATGCACAGCAACTACAGACGTGACACCCCTAGCGTAGTCTCTGAGATCATTGTGTTTTGATTGTGTGTTGTTAGTGTAATGTCTGATACAATATTGTATTATATGATATGTCTATAGGACTGTTGGATCACTCAGACGATACTTTAGAACCAGGACATTAGTATTGCCAGCTAAGAACCACAGGCGAGTACATTCTCTGACAGTTTTTATTATGTTGATTATCTCTATAATTCTAGTTGTATAGCGTACATGATTCTGACACTGTTGTTTACACGAGTTGGCATTATCGAGACCTGTCACGAAGAGTCGTGATTTGGAATCCATCGTGCCAGCTGGGGAAATGGGGAAATATTAGTAGCTTATGTGATCATACCCAATTCTATATGCATCATAGCTCATCCACACCTCACGTCGGTGCAGCCTGACCATTACATTTCTCATAGCCTGTTACATGTGATTAGCCTGACTATTGCTTGCATCATAGCTATCCGGATGGTTAGCCTGACCTTACATGAATCATAGCTAATCATATGTAACAAGCCTGATCAGTCCCAAGACGATCACATAATATGCTGATGTTTCACACACTTAGCTTGATATTTTTGACATGTATCTCTAGTATATTGATCTAGCATCTCTACATGTTCTAGTTATTGTTCTAGTACTCACTTATATTCTAGTTCATTGTTCTAGCATGCACTTATATTTCTATTCATTATTAGATGTTCATTGATGATGATATGTTCTAGTATTCCTTTATTCCAGTACTTCATTATTCCAGTATTTCTTATTGCCAGTATTCATATCTATCTTGTATTTCTTTACACTGTGTTATAGATTTTGTCAATATATGTAGAACTGCTGTTAGTGTTTGTACTTCATTCCAATCTTGGCTGGATAATTTTTCAGAGGATCTTGAGGATTTCTGTACTACACACTATGGACCAGGTATAGACGCAGACTACATACCAGAGATTTTAGAGGAGACTATTCCTTAGAGGAGACATTACTTGCAGCTATCTAGACAGTATTTTTCTTATGCACTGAGACTTATTTGAGGTTATTGAGTTTAGACTTATTCTTAGTTTATGTTGAGACTTGTGGAGACTTTATGTTAGACAGCTAGACTGTGATTTATCTTTATTTTGAGACATGATGTTTAACTATGTCATTCTTCTTATCTTCTATCGTGCCTTATACTCTTATAGTTGTTGTGATTGAGTTTATATTATGAGCTATTGTGAGATATATATTGTCCTCCTTATGGAGTTGATATCATTGACAGGTTGTGAGTATTATATTAGTATTTATTGTGACCTAGACAACGTTCTACCGCCGATGCTGCGGCGTAGGCTGGACGTACCCACGACTCATGCCCAAATTCTGGGTGCGGGTCGTGACACGTTTTTAGTGGTGGCTCATGCAGGTCACCTTTTGTAAGTTGTACGATATCGCGGTAGTGCGACAACTTAGTTGTACTGCTGCGGGCCTGCGATAGGATATAGGAAATATGATTTAGGATGAGAGTATGCTCAATCACACTAGGAAAATTCTGATCTTTACAATGCTATACTGAATGATTGTTTCCTTTAGAATTTTATTGTCCTTCCTTGATGATATCATATCTATCACCTTAATTGATTATTTTGGTCTGTCTTCAGGATGCCGCCGCAGACTAGATCTCTGAGAGCGGGAGCATCAACTTCAGAGGGGTCTGCCACCTCTCGACCTGACGAACAGACATCTGGAGTTCCTCCTACATCTCTTGTTCATGTGGGAGTATCTGCAGCTAACAGGATTCCTCCTCCACCTGTTCAGAGGATTGCCCCAGCTATGACGGACAACCTTTCCACCACCACCGACACCGATTCCCGGAGGAGTGCCCACTGATGGGGCACAGATGTTCGCATTGATCCAGGGCATGCTAGAGGCCCAGAGAGTGATAGCAGAAGCTCAGCGTGTTCAAGATGAGGCTCAGAGGGTGCAAGCAGAGGCACACCAGGTGCAGACAGAGCTGACGAGAGAGAGCATGGAGAATGCTCATAAGGTGGCTCTCCAGGCTGTGGAGAGAGTAGCACAATGCCAGCAACATCCTGTCCAGAAGCACCAGAGGCCAGGTACCATAGTGGACTTTAAGAGGATGATGCCTCGAGAGTTCAAAGGCACTGAGGGGATACTCTACGCTGACGAATGGCTAGAGGATATAGAGAGGAACTTGTATTTGCCGCAGATTCCGGAGATTCTTCAGATCGAGGCTGCTGGCAGTCAGATGTTTGATATCACGCTGACGTGGTATCGTACAGAGCCGAGACTCGCTGATGGAGGACTTACTTGGGATGACTTCCAAGAGCTCTTCAAGGAGAAGTTCTTTCTTGATGTGGCTTTGGGAGCATTGGAAAGTCAGTTCCATAACTTAGTCCAAGGGAGCATGTCAGTTGACGAATACGCCACAAAGTTTTACGGATTGAGTCGATTCGCGCCATCGATGATTCGAGACCCAGGAGACAAAGCACGAAAATTCAGGAAGGGATTAAATAGAGATATCAAGTCTCGTACTTCGGGATGACGCACTGCTATATTTGAGGGTATTCTGATGGATGCCCAGATTGCTGAAGATGACTTGGACCTCAGGCCCATGAGACGATGCGACACTTCTGGAGCGACAGGCGATAACACAGGATCGGCCAAGCACCCACACTTTTAACAACAACAGAGGTCATACCAGCAGCAGCACCAGCAACAGGCACCAGTTCGAGGACACATCCAGCAGCCACAGAGACAGAATTAGCCCGTTGCCCAGTGTGCGTATTGCAGAAAGATGGGACATACTAGAGACATCTGCAGAAAGAGATTGGGTACTTGCTTGTCCTGTGGATCATCAGCACATCAGCTTAGGGACTGCCCATCTATTCAGGCTCGTTAGGGTGGAGCAGCCGCTCAGAGAGGACCAGCCAGAGTACCTACTGTACCAGAAGGCCAGCAGAGGGGACCTCCACTTCCACCACAGCAGCAGAGGTTTGCTCAGTACCAGCAGCAACAGAGAGGAGCACCACAGGGACGACCTTACGCTATAACTATTTAGGAGGCCAAGCCAGCTGGAGATGTGATTTCAGGTTCAGTTTCTCTCGATTCTATTCCAGCACTTGCATTATTTGATTCTAGCGCTTCCCATAGTTTCGTATCTGTATCATATGCCCTTAAGCATCAATTAGAAATAGAACCATTAGATAGGACTTACAAGATCACGACAGGAGGAGGCATTATCCTAGTCCGTGATTATTGTAAGGATCGGAGAGTGTCATTAGAAGGCCGAGAGTTGAGCGTGAGTTTACTCGTCATGACACTTCCGGGATACAAAATTATACTCGGAATGGACTGGCTGAGTAGACACCATGCTTCTATAGATTGTCACGGAGGAAGAGTAGTATTTCGACCACCAGGAGAGCCAGAGTTCAAGATCGCCAGAGGAGCAGAGGAGCGGAACAGAGGCACTTTTTGTGGAGCCAGGATAGAAGAAGAGGAGTTACCACATCCTCTGATAGCGGAGTTCCTGGATGTATTTTCAGAGGAGTTGTCAGGCTTGCCGCCAGACAGAGACGTTGAATTTTCTATAGAATTAGTACCAGGTGCGGAGCCCATTTCGCAACACGTCTATAGAGTCAACAACAACGAGTTGGTAGAACTGAAGAAGCAAGTTAAGGAGCTGCAAGACAAAGGTTTTATTAGATCCAGTTCATCACCATGGGGAGCTGCAATATTATTCGTACAGAAGAAGGATGGCACGGTATACATGTGTATCGATTATAGAGCTCTGAACAACCTCACTATCAAGAACAAATACCCGTTGCCAAGGATAGATGATCTTTTCGATCAATTGAGCGGAGCGAAGGTATTTTCAAAGATATAATTGAGGTTAGGCTATCACCAGGTAAAGGTGAAGAGAGAAGACATACCGAAGACAGCTTTTTCGGACCAGATATGGCCAGTTTGAATTCACGGTAATGCCGTTTGGTTTAACCAATGCACTAGCAATATTCATGAACTTGATGAACAAGGTATTCCATCAGTACCTAGATAAGTTCGTAGTGGTGTTCATTGACGACATTCTTGTGTATTCGAAGCCCCCAGAGGAGCACGAAGAGCACCTGAGGATAGTCTTGGAGACTCTCAGGAAGGAAGAGTTGTACGGAAAGCTTTCAAAGTGTGAGTTCTTCCTTGACAAGGTTGAATTTCTTGGACATATGATAACGGGTGACGAAATTTCAGTTAACCCAAAGAAGATAGAGGCAGTGGAGTCATGGGCTACCCCAGTACGGTAGCTGAAATCAGGAGCTTTCTCGGACTAGCAGGATACTACAGAAGATTTGTACAAGACTTCTCCAAGATTGCAGAGCCAATGACTAGGCTGACCAAGAAAGATGTAGATTTTGTCTGGACAGAGGAATGTTAGGCCGCGTTTGATGAGCTGAAGAAGAGATTGACGACAACGCCAGTTTTGACGTTGCCATCAGGGACAGGTGGATTCACTATCTACAGTGATGCTTCAGAAAAAGGTTTGGGATGCGTCCTTCAGCAGCACGGAAAAGTAATTGCCTATACTTCAAGACAATTATGCCCTCATGAAAAGAACTACCCCACTAACGATTTGGAGTTAGCAGCAGTTATCTTCGCTCTAAAGCTGTGGAAACACTATCTGTACGGAGAGCGTGTGGAGATCTTCATGGACCACAAGAGCTTGAAGTACGTATTTACGCAGAAGGAGCTGAATATAAGGCAGAGAAGGTGGTTAGAGTTGATGAAAGACTTTGACATCTCATTGCAATACCATCTAGGAAAGGCTAACGTAGTCGCCGATGCCTTTAGTAGGTATCTGATGGCTATGTACTTGACAACAGATAGACATTTATTAGCTGATCTTGAGAGTTTGGGAATCGAAGTACTAGTTCCAGGTGTTGAGATTCAGATATGGGTATTGCAGATACAATCAGAGCTAATGGACAGAATTAGAGCTGCACAGTATGATGATAAGACTTTGACGAGTATCAGGGCACAAGTTCGGACAGGATTGACATATGACTTCACTATTGCAGATGATAAATCCTTACGGCATGGCACAAGGATGTGTGTGCCAAGTGGAGAGCTGCACGAAGTGGTTTTGCAGGTGGCACATCGCTCTTAGTACTCGATGCATCCCGGTGCCAACAAGATGTATCGAGATTTGAGGGAGCACGTATGGTGGTATGGTATGAAGCGCGAGGTAGCACGTTTTGTATCCAGATGTTTAGTGTGCCAGCAGGTAAAAGCAGATCGACAGAGGCCAGGAGGATTGCTTCAACCTTTACCTATTCCAGAATGAAAGTGGGAGTACGTGACTATGGACTTTGTTTTAGGGATTTCACGTTCTCTAGGAGGAAATGATGCGATTTGGGTCATAGTAGATAAGTTGACCAAATCAGCCCACTTCTACCTTTCAAAGTGGGTACATCGACAAAGAAGTTAGCAGAGATGTACGTACAGCATATTTTCAGATTATATGGAGTTCCTGTGAGTATTGTCTCTGATCGGGATAGTCGTTTAACTTCCTATTTCTGGAGGAGTCTGCAAGGCTAGCTTGGACACTCAGCTCAAGTTCAGTATCGCGTATCACCCCCAGACAGACGGACAGTCTGAAAGGACTATTCAGACTCTTGAAGACATGCTACGCACTTGCGTTTTGGATCTCGGAGGTTCTTGGGAGGATCATCTACACCTAGTAGAGTTTGCTTACAACAATAGCTACCAGGCCAGCATTGAGATATCACCATTCGGGGCGTTATATGGACGAATGTATCGTACACCATTATCTTGGGATGATGTTGGAGAGAGAGCTTTGTTAGGACTAGAAATGGTCGTGGATGCAGCAGAAAAGGTGAAACTCATCAGAGACAGACTGCGAGTGGCGCAGGACAGACAGCGACATTGGGCCGATAGCCACCGTAGACCCCTAAAGTTTCAGGTATAAGTTTTGTTATTTATTGGTTTGTGATTGTTTTATTTTATATTGCGTGTTAAGACTGTTTGTCCTAGGTTGGCGATTTGGTATTCTTATGGATTTCTCCGACACGGGGCATAATTCATTTTGGTAGAGGCGGAAAGCTTAGTCCACGATACATCGGGCCCTTCAGTATTCTTGCAAGGGTCGGTGCAGTGGTCTATAGACTGGACTTGCCACCTGCTCTAGATGGAGTGCATGATGTGTTTTACGTGTCGCAGCTGAGATGGTATGTGGCAGATCCTAATCACGTACTAGATCACTCGGAGATCAAGGTTGGACCGACACTCAGCTATCCTGAACAGCCCGTTGAGATCTTGGATCGTAGAGAGAAGGTATTGTGGAACCAGACTATTCCCTTGGTTCATGTTGCATGGAGACATGACTCTCCAGGCGAGTCAACCTGGGAGAGAGAGGACGAAATACGCGAGGAGTATCCGTATCTTTTTGAGACTTGAGGTATGATTCATTGTTTGATTGTTTGTTCTTATGCTAGTTTATTTTAATTTCGAGGACGAAATTATTTTAAGGAGGGTAGACTTGTCACTACCATATTTCAGATTAGGGGTATTTTTATCTTTTCATAATTAATGAGTAAATAATTGCATGATAATTAATTATATTTAAATTGCTGTGATTTTATTTGATTGTTGCACTTTACCGTAGCTTCGATAATTAGAGCACTATACTTGTCACTGCCTTCCAACCAATTTCACACCCTTGTCCTAGACGTGCCAGAATTTTATTGTGATCCTTGTGTGACTCATAACTATGCCTTGATGTGTTTCATTTTAGTCTCACAACATTCGTCGCAACCGACTATATTTAATTCAATATCAATCCAACTTTGTATCCTTGTGTGTTCCAATCGAAATTGGAGACACAATCTCGACCCATTTTGAGCAACCCAAATTAGGGTAATATTCTATTCCGAGTCTACTTCATTCATGACACTTGTGTCCCACTTAATTTTATCCCCATGTACTTCTAATTAATTTTATAACACCTATTGCATTTATTTTAATTAAATTAAACCATAAACCTAACTTTGTGCAATTTTCTAATTTTTGGGCACTTTTATGCAAAAGTGTATTAAGGTGTCCACCCCGTTGGACATGACACGTGAATAAATCCATTTATCCTTCATGTTTATTTTTCCCAAATTTTAGGAGTGTGTAATTCAATATCAACCTCCTTGAACCATGGCCCTCAAAACCTTGAACCAATGCAACTCTAGCAATTTTATTTAAATTCATTTTGAATCCTAGCCTTGAAAATATCCATGACAAGCCTTTTTCCCAAGGGTTTGACCAAACTCTAATTCTAGTTCAACTCAATTCTACACCTATATATAAATAGTATTCTTTTCCTTTTTCTTTCTTTTTTTCTTAAACCTAAAACCCATACACAGCCGACCACCATCTTCCCTGTTCACCGTTCCCGTCCTTCCTCCAGCCGTTTTTACCGCCAGAGCTCAGCCTCATCGGAGACCCTCCTCCACAAGACAATCCCACCGCCTCACCGTTCTCCTCCGCCCAGACAACGTGCCACCCCGCTAAAACCAACGACCCAACGCCAACCCGCTGTCCCCGACCCGCTGTACTGCACGACACTGGAGCGACTCGCCAACCCGCTGAAACTCGCCCCTCCCCGACTGCACGACGCCGCCCGACTTTTAACTCGCTGAATGCCAGAAACCGACCAGTCCCGAGCCGCTTTCATCTCCCCTCGACGAACTGAACCGTTGCCCAGAGCCGACCTCACGATTGCACGATGCCTGAGACTCGCCGAAGATGCTGCCAACCGCCGGACTCTTCGACACAGCAGCAGCAGGAGCAGCCGAGCACCGCTTCGCGACGACCTCGACACGCACGTCTCGTCCCGCGTACTCAGGTTCGAGTCCCCTCTTGCGTACATGTACACGTACGCGCATACGCGTATTTTATCATTGTATTATATTACGTATTTAGCCGTGTTGTGTATTTAGTATATGATGGTGTATATATATATATATATATATATATATATATATATATATATATATATATATATATATATATATATATATATTTAGTGTGTATGTATAGGTATATGTATTGGTATATGGTTAATATTAATATTGGTATATATATACATATATACATATAGTATATTTCTCAATTAGTATATATACATATGTATATGTATTGTATATGTATCCCTAGTATACATTTAATATATATATAGTATAACTTCAATTAGTGTGTATATATATATATATATATATATATATATATATATATATATATATATATATATATATATATATAATTAGTGTATATACATATATCTATTATATATGTAATTATTTGGTATACATATATATGTTATGAGTATTAATGTTATATGCTAGATAATAATATGTATATATGTCTATGTACTAGATGACCCGAGTGTAACCACGGATACCCCGTAGTTACATTGACCTGTGACCACGTAGGCATGATAGCTGACTGCCATATTTACACCGACGTACTGGCAAGACCGTATCATTGACTGTCTGTTATGCACAGCAACTACAGACGTGACACCCCTAGTGTAGTCTCTGAGATCATTGTGTTTTGATTATGTGTGTTAGTGTAATGTCTGATACAATATTGTATTATATGATATGTCTATAGGACTGTTGGATCGCTCATATGATACTTTGGAACCAGGACATTGGTATTTCCAGCTAAGGACCACAGGCGAGTACATTCTCTGACAGTTTTCATTATGTTGATTATCTCTATAATTCTAGTTGTATAGCGTACATGATTCCGACACTGTTATTTACACGAGTTGGCATTATCGAGACCTATCACGAGGAGTTGTGATTTGGAATCTATCGTGCTAGCTGGGAAAACGGGGAAATAATAGTAGCTTATGTGATCATACCCAACTCTATATGCATCATAGCTCACCCACACCCCACGTCGGTGCAGCCTGACCATTACATGCCTCATAGCCTGTTACATGTGATTAGCCTGACTATTGCTCGCATCATAGCTTTCCGGATGGTTAGTCTGACCTTACATGAATCATAGCTAATCATATGTAACAAGTCTGATCAGTCCCAAGCCGATCACATAATATGCTGATGTTTCACACACTTAGCTAGATATTTTTGACATGTATCTCTAGTATATTGATCTAACATCTCTACATGTTCTAGTTATTGTTCTAGTACTCACTTATATTCTAGTTCATTGTTCTAGCATGCACTTGTATTTCTATTCATTGCTAGATGTACATTGATGATGATATGTTCTAGTATTCCTTTATTCCAGTACTTTATTATTCCAGTATTTCTTATTGCCAGTATTCATATCTATCTTGTATTTCTTTACACTGTGTTATAGATTTTGTCAATATATGTGGAACTGCTGTTAGTGTTTGTACTTTGTTTCAATCCTGAGTGGATATTTTTCCAGAGGATCTTGAGGATTTTTGTACTACACACTATGGACCAGGTATAGATGCAGACTACACACTAGAGATTTTAGAGGAGACATTACCTGCAGCTATCTAGACAGTATTTATCTTATGCACTGAGACTTATTTGAGGTTATTGAGTTATGTTTAGACTTATTCTTAGTTTATGTTGAGACTTATGGAGACTTTATGTTAGACAGCTAGACTATGGTTTATCTTTATTTTGAGACATGGTGTTTAACTATGCCATTCTTCTTATCTTCTATCGTGCCTTATACTCTTATAGTTGTTGTGATTGAGTTTACATTATGAGCTATTGTGAGATGTATATTATCCTCCTTATGGAGTTGATATCGTTGACATGTTGTGAGTATTATATTAGTATTTATTGTGACCTAGACAACGTTCTACCGCCGATGCTGCGGCATAGGCTGGACGTACCCACGACTCATGCCCAAATTCTGGGTGCGGGTTGTGACACCCGTGAACTGTCGAAGCTCATAGTTGAGGTCCTTGTGGAACCTCCGAGCCTTGTCTGACTCATCCTCGACAAATGAAGGGGCGAACCGGCTCAGTCTGCTAAACTCTGCATCGTACTCGCTCACCGTCATGTTGCCCTGACTGAGATGAATGAACTTCTCCTGAAGCTCAAATCAGACAAAAGCTGGAAAGAACTGCTCCTGGAATAACCGGCGGAACTCCCTCCAAGATGTGGGTGTCTCAAAGTGCTGCTCCTCCGCCTTCTACCAATTGGGCCAAATCCTGAAGCTGCATGCGGACGGCGGTGACCCACTTCTCCTTGGGTAGCTCAGCGGCTTCCAATATCTGCTCTGTGGTGATGAGCCACTCATTCACCTTGTAGGAATCCTTGGTACCCTTGAATGGTGGAGGGTGCATCCCTCTGAACTTGTCGATAGTGCCCGTCCGTCCAGTCTCGATGCTCTTCCTCATAAGCTCATTTTGCTGTCATTGGGCCTGCATCATGCCCTGGAAGAACTGGTACGTGAATGCCTGACTGTCCTGCGACAGTACCTGCTGACTAGGATGTGGTTGAGGAGGAAACAGAAACAAATACAGAAATGACCCTTGAGGAGGAATAGGTGGTGGTGGAGGCAAAGGTTTCTCCCGTTGACCCTGGGCCTGCTGCCCTCCAAGGTTTTCCAGCTGATAGTGACGCTCCCCCTGCACCATCTCTGGCTGCCGCAATGATTGCCCCTGCTGGAAATGAGGAGCATGTGTCAATGCTAGTGCCTGCTCGGGAGTTGGCTCTCCAGGTGAGCCAGTGTCCTGGGGAACATCACCCGGCTGTGCAATACGACCGCTGCGGAGATTCATCTCCCTGACCAAAAGAAAAATGACGTTTATTGGATAAGAATATAATCAAACGAGATGCAATTTAGAGAACGAATTTAGGATAAGTATATATGGAATCAAAAATGAAAATCAAGCAAGTGAATGAGATTCTAATATCTAGTCCTACTGCAGACTCGTATGGCACAGTAATGTAACCAAGACGATTTAAATCAGGACCTGCATTGGCCACCACAAAAACCATGTCACGCCCTAGTCCCAAAATACACAGGACTAGGCCATGTGACAATGGCCAGCCAATACGTAATCAAGGACTTGCCTAATTTAATGGAATCCTCAACTACATATTTTGCTGTACCTAAAGAATAATATAGTCACATGCATACTAAATCTCATCCACATAATATAATAAACTAGTCTGAATACGAAATAGTCATGTAATCAGAATATGTCAATATAAAACCAAATAAGTCTAGAGTTGGTGGAGACAAATCCACTACATAAATATGCTGAAATAAAGTGTTGAAAGTAAGATAGATAGCGACGGACTCAAGTAGAAGTCCGCAACCAGGATGGTATCATACCAAGATCAAATATACTCGTCGGGGTACACCTCCTCTGTCTCGTAGATATCGTCAAGATCCAGCCCGTAAACCTGCTCATACTCCGGCTCAACAAAACCTGGAAAGGAACCAGGTCCTCAGAGGGACATAACAAGATACATAGAAACATGCTACTAATGGTACAAAAATATTACAATAAAATAAGGGTGTACCAATCTAAGTGTAAATGCAATAAGAACCACGTTCGACGCATGGGCTGTAGGCTAATGGGACTGGCATAATTCCCTGGGGGAAACAAAGGTTTAAAATATAGCATAGCGTCGTGGACACCAGAGGCCATCTCTCTCTCTCTCATAATCATAAAACCATGGTTATCATACCCGGTACTCCGGCGGAGACGGCGAGATACAAAGGAAAGTGTAAACATAGCCCATACGTCTAGTGAGTGTTCTCCCCACCCAATGCTGCTGTATCTGTCGTGCACCACGACATGTCCAGCTCCTACTGCTGAGTCAAGATCAAGTATCTAAATACTTCCATCACACATCTCGATTGTACTAGTGTACGACTGGTACAAGAGTCTGCATCCACACATGAACCACTCCGTGTCATAAATGTGTCAAGGTCATAGAGAGATTGGGGTACCTCTCAAATAAGGGGTTTGGCTTCTAAGTACTAAGTCGCGCGTAATCGGTCCAACACCGACTTGCATCCAAGTTATTCTTGGACGCGCAATATCGTTCAATCAGAATAATAAAATAAAATAAATGCAGTTGCAGTTGCAGTTACAGTATTTAAAAATTGTAAACAATAGTGGTAAGGTATACTTTCCTGGGTCCAAAAGCTGAAAAGAAGAAGAAGCTGATAAAGAGTCCGAGTCTAGAAAGCGCAAGGAACCTAGGAAAAATAAATTTTATTAATTATTATTATTGAAATTTTACTTACCAATAAAATATACCTAAACATTGTTTGAACTAATCATCTGTCCAAATCTAGATGGCTCCTTAAAACAGATAAATTAAAATAACTAGAAAATAAATAAATAAATAAATAAATAATGACTGCTTAAGTAGCTTGCTATCTACCCATGTATATATGTATTTCGTTGCACTTGATTAACGAGGGAAGTGTGCATTCTTTTAACTCCAGAGTATTGCACAAGAAGCTTTTCTAATACTCAATATTTGACTTCACTTCATCTCTCTGGCTTGCATTTCCTGTTTCCAGTTACCACATGTCCAAACATATCATATATATATATTTATTGGTTTCCTCACTGCTAATCGCCTAAATGTAACCATGGAAACACCCGACCCAAGCTCACAATGTACCCTATGCTCAAAGTAATGTAAGAAAATGTATTATAATTAGTGCAACAACAATAGGACCACACACATATATCCACTGCTTAAACCCACTTTCTTCTTCCCTTAAAGCCACCAATTGTTTTCCTCCACCAAAACAACCCAGAAAGAGAATCAGTAGCAACCCAACCAATATCCCCCCTTAACAACTACACCATACCATGCTAAAGAACTCCTTACTACATGCAACCCATTCTTCTAAAATTTACCAACACATAATATTGGCTTCCCATTCATTATGTTTCATAGTTCCCATATATATAGCATATTTTGTTTCTCCCTTAGATGCCACATTCCCACACGATATGCGTTCATACACCAAGATGTATTTTAAGAGAACAACCTATAAATATTTCAACTAATCATTGATGCTTCTACTTCTCAATATGTATACAAAATTTTACACACATAGTTTGCTCTTTGGCTCTCCATGAATTCACCCAAGCACAACACAATGACTATTATAACTTTACTCATATAACTATGATCTATTTACCATGTGTTCTTCTCATAGGAAGCTAAGCTAGGTTGTCCAAATACCCAACAAAATAGTTTGTTCTCTCTACTATCATGACTAATTGTCTTCCTCATATACCAACACCCAACAATAAATTTGTATGAATAAAGCCTCTGCTTCTTGCTCATCTACCCGAACAGCACATAGACCATACATGCAAAGAGCAAATGAGAGCAGGACGAGAAGGTATTCAATATGTTATGGGCATTCAAAAGTGTAGAGTCAGAAGCTTTGCCAAATATCAACAAGTCATCTGCAAAGAGCAAATGAGAGACCGAAGGAGGGTATCTATTAATCCTTATACCACTGAATAAGTCATCTCGTTCAAAATAGTAGAACAATCGGGATAATACTTCAGTACAGATAATGAAAATAAAGGGGCAGAGCGGACAACCTTGTATGATACCTCTAAACCACCCTTCAGGCGATCAATTGATTAATATGGAGAATGAAGAAGAGGTCACACACTTCACAATAAAGTCATTAATGTGACCCTGGATACAAACACCATATAATGTGTTTCATGGAATGCATGAAACATTCCAAAAAAATAAACAATCTTTTGCACTAAAGATTGATCTGTCGAAGGCCTATGATCGCTTATTCTGGTTCTCAGCCACAGCTATTGATTACACAAAACGCATTCGTCCCTAGTCGCTATATAAGTGATAACGTTATAGTGGCTCAAGAACTTTGGATAACTTGGATAGTAAAGGACGGAGTTGAGAAGTCAAGATTTTGGAAATAACTTTGTAGGACACATTACAGAGCGATATGAGTCTGTAATCAACAGCTGTGGCTGGATTTTCCTTTTTTGGTATGAGGACAAGTGGATGTGGTTCATGTTACTATTTGAACTTTAGAATCGATAATTGACAAGTATGAACCTAAGTTTGTAATAATTTGTTACACTTGAAATGGAGGATCAACGTTATGGTAGTGATATTGTTACGTACATGTGGATTTGTTTTGTATATATATTTAATGGTTTTCTTTCGTGATCAAATAATTTTATTTCTATTTAGGTGATGAAGTTCGAGGTGTACAAGGTTAATTCAGAAATTAATACCCAGTTATGTCACATTCTCGCAAAGAAAATCTAAATATTTTCTTAAAATAAAGGCAACCCAAAAATATTCTCCTCCACCACCCCTCCTCTCTTTCCTTCTCTCTTAACCAATGTTTTAAAAACCAGACCGATGATCGAACCGAAAATCTTTGGTATAAGTCTGACCGGGGTTCAATCTGGTTCAACCAGGTCTGACCGGTTGAGCAGCTGATGCCAAAGGCATTTGAGGAAAGGAAGAGCATGATGGGACTGAAATATAGGCTAGGGACTTCATGCAAGTTTTTTTGAGTGAGTTTATGTACCATATTTGTAAATTTAAATCGTAGGTGAGGGATGTACCATATGGTGTGTTTTGTGTAAGTATAGAAAACTTATTAGGTTTTATGGGGGTGGGTAGTACCTTTCTTTTTGCAAGGACCTCTCTTTCTTTTTATATGATGGGACTGAAGCATAGGCTGGGTACATCTCTTTTTTTTTTCTACCTCCACTTGAGAGCAGCAGTCTGGTGGCATGGGCGCTTGGCGGTCGGTTGGGAATTCTACTCGCGTGGGGTCGCAGACGAACTCCGGAGGATGGTCGGGAAGATCTGGGGCTCGGGGCGTCAGAGGCTTCGACTGGGAGCATGGCTATGGGACCGTCGGATCAGACTCGCATTGGCGACCAGCACAAAGGACGATTGCGTGCAACGCGACACGAAGAAGCAGTAGCGGCGCGCGGCTTGGTCTGGACCGGTCGGTTCAAATGAATTTCGGTTCGGACGGTTCACCGGTTAAATTTTTGTTCTGTAAAAAAATAACGGTTCAGATCAGACCAGACCAATTTTTTGGCCAAATCTGGTCAAATGGTCGATTACCTCCGGTTCTGACAACATTGCTCTTAACAACTCTTTTTTGCTTCTATCTTAACAACACTTTTTTAGGGATCGTTCGGTTTGTTAATTTGGATTATGAAATTGACCAAAATCCATATTTCAGACCACTTTGCGTGTTTATTTGAAAATTTTGCACACAAAATTTATTGTGATTTGACATGAACGATAAATTTTGTCTGCCATAAAATCGAAATTTTGACATCAGAATTTTTTCTCTCTCCGAAATCGAGCATTGAAATGGAAGATCTTATTCCCACTTCGCGCGTTTGATTGGAGGGCCACTTACTTTCTACCTTAACAAAATAAAATTTTACTATTCATATCACTTCAACAAAAAATTGTATTTTTTTACTCACTTGACAATCAACCAAAAATCAAATTTTAGAATTTTTTACCTTAAACTTTTACTTCTTTGTAGCATCCAAACAAATTTGTTTTTTTTTACTTACCTCCACTTGACTGCAATAAGTACGCCAAAATTTTCACTTTGTGGTACTTTACTGAACCAACCAAAGTGATGAACAACAGAGCGAAGAATCGATGATATGACAAATCTAGTATGAGGTGTGCAATAGGAACAGTATATTGATTAGGTAGGAATTTGATACCTAGAGTATCCACTGCAACAGAATTATGTACATACATAGCGAGGGGTATCTTGGAATTGACCACAAGATCGATTCAAGCGTCCATCCCGGACCACACCACTGGCTGATCAATCTGTCAGGCTCGTAGACCCAAGATCAAAATGTATCTATGCATATGCATATAATCACCATTGGAAGTTCGAATAGAACATCATTTGAAGTACAAATTTACCTACTACTAGGAACAAGCTAGCATTGAAGGGATCCTTTCTAGACACATAACTTTCAACTCGACTACATACATATTGAAGCATACTACCGAATTATTATAAGTTGCTAACAATCAAACACATAAACACGCAAGCTATAGCTATGGCACACTCCCATGATCGCATTTTTTTCCCCCATCAAACTGACGAAACGATCTGATGATCACATTTACCGAGGCGCCGACTTGCCCCTCTGGAAGATAGAATAGGCGTCGCTGTATATAGCCAGTGCGTTTGAGATGACAGCAAGGACGATCATAAAACACGAAAGTGCCTTATCCTTCATCGTTGCTATTCCATGAGGATCCCTGAAACAAGTACGAAAGTAAATTAGCACAATGAAAAACCATAGTTTGCAGTATCGTCCGATACCGATCCGATACGGCCGATACTGATACGGCTTGGGCATGTTTCAGTCCGATACCAACTAATACCGACACCGGGGGTCTCTTTTTCGGTTAATTCGACAAAAATGAACGAACAAGACCAATCGGCAAGGGTATAAAATCATAGTAAGGTTGTAAAAGCATATAAGAAAAGAAAACGCACATATCGCAAGTAAACCAAACTACAATGATGACTACTATTTTATTTAATTCCAAAATTAATAAGAAACAATGCAGAAAATACTTAAAATTATGCCTAAATATATAAAGTGTTTTTTTTCTAAAATTTTAATAATTGTTTGATTTCCGATACCAAAAAAATCTGATACTCCAATCCGAAAACGCCGATATTGTCGATACCGACAATCCGGTACTCAAAGGAAGAGTCCGATACCGATACTGTGAACTTGACAAAAACACAACATTTTGGCACAAGAGTTTCTTGCAACATACTTTGTTGGCAATGAAGAAGATTTTGGGCTCACCTAAGAGTAATGGCAGCAGGGAAGATGAAGCCAAGGCAGGCGGCAGCAGTGGCACCAGTAAACTGGAAGGCGTCCCAGATGCTAGGAATAAAATTCGCGGCCAAGAAAATGATAGAGAGGAGAAGCCCCGAAACCAACGCGAACCTCCAGTTGTCACCGCTTAGGTTTCTTCTCATGGGAAAGATGAGGCCATCGAAGTTGAGGCGGAGGGCATAGAAGATGATGGGGAAGACGAGCATGAGGTGGAGCACATAGCTCACTCGGACGATGTCGTTAAGAAGAGAGCTGTACGGGATGCCAAGACTGGAGTCGAAGTTGGAGAGGACGTCGTCGAGGGTGGATTCGCCAAAGAGAAGGTAGGCAAAGAAGCTCGTCGTTATGTACACGATCGAGCAGAGCAGTAACGATGTTCTTACAATAGGTTGGATCTGGGAGGAGTCCTCCAGCTCGTTGCCTATGCTGTGAACTGCAAAAGAAAAAACATATCGAGTATTGCTTATTAGAGGAATCAAACTAATTACTACTCGTTCCCAAGTGTCTTAAGGAAAAGCACACAATAAAAATAAAAGCAATAATATATACACTAGTACTTTGACTCATCAATCTAATGCTTTACCTAATTCCAGTTAAATAGAAAAAAAATTGTTTATGCTGACGATCTTTATCAAATTGTATTTTGTTGGAAGCAAGGAAGATCCCATGCATACTACGTACATAAATCAGTGCTGTGATGTATCGTGTCGGACACATTGTCTGTATCGGACACACATTTGTCCGTGTCGGACATGTACGATCTGTTTCCAAGTGTCTAGTATTTAGCTTTTTCATCAATTTAACTTTTTCAGCTTATTCCACTTTAGTAGGAAAATTTTGTTGAAAATTGTAGTTTGTTGCAGTATTTAGACTCATCAATTTAATGCTTCATGTGCCCGTTTCGTACTTATTTGTGTCCGTGGAACAGATATGCAGAATGAAGCTAGTTTTCAAGGCATAGATTACTAAAACTTATGCTGATCTAGAAAGAATGCAAACTATGCTGAAGTACAATGCAAGGGCTGAAGGAAGTGCATACCGTTGAAATGGCAGACGTATGCAGTAACAAGAACAGGAATTGCTGTGAATAGATTCCAAGCTGATGTCAAATCAGTAACCTCCGGGAACAGTCTTGGCATCGCGATGCTTCCATTCACTAATTTGACGATGGCAACCCCCGCAGTGACAACAACAAATACTACTGCTAGAGCAACGGCCAAGGCAGATGTATGTCGCAAAGAATCTGCATCGTTGACAATTTTGACATCACATGATGGAACGGAAATATACTTGCGTTCTTTCAGAAAAGCATGCATAAAATGGCAATTAAAAGTAGGAAAAACTATACTTTTGGTCACTGAATGTTTGCAAAACTTAAGTTTTAGTCACTCCATATATACATTTTTAGTCGATGAGTGACTAAAACTTAAGTTTTGCAAACATTAAGTGACCAAAAGTATAGTTTTCCCATTAAAAGTAACTAGCTAGCCGGATTCACTTACCTAGACGCTTAAAGCTTGCTAACGGAGCAAACACTGCGAGGGTCGTGACAAGAAGAATAAAAAAACGGGCATTCCACCAGTGATCTCCAAACCATCCTTCCAAGAGTCCAGGATGATGGATTCCATTTGAAGAACTTCCGGAGAGCACATCACCTTGTCACAAGTAAAGTTTTCAGATAAGAGGATTGCCATTCTTAGTATACTAACATCATGTTAATGTCGGAACATTTACTCCAATGCAGCAATATGCTAGGAACCACGGACAGTCCAAAATCATGTTGGGTCCATGTCGAACATGTATTAGACACGACACAGATGGTGTCGTGTCCTGGTGCCCGTTTCATGTTGTATTATAATTATGAAGGGTTCAAGGACTTAAGTATGTAAAAGTAAGAAAGCTTTGGTTTATATATATTACCGATAATAATCATGTAGACGACCATCAATCCGATGGTATTCACAACAACAGATATCTGAAGAAGCACCCTCCCTGTTTTCCCAAAGGCATCATCCATCACTCCTCCATAAGTAAAAAGCTTGCCAGCTTTGCTAAACCGGAGTAGCATCTCGATAGAAGTCTCGCTCAAGAAAGCGACAAGGACGATCAGAGCGATGCCAGGGACTAGGCCGAGCACCTTCATGCTCGCAGGCAGGGCCATGATTCCTGCCCCGATAATGGTAGTAGATAGATTGAACACTGCCCCCAAGAACCCAGCTCCGTTGAGCTCATGAAAATTGGCTTCATCGTGTTTGCTCGGTAGCAGGGGAGTAGTTTCATCAACAACCTGCTTGTTCTTTTGGTCTCTTTCTTTCTTCTCCACTGGTGCCATTTTTTTAGCACTCCAAGTTCCAAATATTCTGTATGGATGAAGGCAAGAGCCAGCTGAGCTCGTTGCAAGCTTTAGCTCCTGAAATTCACCTCAGAGTCTGAACAATCTAAATCCAGAGAAAAAAATGCTATTAGGACTCAGAATTCAGAGCATTTAGATCTAAATTCTTGAAGAACATACGAAATGAAACTGTTCATGCTAAAAATCTCAAGGAAGCACTCCCAAAAAGCTTCAATTTTTCCAACATGGCGCTCAGTTCAGTGCTTGTAAACTCGAACTTCAGCTCATAATTAAGGATCAGGCCATGCTTTTACACTAAAAAAAACTACAACTCTATACCAAAAATACACAAATAATCCTTATTTAGCCATAATTATCCAAAAAATAAACGTTGCTTCCAGCAGAAAACTACATCTGGATTCAGATTCTAAAGAGTAGAAAATGCAAGAAGCAACATAACAATTTCCAGCACCTTAAGGTTTTGGCTTTTCATGCTAAAATATCAAGGAAGTACCTTTAACTTATAATCAAAAGCCAGAAAACTTCAAGTTTTCCAACATGGGTTTCAATTCTAGCTTCTAGACTCAAAATCCAGCTTACAATTAATGACAAAGCCATGTAATTATACTCTAAATAAATTACATATATAAAAAGTTTGGAACTTTATGCTAAAATCTACACGAGTCATCCTTACTTGCCCATTATCCTAAATAAAAAAAAATGGATTCAACAAAAAGCTCCATTTAGTGACATGGAGAACATGGGCTAAAATCTACACGAGTCATCCTTACTTTATGCTAAAGAACACCAGAAGCTCAAGAATCATCTAAATTAATCCAAATTCTAAAAGAAGAGAACATGGGCTATCACTTTACAAAATCGGTCAACCATAGAATTAAGGAAGTAAATAGCCTTAAATTCATGCTAAAATAAGCATTGATAGCCTTAAATTCATGCTAAAATAAGCATTGGATTAAGCACAATTTAAAGATGAATAAAAAGCACAAGCAAGAATCATCGTGAGAAGAATGCATTAATCCAAAGTGAGTTGTAACTTGTAAGAGTGGAGAAAGCTTACTACTTTGGACCAAATACCAAATGGGTTTTTCTTTTTCTTGTAAACAAAACAAAGATTTGAGGAAGTGAAAGGGCTTAAATACGTACCACCAAATGGACAAATTAATGACGCAAAGAAATTAAAGCAAAACTAAACAAGAAAGAAAATTACATATATATAATAGAGAAAAGTAGAGAAGACGAAGACGACCACTCACTCTTTCTATAGCAATCAATCAACATTTACTAGTGCCAAGTAAGTAGAGTTCCACATAACGTTCATGGAAGTCAATAAAAGCCAGAGTGTAGAAACAAAGAAATATGTGGAAACTGGCGCTGCAGCTGTGATGGAAAGTGAGAGGAGGGACTAGACTGTTCTGTAAAATAAATATTGTTGTGGAGGGTTTGAAATTAATTTTGTATACTTGTTTTTTTTTTTTTTTGCCAGAATAACGATAGTGCCACCGTGACGACAGACTATGTAGGATAGAATCTCCGACGTGGCACGACAATCGTTTCATGGATGGGAGACGTGCTTCAGCTTTATAATCTTTTGTCGAGGTGTATAATGGATCGGACGGTAAAAATACGACGGTAAAAATATAAAAATATTATGCAGGTCGTATAGAGGTTATGTCATTTATCAAAAATTAAGTCGTAGAGAAGTCACATACTGCCTGATCAATCTAGTCGCAAAGAAGCCACATACGGCCTATTCAACCAAAGATCTAGAAACTGCATAATACACTCTATGAGGCCTGAACGACCACAGAGCATGGAGCCGCATAAAGACCCCCCTGACACAAGATCCGATGACTGTTAGACTCTCTGACCCATCACTCATTACACTGAAACGCTTCGGGACTCGTGAGTACGACGGCTCAAAAAAAGACGAAAAGTCACATCAACACAATGATGACCTCGACGAATGTGCCATGCCACGTGCTCGCTTACATGCGGCCACATACCGATGTGGCATCGTCATCATGCGGCCAGAGCGTCCATCCGACCAACGCCAAACGAAAGAACGTATGCGGCAACATACCCAAGTGGCCTCGTTATCATGCGGTCGGAGTGTCCATCCGACCAAAGCCAAACGAGGGCACATATGCGAGGACGTAACCATACGGCTTCGTCAGCATGCGGCCAGAGTGTCCATACGACCAAGGCCAAGCGAGAGAACATATGCGACCACAACGCTATGCGGCCATGATATTATGCGGCTCTCGATCTTTCCGTTCCAACCGAAGAAGATTTCTCGCATGATCAGTGCTGACCACGTGTCCAGCTGACCAAGTCACGCACGCAATAGGTTAAAAATAACCCAGATATCTCATCAACAACAGATCCCAACCGAAGCCATGTGGCAGCCTGTCCATAGCATGCGGTGACAGTTGTAACCGCATTCGGTTGAAGGAGCCATCTGTGGCCACCAAACAGAAGGATATGTGGCACCTATAATCCATCAGCATGATGGCTATAAATTGGAACAACTTGGACATTCCAAAGGGCTGGTTTTTCTGCTTCAGAGACCATACAAGGGGGGAGCTACGTACGTGCATACAAGCTCATGAGAGAGAAAACAGGAGATAGCATCCTCATTCCCTCACAAGACCGTCAATTGAGTAAAGGAGACGCTACCGCGCTCGATCTCCATCGTCACTACCCAGATCAAAATATTGTACATAGATACCCTATCTAGGATCTCTTTGTACTCTTGTGTTCGTTGTTAATCTAAAGTTTTCTTCAACTCACATTAATGGCAAACAAGATAATGACTCAGCTGGGGAAATCATTCTCATCTGATGAGAAGACAATGACGCAGTCTGATGCGGCCAAACTGGGATCCACCCAGAGGATGCTGGTGATGCGCTTCAACCAACAAGCGTTCGAGGAAATGCTCTTTGGGGATGGCGCAAATCCTTCTCCAAGGCTAGAAAAGCCTAAGAAGACCCGCAGGACGCGAATCACCACGCCAGCGCTCCTGCAGGACGATCGTTTCCATCGGGACGTGATATCGTGTGAGCCTGGGGTTGCGCCCGCACAAGACAACATCGTTAAAGTTTGTGGCTATCATCGAACCGATCGAGTACGCAACGGAGGGACAATGTTGCAAACAATAATCCATCTGAGTATACGGGATAAATCACATGGCACGAGGTTCTCGGAATACAATGGCATCGTTCCATATATTATGTCCCTCCATACAAAAGCAGCTCAAAACAATCGATATGGCTCAAGGCATCAAAACCAGATTTTCGGGTTCTGGGGATGAGGCACGGCTATCGCTTCCTCGGACGATCCAGCACCTACGAACAAGCAAAAAAACTATTGGTGGGTCAGCACTTTGGAGAAAGTACTGGTGAGTCTAAAATCAACCAACAGAAGCAACATTCACTAAAACTAACACTAAGTAATTATGTTATAAAATATTATATTACTAGTTACTTAGGTTCATTACAGTACAAGAACAGAGTCATATTACTTCTTTTGGAAACATCTTTGAAATCAGAGTTCATGTTCGATATACAAGCAAGCAGGCAAGGCAAGCAGTTCATGTACGATAAGCAAGTTCAATTACTATCTCCGGTGCGCAACGTGTCTCGTGAGTCATATCCATTTCTTTCAAGACTCTAGCATGCATCTAGTAGACAATCTTCTTATACTATTCAAGACGATCATCAAATTCAAGCAATCATGCAAGTCTAGGTGCGATGCAAGACAATATGCAAAATAATATATATCACTTATATAGTGATTCTTACCCCTTTTGCTGAGCGGTTATCCCTGCAGCAGACATACAATTTAGCAACATATGCACATATATAACAAGGTTCTCTTTCCCTGTCCGTCTCTGCATTAAATTGTTAGGTATGCAAGAAGTCTAGCCTAGCATGCGCCCTAACTACATGATGGTCCACAAAAAATCCATGAATAGCAGCTGGAACTACAAGCCCAGACTAACTATTAGACAGGACACCCCCCTAATCGCGAGAACTACAAGCCTCAGGGTATTTCAATTATCTCTCCCAGGACGAACGATTCCCAGTGCCCCAAGAAACGCTCGAGAGACAGTACCTTGTGCACAAGTTGTCCAAAGACCGATGCGAAGAATGCGATTCAATCAGATAAAGACTACATGATGCACATATCCGTGACAAGCAAACATGATATCAAGCGATAGAGCAAGAGCCCTCAATTATCTTCTTTCAATTAAGTCGATAGGTTCGATACGTTCAATCAATTCGATAGGTTCAATCATTTCGATATGTTCAATCTTCTTTCTTTCGATCAATCGATATGTTCAATAGCATACTATACAAGTTATTCAAACAATTATATCTTTCAATCATCAATGACAAGCAAAATATGGCACGATTCTTCTATCTCTTTTAGCTAAGCATGTAGTTCTACTCTTGTTTAGCATACGATAAAAACATATGAACATTCTCTTACTCCTGTCTATTAGCATGGCAATGGTTCGTTCGATAGCGATGTCCGTATAACTAAGCATGCAATATTCAATTCTTTAACTTAGCATAGCAATGGTTCTATCTCTTTAGACAAGCATACAAGTTCTCTAGTTAAGCATGTAGGTTCTTGTTCTATTATTCTCAATGCAAACATTACCTTATTAAGCAAACAAGCATTGCAAAAACTCAGATTCATTATTAAGGCGTGCAAGAATTCGAGAATGAAGTTCTGCCCGCTCACATAGATCAGTCAGATTCTGGTTTAACAAGGAGCTCTTCAAAAATATTTTCTTTTTGAGTCAGTAAACCGATATCTCTTGTACATAGTGCCAACACGGAGAGGGGCACTACAGGATATGGGTTACAAAGGCCGACGTGACTAACCTAACCGCGGAGCACGCACTCCCCGTCTCCATCTCTACCGTAGGGACCGCACATTATGTGTCCACTGCTTATGCGGCAGCTCCTTCCAACAAGAAGGGTGCTTAGCACCTGAAGACCCGCAGGATATGGGTTGCAAAGGCTGATATACCTCACCCAACTGCGGAGCATGCTCTCCCCGTCTCTCTATTGGTCGCAAGGACCGCACATTATGCGTCTACCTCTCATACAACAGCCTCCTCTGACAAGGAAAGTGCTCAGCAGTTTAGCTCTGGCAAAAAAAAATACTACGATGCCAAAAGTTTGGGTGCTGAGGCATGTTCCATGCGGCCACCACAGAAGCCACATAAGTTGTCACGCCCCAGTCCCAAAATATCGAGGGACTAGACACGTGGTAATGACAAGCAGCACACACCGATGGACAAACCCAATTTAATGGACCCATTAGGGTGTACATAAACTGTAAAACAACAACATGGGCAATGGTACTAATCTCATCCACAGAAATAAATACAATAAATATCAGAAATATAAAGCAATATCAAGTCTCAATAAAACATATCTCGGGGAACAACCCGAGAATAAGTTTGATACATCAATTCATTAAACAGGAAACAACAGAAATAACTGAGTATAGAATAAGTAGATACTCAGGAGAAATTCTCGACGATCACCTCGTCTTCTAGTGGTGGTACTGCTCCAATGTCTGCTCTTGTCCCGTATACCTCGGGGTAGATTTTCTCTGCTAAACCTGGGGACATAATCCGAATTTCAGGTCCTCAGGGGACATAGCAAGGTACAAGAATAACTCTAGCCAAATAAATGCAGTATATAAATGAATCAATAGGACATACTATATAACCAGTTATGTGATATGCAAGTGAGAGCATTAATCATACTCAGGCTGAAACTACTAAAGGCACTGGAAAACCCATAGCAGCATTTATTATCTCGAAGGGCCAGTACGTGCGCCAAAGCTCTGTGTCAGAGTCTAAGGCACTCCCAGTAATTTATTATATATATATTCAACCTTTAGTATGGTAAGACTCTCCCCACCCAATGTAACCTCACGTCTCATATCCATAACACGCAAGATCAAAGCTAATGCAATGAGTCATCATGATAGCTATGCATATGTAATATCTATATCATAAATCCTGTAACCTATACAGAATCACTATGAATAACTCAGAAGATTCTATATCGTGAATGGTGTCAAGTGTCATATGGTATGACGTACTTGATAATACAAGCATGAAGATATATAGGGTCGCGATATCAATCTCTAGTGACGTTACACAACTCCGCGTACGGCGTTGACACCCGAATATTATTCGGACGCTAAGCAATGTCACACAGTCCTAGGTTGAACAGGGATACTACAGTAATAAATTAAGAGAATAGTATAAACAAATGCTGCAAGTATGGCAAGGTACACTTGCCTGGGATTTAGTTTCCAACTGTTGCTCCGGTATCCGCGGGATCTGCAGGTACTCCTCTGGTTGCTAAAATAAACGTTACCATCATGTTCAGAAGACATCAAACAGCTAGAAATGCCTATCCATAAGTCCAATTTGGACACAGGGGCAAAAGTAACAGTTTCTGGTCAAAGCGGGGTCCACATGTGGCCCGCTTCGCACCGAAAAATGTGCCAGTGACAATATTCTCCAAATTTGTCAAACTTAGTGTTTACAAGTCTAAAACGATGATACGAACCCAACGGAATATCCAGAACTAGATTCCGATGAGCCGATCACAAAATTGCCCGTCAAGTGGAGCCGTGGAGCCCACGATACATGATTTTATCAACGTTCTCAGAATCGAATCAAACTTGGGTCACAGGACCTACATATCGCTATGAGTCCGATGGCATAAGTTTTATTTCGAAACGACGAGCGTACACGAAGTTACAACGAGTTTCAGAACAGGGCCGATACGGAATGTTGTCGATGGATACGCGTTGATTCCGGTGTGCACGCACATCCGAACCAACTTTCGCAAAATTCTACACATCCGTATCGACGGTGCGCACCTTTCGGTGAAGTTCACACATGACCAAGTCGTCCCGTTTAGCGGGACGCACCCAGTTCCAGAAAAATTAGGATTTTAAATAACCAATATTTTGGTCATTTTTACCCTCGAAAATATTATAAACCACAGCTCAATAAATTAAACTAAATACAGGGTTTAAAACTAGGTTATACAGTCTAAATAATTGTTCAAGCCAAATTTGAAAACATTTAACAGGTTTGTGGCAAAACGGTCGTGAACTGGGGAGTTCGAGAAAATTTTTGATTTTCAGAAATTGGGGGTTAATTTTCCTGATTTTGTGTCGCGGTTTGCGAATGACACAGGACGCGATACCCCGAACGAGTTGCACGGGGTTCGAGAGGGTCACCCATGGTACGCGCACGATTCGACAGAACAGAAAACAAGGTGACGAGGAAAGAGAAACACTCACCTGAACAGGGGTAGGTATCGACTGTATAACGCGTACGCGAGGAGGCGGCACGGCGGTGTTCGGCTGGCGGTGGCGTCGCTGCGGTGGCCGTCGGGTCGTCGGCGGATTGCTGGGGCTCTGCGGCGGTGCTGGAGGAGCTCGGGGCGGCGGAGATCAGCAGGAGGCTCGGTGGCCGGGGGTTGACGGAGAGGTGGTGGTGGGTGGTAGATGAATGGGTTGCGGAGGGGATTTTATAGTGGTGGAGACGGTGGTGGTTAGGGGAGGGGGATCGGCGCGAGGAGGCAAACAGTTGACCGGTGAGCGGCGGGGAGGAGGCGAGCGGGCGGCGGTTTGTCACGCCCCGGTCCCTCCCGGGCCGCCGCTCCGCCCTGCCCCGCCCCGTACGGCCGGGAATTAACGAACCGGACACGTATCACCGTGCCTCGGCGCGCCGGACGCGAATCACCGCGCCCGTCCCGCGGGTGCGAGGAAGGAAGGGAGCCAAGCGAATGGCCCGTTCGAGCTTTCGGGGGACGTGATGCCGCACGGGCCTGGGGTTGCGTCCGTGCAAGGCCAATCGTTTAAGTTGATAGTTGGCTATCATCGCATCAATCGAGTAAGCAGCGGAAAGGGACTTGTTGCAATGCAATGCATTAGCCAACTGAGTGTTCGGGACAATCGAGGCAACTTGGGTTTCCTTTAGCAAAGGCACACGTTCGTTCCATACATTATGCCCCCTTATACGATAGCATTCTCGGGGCAACAATCGAAACCAGGATTCCGGGTCTTCGGGACTGTGGCACGCCTATCGCTCCCTCGGACGATCCAGTACCTGCGAACAAGTAAACTGTTGGTGGGTCAGCACTTTATACAAGTACTGGTGAGATAAATCAACTGAACAGAAACAAGCATTCACTCAAACAGGCACTAAGTAATCATGTTATAAAACATTACATTACTAGTGATCTTTCTAGTTTTACCTAGGTTCGTTTCATGCAGTTCTAGCAGAGTCGATTTACTTGTTTAAAAACATGTTTGGAAACAGAGTTTCATATTGAATATGCAAGCAAGCAAACCGTTCATGTTTCAGGGTGTGCGCAGCGTGTCTCGTGCGACTCCAGGGTCAGATGCAAAGCTAGACACACAATGCACATTCTTAGGGGCAGTCACTATCCAAGCCAACACAATGACTTAGCTATATGCAGGGCGGTCCCCGAGTATCTCAGGATCGGCAGCTGGTGGAACAGCATACCAATGACTCATTTCTCTGATGCTAATGGCAGCTGTGACCCATGGTGGTTATAACGCATGCAGTTAAGCTCTCCACCAAAAGCCATTGTCCGACCGCGTGCGAATGCATGGAACACTATCAAATAAACTCTAGTATGCAGACGAGACGAACCATCAGAATACACTCATTGTTGCGGGGCAATCCGACTTATCACTTGAACAAGTTCAGGCACAGTATGGTTCTCTCGAAGCATAGACGATAGTGAACATGTTCATGCACTCTAAGCAGGCGATCAGGATTCTCGTTAAGCAGACATTGTTTCAAAGACAAGCTAGGTGAGTTCGTTCATTAACATGCAAGGCAGGTTCTATCATTCTCTTAAGAAAACATTGCAAGCAAAAACACAGGTTATTATTAAGGCGTGCAAGAATCAGAGAACGAAGTTCTGCCCACTCACCTTGATACATAACGCCGGCGCAGAGCGGGGCGTTACATACTTACCAACCAACAAAAAGTTTCGTCCTCGAAACTTCAAGGATAAACTTCTCGATATCCCGAGTAGCGATAGTGCCGTCCCTCGCCGTACTCAATCGAAACAATCAAGCAATTCAAGTTCAGGAAACATTTTGTACTTTGAGAATATCTATGGACTTATTGTATGGAACGCTCTTTGCAATACCATATCGACTATATCTCAGAGTCATAGCAACGGTTTGGGCCAGAGAATCGATTCCGCTCTGATACCATTCTGTCACGCCCCGGTCCCGCCCGGGCCGCCGCTCCGCCCTGCCCCGCCCCGTGCGGCCGGGAATTAACGAACCGGACACGTATCACCGTGCCTCGGCTCGCCGGACGCGAATCACCGCGCCCATCCCGCGGGTGCGAGGGAGAAAGGGAGCCAAGCGAATGGCCCGTTCGAGCTTTCGGGGGACGTGATGCCGCACGGGCCTGGGGTTGCGCCCGTGCAAGGCCAATCGTTTAAGTTGATAGTTGGCTATCATCGCATCAATCGAGTAAGCAGCGGAAAGGGACTTGTTGCAATGCAATGCATTAGCCAACTGAGTGTTCGGGACAATCGAGGCAACTTGGGTTTCCTTTAGCAAAGGCACACGTTCGTTCCATACATTATGCCCCCTTATACGATAGCATTCTCGGGGCAACAATCGAAACCAGGATTCCGGGTCTTCGGGACTGTGGCACGCCTATCGCTCCCTCGGACGATCCAGTACCTGCGAACAAGTAAACTGTTGGTGGGTCAGCACTTTATACAAGTACTGGTGAGATAAATCAACTGAACAGAAACAAGCATTCACTCAAACAGGCACTAAGTAATCATGTTATAAAACATTACATTACTAGTGATCTTTCTAGTTTTATCTAGGTTCGTTTCATACAGTTCTAGCATAGTCGATTTACTTGTTTAGAAACATGTTTGAAAACAGAGTTTCATATTGAATATGCAAGCAAGCAAACCGTTCATATTTCAGGGTGTGCGCAGCGTGTCTCGTGCGACTCCAGGGTCAGATGCAAAGCTAGACACACAATGCACATTCTTAGGGGCAGTCACTATCCAAGCCAACACAATGACTTAGCTATATGCAGGGCGGTCCCCGAGTATCTCAGGATCGGCAGCTGGTGGAACAGCATACCAATGACTCATTTCTCTGATGCTAATGGCAGCTGTGACCCATGGTGGTTATAACGCATGCAGTTCAGCTCTCCACCAAAAGCCATTGTCCGACCGCGTGCGAATGCATGGAACACTATCAAATAAACTCTAGTATGCAGACGAGACGAACCATCAGAATACACTCATTGTTGTGGGGCAATCCGACTTATCACTTGAACAAGTTCAGGCACAGTATGGTTCTCTCGAAGCATAGACGATAGTGAACATGTTCATGCACTCTAAGCAGGCGATCAGGATTCTCGTTAAGCAGACATTGTTTCAAAGACAAGCTAGGTGAGTTCGTTCATTAACATGCAAGGCAGGTTCTATCATTCTTTTAAGAAAACATTGCAAGCAAAAACACAGGTTATTATTAAGGCGTGCAAGAATCAGAGAACAAAGTTCTGTCCACTCACCTTGATACATAACGCCGGCGCAGAGCGGGGCGTTACACGGTTGAAGTCGCGGCGGCGGAGGGAATGGAACGGCCGGCGGGATCGGGGGAAAGTTAATACAGCGGTTAATGTAGCAGGGTAATTAATAGGTCAGGTTTCGGGTATGGGTTAGCGGGTCGGGTATGGATCCGACCCACTAGGGTTGGTTCAAGATTTGGGTTTGGTACCGGATTGAACCGGTTGGTTCAATCTAGTTTATTTTTGTTTATTTAGAAATTTAGTTTTTAGGTCTTTAAAAATAGTTTTGGGGCCCAATAAATTCTAGAAAAATTATCCTATGTCTAATATTTTATTTTACACCCAAAAATATAATTTTCATAATATTTTAATATTTAATAAAATCACATAATTAATTTAATACCAGAAAATATTTATTTTAATTAGTTAAAAATTACATAAAATTTCTAAAAATTTATTTTTAAATTCTGAAAAATTCTGGGGGTTTACATAAGTTGGCAGCCGCAGTCAAATGTCCACATGCGGCACCAATCATCGATCGCGGGCAAATGTCCACCTGTGGCCATGACATCTACATAAGTTTCATCTTCGACCGAATTTTACGTAGCGTTGACTCCATGCGCCTTACTGAAAAATAGGAAAATGTGAACTTGGACTCTTCATACTATGCACTGGCACGTGCTTGGACGAAGAAGTATAGGGCAATACGAGATGGCCAAGCTAAAGCAATTCTCATTCGACCGACCGCCAGCAGGCACCGCATAGTATGCGTGCCCCTGACGGAAAGTCAAACAAAATCGGCCTAAAAAGCCTTTCGTTGGCAACTTGGGGCAAGTTCTTGTACGAACCCCAGGTCAGGAAGCAAAATCAACACCTACGCGCCCATGTTCTCGGTCTACCTGGGCTCATAAAGAGGGTGCAGAGGTGAGTCAACCCTCACTTGACTTACGCAACGTGATCAATCACAAGCGCAAAGCGAGGGAAATAACTGCGACATACGAAGTATCCTCCCCAGGGAATCAATGTGCCAACATTATCATCAACTACTGTTATAACAAAATAACAGTACCTACAAAAAGGCAGTCGATATTTCAGCGACTGCAACAAAAGGCACCCACCCGACTGCAACCCGAAGAACAGGTGCAAGCACCAGAGGAAGAGGAGCTGCCCCTAGCCTCATGCTATTCTGCTCGGAAGGCCTCCTCCATAAGGGGAAGTCAGAGTTCTAGCACCTCCAGTTCGTCGCTCTCGGCTAGCAGGTCAAGAAGACGGGTCCCAGGAGGACAGACAGCAAAACCCGCGGAAGGTATTTTCTTGGGCACCCGCTCAAAGAAGAAGCTGTCAGCCAATAGGGGTAGTTCTTCTTCAGGACCCCAGGTGGCTACACAAGCTTGGGGTTGTAATCCCCCGGACCTCCATGACAATCTGACATTTCGCGAAGATGATGACTCCTAAGGAACATATGCTGAGGTCCCTGGGGTTAACCACCCTCGTCATGTGGACACAGCTTCCTACGCCGGGGGTAGTGTTCCCTCCGAGTATGAAGAGGATGCAATGCTGCCAACTTTTTCGAAGGACCACTCACTACAAAAGGCTTAGGCGGAAAGTACGACGTCTACCGTCCCATCCATTTCATCCCATATGAGAACATTATACATGGCTGGGGACGATCACGAGGCCCCCAACGATCGATAGCGCCTCGAGACCCTCGAGGCCATGATGCAAACCATGAGCACATCAATGCAAACCTTGACCCATTCAAGGTTGGAAATTAAGACAAATATGGCCTCACAACCAGTGAGGGTCTCTGGTCAAGCAAGCTTGGACCCCGGGACCAACGGAAATTTAAATACAACCGCTCCACACAATGGCGGCAATCATCTCCAGCCCGGATCATCTGCTCCTTTCGCAGTCGATGAAGTTCGGGAAGCAATACGGGAGGTATGAGAACTCCGAGCCCGCCTAGACTCTATGGACAATCAGGACTCACTGCCAAAGCTTGGGATCCGACAGCCGTATTCCCTCGAGTGGAGAGATGTACCGTATCCTCCAAAGCACAAGCACTTCAACTTGACTCTGTTTGATGGGAAGACATCATTCCGTCAATTCATGGGTTACTTCAAGACGGCGACGAGGCATCTGTCTCGCAACGACGCCCTCTTAACCAAACTTTTTATCGAGGCATTGTCTGAAATAGCCTTCTATTGGTTCTACAGCCTCCAGGACAACTGTATTTCATCGTTCGATGACCTCAAAGGCATTTTTCTTGTTCGGTTCTATGACGGAGGAAATGACATAACGATGTCCTTGTTAATGGATATCGCACAAGGGGAGAAAGAGTCTGTACGGAAATACATCAAGCGGTACAGGCAAGTAACGCTGAAGTTACCCCCCGATAACCCTGAGTCCACGTTGATGGACACTTGCCGGAGGAATCTCCTTCCTTCATTCAGGCTCTGGATGTGCAACTCTCAGTTTAAATGTGGTCGGGGCTGAGAAGAAGGTGAAGGACGCCCGTCGCTTGGGAATACAGATTCATGTCGCTGATGATAAGAAAAAGAGCCCTTACAACAACAACAACAACGAGAATAATGCCCGGGATGGCAAGAGAAAGCAGGCTCTGGTTGCCAATATAGCCAAGAAGCCCGAGCAAAAGCCCGCAGAGGCTCCAAAACTGAAGAAAACCTATTCCTTCAAAGATGATGACGTCATAAAAATCTTTGACGTGCTGATGCAGAAAAAAAAAAGCTTCGTCTCCCCGACATCAAGCGCCCTATTGAGGCAGCCGAGGTAAATAATCCGAAGTACTGCCACTACCATTGTTACGTCCATCATGCGATGCGGGACTACTACACACTAAAGCGGTACATCCAGTGATTGCTTGACACCAAGACCCTCACTCTGGACTTCGATGACAAGACAGTTGCCGCAAATATGGTATCTCTCCAGTTTGACAACTTTTCGATGACAGAAGCCCAAGAAGGAGTAATCCCAATTCTTCGAACAACAATGGAGGTTGTCAATCTCCTTCCATCTCATGACCAAATAGCCAGGCTGATACCTCTCACCACATCACAGGGCAGGGGGTGGGGTCTTGTGGGTCCATCTCGATCTCGCTCCAGACTTGATGCAGCAGACAACACCTTCTGCCACCAAGACTAAGGGCAAGAAGTTCAAATCCTTCTATACGGTTTCTATTCCATCCGAAGAAGCTATAGTAGGAATAACAAGGTCATGCTTAGCATACCAACGAGAGTACAACATCCCTGATGATGGTGCACTCCCAATTGTCACACCTGCAATATCTGATCTGGGTCCATTCCAGCCTCCAGCAGCGCATAAGTCCAAGCCGAAAGAAATTCGCTTCGACGACCACTACGCAAAGATACTACTAAGGGGCTGGAGACACCCTACAACTTCGACATCTTGGCACAGCTCGTCAATACTCCAGCGAAGTTATCTCTATTCGAGCTTCTTCGACTCTCCAAAAATACTGGAATTGCTCTCAGTGAGGCATTGCATAATGCCGACACCTACCTGGCGCAGGACAAGCTGCCAGCTGAGGTCCTATCTTATGCCCCCACTATAATAATGTGATAGAGGCGATACCCAATATCACGTTCTCGCAATAAGACATGTTGCTAAAGAACAATTGGCACGATAGTCCTCTGTATTACAAAGGGTACATCAACGCCATCAAGGTGGACCGGATGCACATCGACCCCGGCTCGTCAATCAGCATCATCCTGCAAAGTCTGCTTCAGACTCTAGGCATCCTGATGCATTACCTGATAACGACCAATACTGCCATCAATGGCTTCAACGCTGGGAGAAGCTACCCTCTGGGCAAGGTTCACTTGAATTGTCATATCAACGACTTGAAAATAGAGGTCACCTGCTACGTCATAGACGTAGACGTATCCTACAATGTCTTGTTGGAACGTCTATGGATACATCAGTATATGATCGTACTGTCAATCCTGCACCAGTGCTTGAAGTACGTGGACGATCATGGTGTCGTCAAGACAGAATTTGTCGACGTTGATCCATTTAAAAGGGTTGAGGCCTACTACTCTGACTCGATCCTCTACAAGCAAGTTCACCTAGATGAAGGTAACAATAATACCGACGATAAGGCTGATAGACTCATCGATATCCCAAAATTCTTGATCCATCGAACGTCTCCAAGGTTATCCCATACACCACTCAAGATTCAAGTCATTTGAAATATTCTCACAATTGAATTTGCATCAGCCACTTGAACATCCAGCCAATTCGTTCCTCAAAATCCACGCATGTTCCTTCTATTACACATCGATAATATCGTCTTTCGACATAACCTATATCGATACCTATCCACATCTAACGAACTGAATCCAACTAATTCTCGTCTGAACATATCCTGATCTCGCACACAAACTCGCTAACACCAACATAAGTCTATATATGAAATGCCCTAATACGACTCAGCCAACAAGGCCTTCTGCATAGCCATCCCTGGTCAATAAAATATTTGTATAAGATTTATAAACTATCGAGACTTATTATATGGAATATTCCATGGAGCATCAAAAGAGAGCATTAATGATATCGATAACGAACGCAACTCAAACTAAAAGAATCGATAGGAGCCAAGGATGTAAAGTCGTGGTCTGATACAAAAAAAATGTCACACCATGGTTATCGCAGAACCAAACGTCCTCGTTGGACGTTATATCGTACGAGCCTAAGTTTTACTCGCACAAGGTAAGCACCAAATGGCCGATGGAAAATCTAAGTTGCAGAGTCGCACAGAAGTCCCCAAGTAGAAAAGTTGAATCAACACACAATATAAAATAAAATAATTCTCTTTATTGATATTGAAATATAGATTACAATGGCTCTAGGCTAAATGTTACAATCGCTCAAGCTCTCTCTCTCTCTTTCATCATAACAAATCATGCCTTAAGGCTTACAACTTAAGAATGATACAATAGATAATGTTCTACACATTATGTCCCGTACACAAAAGAAAGCTTCGTCGTCGTTGCATGCTCCAAGTCGCCAACCAAACTCCATACATTGACGTCGTCCGAGCTACTTCTCGCACCCTGCACACAATCTAGTGGGGTATCAATACATAAAAATGAACTGGTGGGGAGGCCTCTCGCACACTCTACAAAACCAGCACGTCCGTCATGTGAGTGGACACAATTGTTATGTTGTCTTTCTAGTCTTTCCTTAGGATCAGTATCGTGACATATGAAAATAAGTATACTTGTGTCACATGCATGTAATAGTGTCACTCAACTAGCAAAAAAATTTATCTTACCATAACTTACCATTCTTCCTTTCTTTATGACATTATGATAATAACAAATACACATATAATGAACCAACTTATGTGTTATGGGGGTGTTCATGAATAAGTCAATTGTTAAACTCCAAAGTGTAGCGTGTTGTGCATCCATTCCTTCCAGACTTATCAACAGACATGTACGCGAATTGCCGCTAGCAAGCCGACTTAATCTATATGAGGGGCATTAGCACCACAAGCTATCTTGGATGTTGTATGAGACGGCTGTAAGCCCCACTAAAAATTTTAGGTTTTTTTGGATTAATTAGGTTCTAATTAGGGATAATTAGCGTGGTTAAAACTCCTCTCTCTTTATTTTTATTTTCTTGATACCCTTTACCGCTGCGTCAATATTTTGAGCCCAATACTAGCCATTTTCATCCAACAAATTTTATACCCTTGACCTAGACAAGCCAATCTACGTACACGACATATATGTCACTCACAAACATATCTTTCCATGCTCCGTTTTAATCCCGCAATATTCACGACACATTTTCTCCTCTAACCATATATGATTAACCATCCCCATTGTATTGAAATTAAATCACACAATATCAACCCATTCCCTTCAACTAATTAAATATCCATGATCCATACAAAAAAAACACCCATAAAACTTGTATCACATCCAAATGAACCCCCGCTTGCTTCCTACATAACATCAAACACCATGATAGATTTTCTCTCCATGCAAAACATCCAACACCAAACTACCCTCAAACTAGTTCAAACACCCAACTCCAACCCTCACACACACCCATTTGGCTCATATTAAACACCACACACACTCATCCCCCTCTCTACAAACACAAAACACCAATTTATTCATACCAAATCCTTTTTTTCCCTCATTGGAATCACTATTCAACCATACTCCATTTTTGGCAAAACTCAACCTTCCTTTCTTCTCATTTCCTTGTCCTTCACAACCAAAAGGGTGTATGTACAGCTGGACCCTGCTGCCCCCTCTTCCCCATGAACGACCAAAGCCCTCCCATCACTCCAAACCACTTGATCTCGCCCATTTTCGATCAACCCTTCATTTCAAACCCTATTCTACTTTATTCTCTCCTTAAACCTAAGTGTGGCAGCCACTCTTTTCCAATACTACACTTTTTCTTCCCGATCTTCTTCTTCTCCTTCCCAACTTCTCCTTCATCCTCTTCCCGAGCACCCCCTCCCCCCCCCCTCCTCTCCCATAGAGGCCATAGCTGCTGCACCTAGCTGTTGCCGCTGTTGCCTTGATGCATTCCAACTGTTGTAGTTACGATTATGGATGACCAGGAGGTGCTCTTCCTCCCCGAGAAAAGCAACAAAAGTTGTCGTAGTCTACCTTCTCGTCCATTTGCCCAGAGTTTAGTCCGACCACCTCCAAGTTTATCCACTCCAATCTGGGTTCAGTCCATCCCTAGTTCATATCCCTTTCCCCCTTAGGTACATCATCTACTTCACCTTCTACTTCTTCTTTATGTAGGGTTGTAACATGTTTAACCCACCTTCAAAACTTGTTAAACACTTAGTTAACCACTTGTTAAACTATACTTAGAGTGAAGCCCATATTTTAGGATTTTGTTTGGTCATTGATATGTGAAGAAAACCATACATAGAACATGCTTAATACCATGTTTAATGATATATCCAGATTTGAGAACATGTGAGTTATGCATATGCATGTAGATGGTTCAAGTTGTTGTCATATTGTAGGTATAATTAAATTAGTTGGTCTTGAGTGTGCACATATTTAGTTTGATGTTTGTACCATGTTGTAGTTGGAATGTACCTTAACATGTTGAAGAAGGAATCGTTAATAACCCTTATCATGTTAGATATGGGTATGTGTAGCTCAACTTCTCCATATTGTGGTTATATATGGCGGGTCATAGTGAAAAATGTAAGTACTACAAGTTGTGTTCCATGACATATTATGCCTAGGTTGTTTAGTTCATTTCTAAAAGGGGACTTCAGAATAACTTGGTAGCCACCTTATGATATGTTGACACTTAGTTAAAACATGTTTTGTGGATGAGAATATTGTCAAACTTGTATATGAAAACCCTAGTAGAAGAATACCAAACACCTACGTGTTTGAGAAGCAACTTAGCAACCACGTGTACCAAAGTTATGAGTATGTATTTGAGGACGTTATGTGGATAGAGTGTAGCGCCCCGTTCTCCCGGTGCGGAGAGCGCGGCTAAGAAACACAAGACGGTATCGTTCGATCGGGATAGATTGAATTAAGAACTCGTCCTCGTTATGGATTTGTTTCTTCGGAATCGATTCTCATATTCAGTGGACTGCGCCCCAAGGATCGGCTTAGCGGCAGAGTCAGGAGGGACCTCTCCGCTGCTATCTTTTATTGCCTCGGTTTTCGATGTCGCTTGTTGCTTTCGTGCTTTGAGTTGGTTTTGGGATTTGCTTGTTTTCCATGAACGATTTCGATGGTTTTCATTGTTTTCGTTCATTGACTTGCACTTCTATTCCGAGATTGGAAAGAGAGGAAGAAGTATTAATCAAGCTGTTCGTGTGCAGGTGAACGAGCAGTAGGCGGCTTACGAGCGGAGTCGTGAAGCGCCTCTTTCCTTCTTCTTTCCAACTTCTAAGTGAGTGGCTACCAACCCGATTAGCTAGCCCTGCTTCCAAGCTTCACTCCTTTGCCCCGATCAAACGATACCAAGTAATAATAAAAGAAACCAAGATAAAAGAGAATAGACTTGGTTCTTATGCTTGTCAATCAAATATGTGAACTGTTATCATACTGTATGCTAGTTCGTTTATAACTGTTCTATGAATTGTGCTAAGTAGGGAACATCTTGTATGCATTAAACTGTTCAATGGGGCTATGTTAAATGAATCATGCAATACCGACTGTCCCGTACTATTGTTTGCCTCAACTGCATGAACTGTTAACTTAGCAACGTACTGTTCGATCACGGACAACTTATGCACAAGGTAACTGGTTCCTGCGGACGGTCGCTGGGGCACTGGCACCGATCCGGTCTGGACGGAACCCTACTGTATAGTCAACTGTACTGGACGGAATGGCTTGGAGCAACCACTGTACTTTCGCTGCAAATCATTTTCGTCTATGACTAGTGTCCTTATTGGCATACGCCAGTGATCCATTGTATATTTAAACCTGTTGCAAACTAACTTGTGTCTTCGTGGCAGGGAAGGCATGGTAAGTATTGTGCAGGTAATTCAGACGGTCAGGTAAAATCCATCGAACGGTGGCACATTCATTTCAGTAAATTATATATGCTGCTTACTTGTAAATGAACTAAGGCAAGATAGAAACCCACAAATATACATGTTTCATTAAGACAACGTATTGATTGGTATAGTTCGGCTAGCTCGCCTTCACCAGCATATTTCGATATGCTGACCCTCGTTGAAACAGGTTCTCCGCACCAAGGCGAACCGAGCGAGGAGCCGAAGTCGTCTACCCGATCCAGTCCAGCTGTTGGCGCATTTTTACCGCGCTCCCTGAAGCCTTTTGAAGTCCGAAGCTGCAACTCTTCATACACAAATGCAGCTCTGTGGCAAAGCTATCCTCCAGCCTGGAGGTCCTTATCATTTTGAGTTTATAAAGGGATGTAATGTACAGGACTGCTATCTCATATTGAGTCATCTCTTTTATAAGCCGTTCGGCATATTAGCTAACTCGTTCAAGAGTTTGTAATAGATGTTCATTATCAATAAAGAGAACTTTTCCATGTTTCAAATCTGTGTTTCAATTTATCTGCGTACTCTGAATATGTGCTTGCTATGCAAATCATTAAAGCCTTGTGCGGGCGTAACTCCAGGCCCGCACGGCGGTCACGATTCGGGGGACGCCTCAAACAATTCTACGGAATCGGGTCGTGACATAGTGGTATCAGAGCACAGATTCAAAGTTCCTTAGACTTTGTGCTGGAAAAGTTCCTTTAAACGATCAAATTCCTGTGCGAACTCTTGAACTCGCTAGGCCAAAATAAGATACGTTCATGCAATAAGTCCATAATACATTATGATCCTAATGTAATTTACCTTCTTTTGAAGGAGTGGCTCCAGCACAATCTGTAGCGCAAACACCGGACGAAATGCAAGGCCAAGGAAGTAGTTCGGGTACTTCGGGAAGTTCAGAGAGCCAGCGAGCCGTGCCAAGCATCGATCCCGTCCAACGAATGTTGCAGATGTTGGAGGCAAACCAACAAAGGGACGAGGCTCGCTATGAACGGGCCGAGAAGCGGGCGGAAGAGAGTCAGCTCAAGTTTCAAGACAATATAGAAGCACGATTCTCAGTCCAACAAAAGCAGGTAGATACCCTGCAGCAGATCGTTCAGACTTTGGCATCCAACCAGTTCGCGGCAACGCCAGCGACTCCGGTGGAACAGCCCGTGCTTGAAGTAGAGACGCCACAAATTCCAAGGGCGAGGGACGTGACTGCCTTCGACTTTGGCCACTTCAAGAAAGTCTGCAACACCCCATTCAACGGGACTGAGGACCCAGTCGTAGCTCTAGATTGGTTGGCCAAACTTGAAGATCACTTCGCTCTGCTAGAGGTCCCCGAAGAGAAGCGCGTCGCCTGCGCGCAACTACAGCTCCGCCTCAACGCACACGATTGGTGGGACGTGCATCGACGATCTCTCCAATTTGATCACGGAGAGGAGGCGATCTCGTGGACGACTTTTCGTGCCACGTTCGAAGAGGAGTTTGTACCCCCTCCAGTACAACGTCAAATGGAAAACGAGTTCGTGCAGCTGCGGCAAGGCAGCATGACAGTTAAGGAGTACTCCGCCGAATTCAACCAACTCTCCAAATTCGCTAGGGCATATTTACCTGATACAGCGAGTCGAGCTAGAAGGTTTGAAGGTGGACTACACCCTGCCATCCATTCGCACGTAGCCTTCCTCAGTATCGTACGATGTGTGAAGTCATGAATCACGCCCTGTCGCTTGAACCACTCTATCCTTACGTTCCTACCGGCGCTGTGCATACCTACAATCACAAACGCCAAAGCAACGACAGAGAAAATAACACTGCAAAGCGTCCGAACAACGGTGGCAAGCATGGAGAAAAGTTAGACAAAGTATGCCATTTCTGTAGGCGGCCTGGGCACGCAATAGATAAGTGCCGCCTGAAACTTGGGTAATGTTTAGTTTGCGGTGAAGCAAACCATACCGTTCGTGACTGTCCACTGAGCCGCCTTAACCGTCGCCCGCAACGAAATAATCCCTAACGGTAGGTTCTATCCTAAGTTTCGGGACGAAACTTCCAATTAGTTATGTAGGATGTAGTGCCCCGTTCTCCCGGTGCGGAGAGCGCGGCTAAGAAACACAAGACGGTATCGTTCAATCGGGATAGATTGAATTAAGAACTCATCCTCGTTATGGATTTGTTTCTTCAAAATCGATTCCCATATTCAGTGGACTGCGCCCCAAGGATCGGCTTAGCGGCAGAGTCAGGAGGGACCTCTCCGCTGCTATCTTTTATTGCCTCGGTTTTCGATATCGCTTGTTACTTTTGTGCTTTGAGTTGGTTTTGGGATTTGCTTGTTTTCCATGAACGGTTTCGATGGTTTTCATTATTTTCGTTCATTGACTTGCACTTCTATTCCGAGATTGGAAAGAGAGGAAGAAGTATTAATCGAGCTGTTCGTGTGCAGGTGAACGAGCAGTAGGCGGCTTGCGAGCGGAGTCGTGAAGCGCCTCTTTCCTTCTTCTTTCCAACTTCTAAGTGAGTGGCTACCAACCCGATTAGCTAGCCCTGCTTCCAAGCTTCACTCCTTTGCCCCGATCAAACGATACCAAGTAATAATAAAAGAAACCAAGATAAAAGAGAACAGACTTGGTTCTTATGCTTGTCAATCAAATATGTGAACTGTTATCATACTGTATGCTAGTTCGTTTATAACTGTTCTATGAATTGTGCTAAGTAGGGAATATCTTGTATGCATTAAACTGTTCAATGAGGCTATGTTAAATGAATCATGCAATACCGACTGTCCCGTACTACTGTTTGTCTCAACTGCATGAACTGTTAACTTAGCAACGTACTGTTCGATCACGGACAACTTGTGCATAAGGTAACTGGTTCCTGCGGACGGTCGCTGGGGCACTGGCACCGATCCGGTCCGGACGGAACCCTACTGTATAGTCAACTGTACTGGACGGAATGGCTTGGAGCAACCACTGTACTTTCGCTGTAAACCATTCTCGTCTATGACTAGTGTCCTTATTGGCATACGCCAGTGATCCATTGTATATTTAAACCTGTTGCAAACTAACTTGTGTCTTCGTGGTAGGGAAGGCATGGTAAGTATTGTGCAGGTAATTCAGACGGTCAGGTAAAATCTACCGAACGGTGGCACGTTCATTTCAGTAAATTCTATATGCTGCTTACTTGTAAATGAACTAAGGCAAGATAGAAACCCACAAATATACATGCTTTATTAAGACAACGTGTTGATTGGTATAGTTCGGCTAGCTCGTCTTCACCAGCATGTTTCGATATGCTGACCCTCGTTGAAACAGGTTCTCCGCACCAAGGCGAACCGAGCGAGGAGCCAAAGTCGTCTACCCGATCCAATCCAGCTGTTGGCGCATCTTCACCGCGCCCCCTGAAGTCTTTTGAAGTCCGAAGCTGCAACTCTTCATACACAAATGCAGCTCCGTGGCAAAGCTATCCTCCAGCCTGGAGGTCCTTATCATTTTGAGTTTATAAAGGGATGTAATGTACAGGACTGCTATCTCATTTTGAGTCATCTCTTTTGTAAGCCATTCGGCATATTAGCTAACTCGTTCAAGAGTTTATAATAGATGTTCATTATCAATAAAGAGAACTTTTCCATGTTTCAAATCTGTGTTTCAATTTATCTGCGTACTCTGAATATGTGCTTGCTATGCAAATCATTAAAGCCTTGTGCGGGCGCAACTCCAGGCCCGCACGGCGGTCACGATTTGGGGGACGTCTCAAACGATTCTACGGAATCGGGTCGTGACATAGAGGACTTGGTATTACATACCTTTCTTGACATTTATTTAGTCAAACTACCTAGTTGACCTAGTTAGATCCTCTAATTTATCTAGACTCTAAATAACCAATACATGTGTGTAAGTTGTACCCTTGTGCATGATTAGTGAACCATAATGTATTGACTAATTTTATATTATTTTATATATATATATATATATATATATATATATATATATATATATATATATATATATATATATATATATATATATATGCTTTTGGGGTTAGACAAGAATTCGGGAGCAGGTTTTCTATATTCGCAGCTTGAGGATTAAGAAAAGTATATATTGCCTAGTTTTTACTGTTTAAATTCAAATATTATTGTTCATATGCTTCTAGTATATTTATGGATATGATAGTGTGCATGTCTGAGGAAGTCTCAGGTGCAGTCAACGAATGTGTCGATTTCTGGTTTTGTGTATCGACTTAGCTATTAGCAGACAAACCCAAAGTTGTGGAGGTATCCTAATATTTCCTAAGACCTGGATACGAACGTCTCATGGCACAATATGAATTCATGTTAGGATGCGTGCCCGCGCACTCGACTAGCTATCAATATGTACGACGCGTGTGTCGGTACAGCGCATAGTTGAGGATAACACTAGCCTCTTGATATTTGACTAGTATATACGGAGTGTCCACGTCGTTATCGCGATATGAATATTTTTATTGGGCAGGGGAGGACAACTAGTAGGCGTATGTGATATATAAATTGGTAAATCGTAGTCTCTAGAGGAACTACGGGATTGATGACCCTAATGATATTTACATTCAGATGCCATTTGACGTTCGCTGAACGTTACAGATATTTTTACATATATATGTTATTTTACGGTATATTATGTGATGGTCGCTAGCCGAGAGCTATGTCGGTCGTGATATATGTCAGCATATATATGGCCTCTAGGTTTGACCCCTGCCAGATTATATATGGTTGTCGGTATATCACGGTATGGTCGCTAGCCGTGAGCTATGTTGGTCGTGATATATATATATATATATATATATATATATATATATATATATATATATATATATATATATATATATATATATATATATATATATATAGTCTCTAGCCCTAAGCTATGTCAGATTTTCTATTTAGCCTACCCCTATCCATACGTACCAAAGTTGTCCTCGGATTGCATTCACTTAAATAGATAGTTCACCCCTATTTGTTTTACTCAGTATTTACATTCGGAATATATTTTTGTATCTTGTTACGTCCCTCTGAGGACCTGGTTCTCTTCCATGTTATTTGAGTAGATTGCATAATTCTCGACCCAGTGGAGTGTTGGATATCTTTTCAGGTATCGTTGTATCATTCATCTATCACAGTTATGTACTATTTCCTTATATGACCTGATTTTATAGCCCAGTACTTATAGGCCTATATTATTCTCTTGGCCTATTCGAACGAATGTATTATTGGGCTACAGACTACTAATGCATATTGTTCTTTCTTGAGATTTATTTATCATGGATTGAGATATAGTTAGTTGTTATATATATATATATATATATATATATATATATATATATATATATATATATATATATATATATATATATATATATATAGATGGATCACTTGACCTTAGTGTAACCACCTAATTCCGAGAGAGTGATATTTTTATCATTTCATATTATTGGTATTGTTAATAATAATATATATATATTATTATATTATTAATGTAATTAGGGTTAATGTGTTAGCCCATTAGTTTACTTAGTGCTAGTGATCCCAAGAGGACCCAACTAGACGACTTGACCCATTGATTCGATTAAATAGTAAGTCATGGTTTGACTCATTAGTTTACGAGAATGAGTTAGTTATTGAGTTTAGACTATTTGACTTGCATCATTAGTTAGTCATGACTTGATTAAGTCTATTAAACCTATTTAGACTCAAGAATGTAATATTCCTTCTATAAGATTAGTTGATCATAATCATGAGAGAATGGGAGGGGCCTTTGAGTCAATTCAAATATTCCTCAACATAACCCTATTATAAGGCTATATAAGCATTTTATTCATGAATATTATCCATTTGCTTTCCTAATTAATTTATTCCCAAATTTGGAAGCAAACCCCACCCATTCTCAAATCTTATTCCTCTCATTTTTATTCTAAGGAGGCTAAGGAGCTTGGCATTGCTAGAGGAGTACTTGAGGAGAGAAACATTGGTTTGAGAATTGTGTCTAACTTATCATTCTGTCCATTGGTGGTGATACATTAGAAATCCATCTCCCAATAAGTATAATTCCTATTCCCCCTGGTAATTTCTATTATAATTGGTGTATTAGACCCTTAGGAACCCTTACATGGCTAAAGACTACACAAAGAAAGAAAAACTAGGTTCTTATAAGGCCTATTATGAAAGTAATATTGAGTTTTGTGTCCAATTTGAAAGAAACCCGAGATTTGTGCACCAAGTGTTTGACATTGGGTCAATTAGGTCTATTTAGACTTATATTGGTTGTGTGAGACTAGATACGTGTCAACAATTAGATACGAGTAGAACGTTTCATGATACACCATGATACGAGATAATTTTGGAGATTTTTCTCATCGACACTTGTGATACACAAGTCAATTCTTTTAATTACATGATATATAGCTAATATAATTATTAGATGATATTATATATCTATATTAGGATGCGTTCTATGTAATTGAGTAGTAGTAACACAATGGATTGGATATTTGGAGAGTGTGTCATAGGTATCATGAACATTTGTTATTGTACATGAGGTATTTGACAAATGGCTAATTTCTAGTGTGTATCATAATGTGATATATATATATATATATATATATATATATATATATATATATATATATATATATATATATATATATATATATATATATATATATATATATATATCCATTTTAGGATGTGTCACGCCCCAGTCCCAAAATACTGAGGGACCGGACGCGTGGCAATGGCCAGCAGCACACACCGATGGACAAACCCAATTTAATGGATCCATCAGGGCATGCTTAAGCTGTAATATAACAATAACTAGGTCCATTGATATAAGTCACAGTCTATGCTAATCTCATCCACAACAGATAATCACAGATCAAATGCCAGAATAAATGCAAATAGAAATAAACTAGCATATCTCAATAAAGGTGTCTCGGAGAACAATCCGAGAATAAGCCTGATACATCAATGAAATAGACTGGAAAGAAAATAACTAGAAACAGAAATAAATGAATATCTCACGCCAATACTCAGGAGAAGTCCTCTGGTATGACCTCGTCCTCAGATGTCGGTACAGCTCCTGTATCTGCTCCTGTTCCTGCTTCTGCTCCTGATAATGCTCCTGTACTGTATAACTCTAGGTGGATCTCCTCTGCTAGTCCTGGGGACAAAGTCCGGATCCAGGTCCTCAGGGGACAGCAAGGTACAGAAAATACAAGCCAAAATAAATGCAGTGCAGCAGAGAATGAAATAAATAGGGTAAGCTATATAACCATCTATGTGAAAATGCAAGTGAGAGCATCACTAGTACTCAGGTTGAGCTGCTACAAGCTCTGTGTCGGGGAGCCGGTAGCGGTAATAACACGTAATGGGCCAAGCTCTGCTCGAGAGTCTTGTGCCTCACAATAATAGGGGTTTATATATATATGATCAGCCTGTAATCTGTGTGTCTCTCCCCACCCCATGTAATCACACGTCTCATGTCCACGATGCACCATGTCCACGTCACGCACAATCATATCTAATGCAACAAGTCATATAGTATCTAGGAATATAATGTCAATGTCAAATCCTACATCCTATACAGAATCACCATGAATATCTCAGAAAGATCCTGTCCATGAATAGTATCAAGTGTCCTGGGTATAATGTACTTGATAAGACAAGTACGAGAATGCAAAGGGGTCACGAATGTCCATCTCTAGATGACAATACACAACACCGCGTACGGTGTTGGCACCCGACTAATAATCGGACGCTAAGTACGTCACACGGTCCTAGGTTAAGCATGCACAACAATATAATGAAGCAAGGAAAATATGTAACAATACTGCAGAGTTTGGCAAGGTACACTTGCCTGGGGTTCCGGCTCCAACTGTAGCTCTGGCCTCAGTGTGATCTGCAGGTACTACTCTGGTTGCTGAAATAAATATCACCATTAGATTCAGAAAATATCAAATAGCTAGAAACGCATGTCCTTGAGTCCAATTTGGACACAAGGGCAAAAATGACATTTTCGGGCCAAAGCGGGGTCCACATGTGGGCCACTTTGTACCGAAAAGCGTGTCAGGGTCCAAGGTCTCCAAATTTGTCCAACTCAGTGTCTACAAGTCAGGAACGATGATACGAACCCAACGAAACTTCCAGAATTGGATTCCGATGAGCCGATCACAAAATTGCCCGTCAAGTAGAGCCTGTGGGGCCCACGATACGCGATTTTGTCAACGTTCTCAGAATCGAACCAAACTTGGGTCACAGGACCAGCGTATTGCTACGAGTCCGATGGCGCAAGTTTTATTTTGATTCGACGTGCGTACACAAAGTTACGACGTGTTCCAGAATAGGCGAATACGGGACGGTGTCCGTGGATACGCGTTGATTCCGGTGTGCACGTACATCCGAATCAACTTTTGTGAAATCCCACACATCCGTATCAACGACGTGCACATTTCGGCAAAGACCGCGTGCGACCAAGTCGTCCCGTTTGGCGGGGCGCACTCAGTTCCGGGGTGAAACAGGGCGTTGGTTTTCCTGTTTTGGATCGCGGTTTGCGATCACCACAGGACGCGATGCACCGAGCAGGTTGCACGGGCACCGAGAGGGTCATACAGTCTACGCGACGTAACTGACGGAATCGAAAACGAAATCATGAGGTGAGAGAACGGGTTACCTGAACAGGGCTCCTGTGAACGATAATTTCTGGTGTCCGAGGGTCTCCTTCGTGTCCTGGACGTGTCCGAGTCTCTGTGTCTGCTGTGTCTGCCCTAGGGTTAGGTTTAGAGCATGATGCCAGAGTGGGAAGGTTGCTGGCGGCCGGAGAGAGGCCGGAGGGTCGTGGTGCGGCGCTGCCGGCCTGGGTTGGTCGACCGGCCGGGGTGGAGGCTGTTGTAGTCGGGGTGGCTAGGTCTCAAGTCCGTCGAGGTCGCAGCGGGGTTGTCCGGCCGGAGATGGAAGATGACGACAATGGTGCTCGGGGAATTTGAGGGTGGATCGGGAGGAGATAGGCGGAGAGGGGACTTCGGGTCGGTGGCGGAGCTCCTGGGGAGGAGATCGTCGGGGCTCGAGCTAGGAGGTTCTGTGAGGAGGAAGAAGAGGGAGATGGGGTACTGCTCGGGGGCTGGATCGTAGGAGAGGGGTCGAGGGGCGAGGGTCGTGCGGCGGCCTGCGGCAGCAGCGAGATTGACGCATCGTCGGTCGGGGCGGATCGACAGTGGCGTCGGTCGGGGCGGATCGACGGCGGGGCTGGGTGTATAGGGAGAGGGAGTGGCGAGGTCGCTGGTCGGGGTCAGGTGGCGAGGGCGGTTAGGGCGGTTAGGGCAGGGAGGTTCGTCGGGGACGAGGGCTGAGCTTGGCGGTAAGGGGAGGGGGTTGAGTTGGGGAAGAGAGGTCTAGGGTTCCGGCTGGTGGGGTATTTATAGGGAGCCGGCGCCGGAACAGGGAAATTCGGGTAGAATTAGGTTTAGGGTTCAGTTAAGGATTTCGGGTTTGGGTCCGGGTCGACGGGTTTCGGGTCGGGTCGAGATCCGACCCGACCCGCTAAGGGCTGGGTTTGGTTCAGCTGAACCGGCCCGGTCCGGTTTGGTTTATTTCAAATAAACCCGGTTCAATACAGGGTTTAATTCGGTTTATTTCAAATAAACCCGATTTATTTCAGGGTTTAATTAGGTTTATTTATTTAATAGTTTTTTAGGGCTTTATAAATGCTTTCGGAGTCCAATAAATTCCCAAAAAATTATCCTATGTCCGATTTTCCATTTTACACCATAAAATATTATTTTTATAATATTTTAATATTAGTTAACATCAAATAAAAATTATTTAATTATCAAAAGACTAAGTTTTAATCCCAGAAAAATCTCGAAAAATTCCAGAAAATTTGTTAAAAACCAAATTTAAAATTCATGAAAATCAGGGGGCTTACAGGATGTGTTCTATGTAATTGAGTAGTGGTATCACAATGGATTGAATATTTGGAGAGTGTGTCATAGGTATCATGAACATTTGATATTGTACATAAGGTATTTAACAAATGGCCAATTTCTAGTGTGTATATATATATGTTAGTGTGTCCTTATTTTATAGAGATATAGATATATGTAAATGATGGTTATGGTAGTGGTGAAATTGTGTCATAGTGTGACAACCAGTATTGAACTTGTGTGTGGGTACACATCTGTATCAAGAATACACTCAAGGGAGTATCAGAGTTGAGATTTGGGACATGGGTTTCAGTAATAACATGTGAATAGTATTAGTATGTGGTGTATTACATCTAAGTGTGTTATGTTGTTTATATATACATATACTGTGTGTGTATATGTGGAGGAAACTATAGGTTATCGGGACTGTAGGGTACGGCAGCAACTAGAAGCAGTACACAGCAGCATTAGGTGCATTGGTACATGCAAACAGTAAGGTATATCTGTGCACATGAATTGCACAGCCTATGCATTCGCAGTAAGGGGGATCTGGTTTGCCACTGCAGGTTTAGAGAGGGGGGTCTCAGTGAGCAACAGTGCACACTCGTGCACTGTAGTAGGGGGAACTCAGTAGCAGTGGCAAGGGTCGGGTTTTGAGTGCTCGAGCTGCTGTTTATTGTAGCAGATATGAAGGGGGAAAGCTTGGTAAGTTATTGTTTGTGATGAAGTTGATAAGGGGAGTCGGGTTAGGTTGGTAGCAGGCATGTGACTGGGACTACAGAGCTTGTAAAGCTCAGGTATGCAATACACAGTTCGATTCAAGACTGAACGTATGGGAGCTCGGGTATAAGTTAATCTGCAGAGTGTGTGTATGCTGCAAGTCAAGAGAAAGGGAAAGAAATATGGACTTGCATACATGCACTAAGTTCAGTTGGCAATGGGGTGCTCTAGTTGTGTTCAATTCAGATGAGGAGGAGTGTGTTATTGTGTAATATAGGTACTGTAGGTGAGGAGTTTATGATTGGAATGGTGCTAAGAGATATGTTTAGATGAGGGAGTATCTTTGTGGTTGTGGTATTCCATTGATATGAGTAGAAACCTAGAGTATCAGAGAGGTAATTGTGAACTGCCATCACTTGGCAGCAATAGGCATATGGATTAGTGAGATTGATGGTATATGTGACTGTGTGTGTTATACGAAGTCTGTGTTGAGAGTAAGGGTAGTATCAATAGGTAAAGGTATTACTATAGTGGAAGTGTGTTATAGGTTAGTTAAGATATCAATGTATAGGTTGTGTGTGGTAGTAGCAAGGGTATACTTGAGAAGTCAAGTATCAAGGGTTAACAAGAGTAGGAATTAGAGTATATGCAGGACTAGTGTCCAGGTGAGACTTGGGAGTTTTGGGCTTCTGTGAGGGGTGTGGTTGATGTACAACCAAGGTGAAGCAAGGGGGAAAATTCTGTGATAAAGTGAGCATTGTGTCCAAACATTGGATTGAATGTTGTGAGTAAAGGATTTGGTTGTGCAAGGCTTAAGTGCAGTAGATAGCTTGGGGGTATGAGTAATGAGGGTGTATCAGTATTAGGCTATGTATCAATGCTTTGTTGTGGCATTTGTTGGTATAGGTAAGGTGAGGTATTTAAGTTAGTATAAAATAAGTATAGGTAAGTGTCTGATACACTAGAGGTGTGTCCTAGAATATTAGTATATATTTAAGTATCCTAATTAAGATACTATGGTATTATGATATTAGTCAAGGTATTGAATTTTGGTTAAGTTATTAGTATGATAATAGTATATAGGTTAAGGTGTTATAATGTATTAATATAAATGGGTTCATATAGCGTGTTTATGATACTTAGTATATCATATTAACTAATATGGCATAGAAAACCTAGAACTTGTATGGTATTAGTTAATATAGCCCTATATACTAACTAGATAGATAACTAGAAACCCCAAATCCAGATTAGTAACTAGTTTGACCAAATTGACCTAGTTTTGACTTAGTTGACCTAATGAGACCTAGAAAAAGACTTGATACCTTGAAATTAGTTAATTTAACTTATTTATGTTTCAAAACACTATTGTGACTTAATATTTCATATATAGGTCTGTAAGGCACTGATACAGGCACAGTTTGACATTAATTGCTCTGGACCACAAACGAGTACATTCTTTGATAGTTTTTATTATTTGATAATTACTATAATACAAGTATTTAGTAAATATTTTACCTGATTCTTGACATGATGGTTATACGGTCTAGTTGTATGGATTTCAGTTCTGATATATATTGTTCTCACATTTATTGTACACCTCAATCACCCTTGTTCATATGTCGACTCCACATTATGTTCTGGTATAGTGATGTGACTTGATTGAAATATATTGTATTATTGTGGATAGCCAATCCTAAGAGATTGTAGCGTACTATTGTGCTTGTATTATTGTAGATAATCAATCCTAAAGGATTAAGTCGTACTATCATTATTGTATTATTTTGGATAGCCAATCCTAAGGGATTATGTCCTACTATTGTGCTTGTATTATTGTGGATAGTCAATCCTAAGAAATTGAGTCGTACTATCGTGATTGTATTATTGTGGATAGCCAATATTATTGGATTGAACCGTAATATTATCTTATTGTGGATAGCCAATCCAATTGGATTGAGCTATAATATTACGACTATTGTGGATAGCCAACCATACATTACCTGTATGATTGGGTCATACTATTGTGGACATTGTTTATTGACTATTGATTATTGAATGAACATATATTGGGTGATATTTCAAAACACTTAGTGTAGTATCAGTTCTTCTCTTTATTCTATTTTATGGTGTATTAATATTGCCTTATTGCTTTAGATTATCGGTCTTTCTTTTCTAGCCCTACTTGGATATATGCTCACTGATTTCTCTTCTATATTTACTATTATTGTTTATAGTCATTATCAATTAATTTGGAACTACTATTGGGTTGTACTCGTTCCATCCTGACTGGATATATTTTTTTATATGACTATTTAGAGGATTATTGTCCGACTTCCTACGGACCGCAGGAAGGAGTAACATATATGGACCGTGTAGCTCAGGTTTGATTGCCGGGAGGTCTAACCGGAATCACTATTTATCTTAGTTAGTTCTTTTGTGCATTTTGGCACCGGATTTATTTTCGGCATATATTTGAGACTTGAATGTTATTGTTTAAGTTTAGATTTGTGTTGTTATTTAGACTTTGTGGTTGTGATTTGAATTCTTCCTTTGATATCTTATCGTACTTTAGTTATGTGATTGAGTATTTTATATTATAATATTATATTATTGTCTCCTTATGGAGTTGGATATTTATGTGAGATTGCTAGTTAGATATTCTTGACCTAGACAACGTTCTACCGTCGATGTTACGGCGTAGGCTGGACGTACCCACGTACTCGTGCCCGATCATCTGGCTGCGGATCGTGACACATTTTTGTGGTGGCCCATGCAAGTCAGACTTCGTAATTAGTACGATATCATGGTAGTGCAATGGCTTAGTTGTACTATTGCGAGCCTGCGATAGGATATAGGATATAGGATATAGGATACTATGATGAGAGAATACTCAATCAAAAATTAGGATTTCCTGAGAGATTCCTGGCATGACCCTTGATAATCTTATTTTGAATCTATTTACACTTGCTTTGTTTACCTTCGCCTTTGTACTTGTTCATTGTTGAATTTGATTCTTTTATCGAGCTGAATTTTATGGACTAAATTAAGGTATACACTGATGACATATTTTGATGAGAATAATGAGAAAGGTAACCGTCTGTCCTAGTTATGGAGTCTAGAGTTTATCGCAGCCATATTAGCTGGTGTAACGAAGACATAGAGCCTGATTTTGGATATATTTCTCTTGGTTATGAAATTTAGAATTTTTGCAGCCAAGCTAGCGGTAGGACAAAAATTTTAGATACCATAATTTTAGAGGTATGTACCTTAGTTACGGACTATAGTTTATCGCAACTATGCTTACTGGCGTGGCAAAAATTCTGGATAATATTATTTCAGATAGATGTGTATGGTTATCATATTGTATCTTAAAATGGTTCTTAACATATCTTCTCTATCATTCAGTCTTGTTATCATTGAATTTTGTTCCATCACTCCTATTAGCTCAGGATAGGGATATCTTTAGTGCCTCTAGTTTAGTTCTTTCTTAGAGTTTTACCTTCATTAGTTCCTGAGGCTTGTTTTGATAGTGTAGTAGTTTGGCAACTTGAGGAAAGGTTAGTGTCTAGTTGAGTATCAGTGTTGATTGTTGGGGGTGTGGTTTATGAGTCTGAGAGCAGTTCCGGGTTGGGTATATGAGTATTAGGTATCGGTGTATAAGCCTAGAAGTAACTCATAATATAGTACCATTTTGTAGCAATAAACCTAAGACAGGTGTCAGGGTATAGTTAGCAGTTGGTATCCTATAGTGTTAGTATTGCATTCTAAGTAGTGTGAGTAGTGGGTTAAGTGTGCTCATGATCTAAAGCTATAGTGTATCACCAATACTAGAAGTGGTAACCCTTTATATTAAGTATTGTGGCTAGGATGATGCTTAGTAAATAAATGGTGTAAGTATCAGAAATAGGTATAGGTCCAGTTAGGCCACCTGTGGCATAACAAATTATTCCACACTATAAGAGGGAGACACCCCAGCAGGGTAGAACTTTTGCGATGACGGCTGAGGGGACCGATGCTACAGGTGATGGGTTAACAAGTTTCGCTCCTTCTTCATATCATTTTTCATCTATTGATTGATTGATTCATTAGTATCTTATAGTTGCTTTGTGTTATATAGTTAGTATAGTTAGTAGTATACCCTAACAAAGATAGCAATATCATGACAGATGGAGACCAATACCATGCATGTGATAAAAAGTAGTAATTTTCTTAATTTGCATGCTTGTATGATTTAGATTGGACTGGGGGTTTGACCTAGAGGGGGTACAACCATATTTAAATTTTGAGGACAAAATTTTTCTGAGGGTTGGATTGCAACCACCTCATTTCGGAAGAGGAATATTTTTGTCATTTCATATTATTATTAATATTGTTAATAATTATATATATTATTATATTGTTAATATAGTTTGTGGTTAGTGTGTTAGCCCATTAGTTTGACTTAGTGCTAGTGAGCCTAAGAGGACCCAACTAAACTTGACTTGACCCATTGATTCAATTAAATAGTTTACTCATTGTTTGACTCATTAGTTTAGGAGAATGAGTTAGTTATTGAGTTTAAACTATTTGACTTGAGCCATTAGTTAGTCATGACTAGATTAAGTCTATTAAACCTATTTAGACTCAAGAATAGAATATTCCTTCTATAAGATTAGTTGATCATATTCATGAGAGAATGAGAGGAGCCTTTGAGTCAATTCAAATATTCCTCAACCTAACGCTAACCCTATTAGGAGGCTATATAAGCCTCTTTATTCATGAATAGCCCATATTTGCTTTCCTAATTAATTCATTCCCAAATTTAGAAGCAAACCCTAATCCACCCATCCTCAAATCTCATCCCTCTCATTTTTATTTCAAGGAGGCTAAGGAGCTTGGCATTGCTAGAGGAGCACTTGAGGAGAGAAGCATTGGTTTGAGGATTGTGTCCAACTTCTCATTGTGTCCGTTGGTGGTGATACATTGGAAATCCATCTCTCAATCGGTATAATCCATATTCCCCTAGTAATTTCTATTCTAATTGGTGTATTAGACCCTTACGAGCCCTTCCATAGCTAAGGACTACACATGGAAAGAAGAACTAGGTTCTTATAAGGCCTATTATGAAAGTTACATTAAGTTTTGTGCCTAATTTGAGAAAAATTCGAGATTGGTGCACCAAGTGTTTAACATTGGGTCAATTAGGTCTATTTAGACTTTTATTGATTGTGTGAGGCTAGATACGTATCCACGATTGGATACGAGTATGCCGGATCATGATACACCATGATACGGGATAATTTTGAAGATTTTTTTCCCTTCGACACTTGTGATACACGTCAATTCCTTTAATTACATAATATATAGCTAATATAATTATTAGATGATATTATATATCCATATTAGGATGTGTTCTATGTAATTGAGTAGTGGTATCACAACGGATTGGATATTTGGAGAGTGTGTCATGGGTATCATGAACATTTTATATTGCACATGAGGTGTTTGACAAATGGCCAATTTATAGTGTTTGTATCATAATGTGATATATATATATATATATATATATATGTTAGTGTGTGTCCTTATTTTATAGAGAGAGAGATATATATATATATATGTAAATGATGGTTATGGTAGTGGTGACACTGTGTCATAGTGTGAGAGCCAGTGTTGAACTTGCGTGTGGGTACAAATGTGTATCAAGAATACACTCAAGGGAGTATCAGAGTTGAGATTTGGGACTTGGGTTTCGGTCATAACATGTGAATGGTGTTAGTATGTGGTGTATTACATCTAAGTGTGTTGTGTTATTTATATATGCATATACTGTGTGTGTGTGTATGTTGGGGAAAATGTAGGTTATCGGGACTGTGGGGTGTGGCAGCAACTAGAAGCAGTACACAGCAGCATTAGGTGCATTGGTACATGTAAACAGTAAGGTATATCTGTGCACATGAGTTGCACAGCCCATGCATTGGCAGTAAGGGGGATCTGGATTGCCACTGCAAGTTTAGAGATATTTCTCTAGGTCTTGTGCAGCTTCCATGCCAACATCTCCTACCATATCTTCCTATTGCCATAATATGCATGGTAGAAATTCTCATCCTCACCTGTCAACATATCCAGTCAGAAAGGAGCAAAGTACAATTATAACAATGAACACAATACAAAGTAAGAATGGAATGCAATAAGTAATGACTTAATTCTTGACTAACCAATAATATTAGACAATAATGCAATAACTAAAATAATAAACAACAACAATTATGTATAATGTTTGAAATACTATTTCAGCATGTGACCGGCTGGAAATCACAAAACAATAATGGCGCGACTTAATCATACGTGAGGTATATGATTAGGCTATTCACAATTCGTAAAGTTTGTTTGCTCACATACGTCCTCGGTATTTTCCCATTCCCATAATACAATCACAATGAGATACAATGTCCACGTGTCACTCTTGTGTCCAATATGAATCATATGCATGATATAAGTAAAGGGTCCAAGTTATAGTGTACTTGTCGGAATACTTGGAGGTGGTCAAGTCCAAGTTTGGAATATCTGTTTTGTCAAAGACAGAAATATCCCTTAATTATATATACTTGTTGGAACTTAATTTAATTCTAGAAACTTCTTTATATCTTATTTTATTTGCATGTGTTTAGAAATAAATTGTGTGCCTAGGATATTTCTAGACTCAACTCCTAAAATACATTATTGCCTTAATTTCTTATCGACTTGAATCCTCCAATATATAATGTGACTTAATTCTTTATTAAAGTTTATTAACTATTAATATTCACAAAAACTAGTTTTTTTTTTTTTTTACTTTCCGGTATAACGCACGGGATCCAACGCAATGTTCGGATCTTTTGTGCACGCTGCATTGCATGTCTTTGGACTGACTGCCTCCCAATTTTCACCATTTATAAATAAAAAGAACAATACGTTCCCGTAGCTCGATCTACTGACCTTCCGCCATCCAGGTAGGTCTTATACCTCTGCTCGGTAATCACAAGAGTCACTCGAGTTCGGTTCACAAAAACTAAGTTAATAGAGAGTAATCGGACGTAAATGCCTTCCCGGCTCTAGCTTCGACACAGATACAATATCGTGTCGGAACGGAGGATGTGAAGACTATGATAACAGAAACGAGCACTTGATTGGTGCAAACAAAACTGAAGTACAAGATATGATTCCCTACTGATTCAATCTCTAAGCCCGCAGGCATTTAAATTGGAAATAGAGCCAGTGTTGTTCTGATCTCGATGCTGCTCGCAGGCATTTAAATTAGAAATAGAGGTTGCCATCGAAACATTTTGCTTTAGGGAAATCAAACTGAGCCTCTGGGAATCGGGTCTCCAAGTCTGGTGAGGAATAATAACTCGGAACTGATCGGAGTTCGATTCGGTCCTCATCCTACGACGACTACTTGCCTCACCAAAGATCGCCGGCCCGATTGCGACTACTTGACTTCGTAGCCCCGCCAGCAGTTACAAAACCCTTGAGAACAATCTAGCAAACACCTAGGAATCATTCGAGAGCAAACATGAGTTGACGAAGGAAAGGCTCACCGGAACCCATACTCGTCGTGTGAAGACGTCGACACGGTCGAAGCTGCTCTCAGACGACGTCGAGTACTGTTCATCGAATCCACGGTGGTGCTCGTGCACGTAGCTATAACACGAGCTTGGCTCGTCGAGCTCTGACAGTACTTGACGATGAGTGGTCGATCGAAAAGGAGGAGAAGAAAGTCGGTTACGGATCTCAACCGTTTCAACATTACTATATTAATGTATTGAATAAGACAACAACGACGCTTTGGCCGAGTGGTTAAGGCGTGTGCCTGCTAAGTACATGGGGTTTCCCCGCGAGAGTTCGAATCTCTCAGGCGTCGTAGTGATTAAAATTTTTAATTCTTTCTTTTAACTTTAATGGTTGCAATGGGCTGAAGTTTTTCATAACACAGCTAAAACTATCTATATATCTATCTATTTAAACTGATCCCAAAGCTAACAAAAGTCCCTCGTACCACCTCAGCAGAGATGAGCATTCGGTTTCAACTGAAATCGAGTTAATCAAAAATCAAATAAATTAAAATTCTAAAAATTCAAATCTGAATCGAAATTAGCCAAAACTGAAATAGAATCGAACCAAATAAATTATTCGGTTTGTTCTTGGACTATTGCTATTTGTTTAATGGATCGAGCCCAGATTTGTGATCGTGGGTAAATTATATTAAAAATTATAATTTTATACACATATTTTTTATATTTTAAAATAAAGTTGTTTTCCAAAACAAATACGTAGAATTGTTGTTTTAAACATATACACATTTTTAATCAAAAAAAATATATATAATTAGGATATTTTCATAATTGTATAAATCTTATTCGATTTTCGGTTTTTGGTTTTTGACCAAAACAGAAATTCAAAATTGAAACCGTATAAAAATATTTAGTATTTTTAAAACCGAAACAGAACCGAATTTTTTTAAACCAAACCAAATCTTTTATGTGGTTCAATTCGATTCGATTTTCGATCCAAAACCGAATAGCTCTCAACACCACACCTCGGTATGGACGAGGTGTTTACGCCGAAATAAAAGCCAAACTATGGCCTAGTTAATGTCCAGAGCTTAGACTATCCATTAACTCACCTCATCCCAGTAGAGCTAAACTATCCACTAAGTACTTTTTTTTTCATTTAATTCTATTACAATTCTGATTATATTGCAGTGAACCAAACCATCCTAAGTAAATAGAGATTATAAATTTAGTTAAGTTGGAACTTTGGGGAAATGACCTTTATTTGTTTGCTCAGCCAATGTGTGTATAAATTATATTTATTTTAAGGATCTGATAGCAAGCATATTAAAAATAAATAAAAATTACTCTCTCTCAGTTTTGTAACTTGGCTTAACAATGGTTCCTCCATAATAGCATGTGGCAGTTCTTACAACCCCGTCGACGCAACACGGAGAGTTTATAAATCATTCTATGTCGCATAAGTTGGACTAAATCATCATGGGATAAAATGAGGCATTTTGTAGGATTTTGTTATCCATGTTTACCATCAAATTTAGAAAGCTTATGAGTTTCTTATAGGACAAATGATAAGGACTTCCAACCAATGCATATGTCAACGTCTTTTAGGAAACTATAGTAGTACGTTTCAATTTTGCGAATAACGAATTTGCAGAGGGTGTTCCTTGTCCTTTTCATTAGGAATATCAATCCGGCATTAAATACCAATAAGAAATTGTATTAATGTCGAGACGTCTCGGTTCCCACAGAAGTAAATGTTATCATTGGACGTGATATCGTACAAGTCTATATTGTACTTGTATAAGATAAGAACAAACACGATTGATAAAACAACTTAGAATCAAAGTCATTGTAGCAAAAAAATAAACAAAAAAGTTAATAGACACAATATATATATATATATATATATATATATATATATATATATATATAGAACAATAAGAATCAGGTGATTTAAAAATATATATATATATATTAATTCTAATTCTAATTCTAATTTTAATTTTAATTTTAGTATTAATTTTAATATTAAAAATTAAAAATTAAAAATTAAAATTATCACTCAAATTAAAATTAATATATATCCTCTTTTTTTAAATCACTTAATTTCTATTGGTCCATGTAAAGTCCACGTCGAATAGCTCATTTAAGAATATGAGTCTATAGCTCATATTCCGTTTTCTAATATATATATATATATATATATATATATATATATATATGAGAAAACGGAATATGAGCTATATATGATTCTATTTATTTATAATTTACGGCGAACATTACAATGGCTATTAGGCCAAAAAAAAACTCAACTACGACAATAGATCTTATTACAACAAACGAAGTTACAAGACTTACAACTCTTGAAACTAATACATTCAACAATGTTCTATATATTATGTCATTTATAAAACATTATACCCTTTATAAAACAAAAGAAAATATCTTGCAGCCGAATACCTTCAAATTGTCAAACAAGTTCCAAATGCCTCAAAACGTCCAATCGACTCCCCGCACTTATGGAGGAGGAGCTCAGCACATTGGGGAATGCACTAGTGAGTAGTCTCAACCTGACTCACCTAAACTAACACAGTAATAACGTAAGAACATGTAAAATTATTATGTGATCTTTCTACTTTCTCTATGATTAGTTAACAATTCATATATATATATATATATATATATATATATATATATATATATATATATATATATATATATATATATATATTATGTATGAAACATAAATGTGTTGCTTGACACAGTAAATCTTATCCAAAGCCATCAAACATTTATGCAAAAAAAATGATTAACATTCATAATATATAAATGTGACATAAGTTTTTCTCTACATCAATTTGTCAGTGTTCATATATATATATATATATATATATATATATATATATATATATATATATATATATATATATATATATATATATATATATATATATATATATCCGGCCTACCAGTGCACCCGTGGGCGTCTCATAGCCGGGGGGGGGGGGGGGGGGGGGGGGGGGGGATTCGACCTGGCTATCAGCGCGCATAGGGGCCCCGGTGCAACCGGTGGGCTACCCCTATGCGTCATAATATATATATATATATATATATATATATATATATATATATATATATATATATATAGTGTGTGTGTGTGTGTGTGTCGTAAGTTCGTCCTTACATTAACTTGTTAGGCCTGCAAACAATTGGCATTTGCATGCAGCCTAACTATATAAAAGGACACTTGTAACTCACCATTCTAGATTATTTATGGTAAAATGACGATTCTTCATTGAAGTACCTTAACCCCACTGAAGGTCCCGAATTACTTGTGTTTATATGTCAGTACTAGTTATCCTTATTCCACCTAGCCCGTATCGGTTCGAATACCGTTCGAAAAAAGAAAAAGAAAAATATTGTGCACAAGTTATTCATGACTATCCATGCATATACAACTTAGTTATTAAAGCATAACATGTATAATATCATAAACTTGAAATAATTATACAACACATTCTCTTTTGTACTTCTACAATCCTCGAGTCATCGTTCGTAATTCTTCTCTTTCTAATCAGAGATTATCACACTTGTCTACATCATAATCCAAGGTTTCTACCTTATGACTCAACAGTCCTAAATATTTCTCCATAACTTTATTACTTGCTATATTTTTATATAGCAAGTTAATAACAATTAAATTATTCTCTTTTATTTTGGTTCTTTTACTTGGCCTTAGAAACAAAGACTAAGAAGAGTTCTTCTATTAAAGCGTTAAGGTAAAGAAGAAAATGATCAAAATTATCCACCATTTGACAAATTGTCTTTCGTCCTAATCATAAAGACTCTGAATGATTTTTCTGCATTAACCTAAGTCCAACTAGGTCATTCGAGCCAACAAGCCAGCACAAAAAAATATCCGGAGCAGGACATTACAGACATTACATAATACAACACTCAGAAGAAGAAGAAAAATTATCCTCAAAACTTAAAAGAATATTATCCTCCCTGAAATCAACTAACTAATGAAGAAAGCTCATTACTCACCTCTGATTCGAACTTCCATGTCGATTCTACCAATGAATGACCATCAAAACATGCAGATCAAGAGCCAAAACAATTATGAAACACTTTATATTCCTGATCAATACTTGAACAAGTCATCCAGCACATAACAAATACACTCATAGGATATCTCTCTCTCTCTCTCTCTCTCTCTCTCTCTCTCTCTCTCTCTCCTCTTATTCATACTGTTTCAATTCATAATTGCACCAAAATATTCAAACAAATGAACTCAATGAACTCCACAAAGCCTCTTTCTTCTTGTCCAATTTTGAATACATCTCATATAACTTCAAGGTGACTGTAGCACAACGTTTCATCATTTCTCAAAAAATACAAGCACACTCACATCTTAGCCAAATTACATTCAACAACAAATACGACCAAATTTGATCCAACCAATTTCAAAACTTTACAAACATTCTTTGTCTTCATTAATAGCGTGCCTCGCATAGAACTATACTTCTAAAATCACTAGAAAAGATATCACCTAGCAATTCTAAGATACAAGCACAAGCATTAGGAAAACCAATCCAAACTAAGGCAAGCCTACCTAACCAATATATCACATTCTATTCTGAATCAAAGGGACAACCCAAATGAGTTTGATCCAATTTTCATGGAAACCATCCATATTTCAATTATTCATCAATACCAATCATTCCGTCTCAAATACTTATTAGAATTTCAAAAAACTTATCACATTGTCGAGATTTATCCAACTAATATTCACACTTAAGGCCAAAATCAACTGATATCTTTATTCAATTCCCAAGTGTTGCCCCTAAATAATCCAAATTGTCTTTAAGAAATTAAGTTTAGTTATCAACTAAATGCCAAACCAAAATGCATCAAAGTCCAAATCATAATTATACATTAATGCTTAGTTATGAAAGAATCCAACTATCTCGGAACTCATCATTGAACCAATTCACTTTCCATCACCAGGTAATTAACCCAAATCTGAGTCACTTACTATGCATAAAACAATTGCACTATTCTAAATATGATCTTAATCTCTGTTAACATTGTCTAATTTTGGTCTCGCTTCAAATTCTAGATAATTCATCAACAGTTAAAGTTAGTTCCAACCATATCATAATCCAAGCAATGATGTCAAAAAATTTCACTGATAAAAATCAAACCAACATCCAAAAGATCTACTGTTCAACCAAGATCGGTGTACTTAAAATATACCCACAATCTCTAAAGAAGTTTATAGTTGCCAAGTTCAATCTTAATTCATAGCTAACTTGCAAACATATATATATATATATATATATATATATATATATATATATATATATATATATATATATCATCAACTTTCATCCAATAATAGAACATTTTGAACCATCAAAATTTAATCCGTTATTAGTCAGTACCCAATCCTTTCAATCAAATCCTTGCGATAATATGATCGAACCATAGCTTTGATTGTTAATTCAAGTATTCCAGCTTATGCACAAAATATAAGCACAAAATATTACCTCACAGAATATTAATAAAAACCCAAGTTAAATTTAATCCAAGGATTATACTACTATCAATCACTTTCCTAAGCATACGATTTTTTAATCATAATCTAATCTGTCAAGAAAATTTATATCCATCATCTTCACTTTTGAGTGTAATCAATTAAGACAATCGGACTATAAGTAATCAATCCACTCAATCTAAATACAATATGTTCTTCCAACCGCAAGTAATCAATCAAAGCTTTCAAAAACCAAATCACTTGCTAGACTTACCTCCCAATAATATCTCTATTCTTATCGCAATCTACTTAGACAAACTCTTCTTAAGGTCAATCCTATCGGTTCCTAATGCTCAACATTAGAACATATGCCTAACCACTAAGGCTAGATAACTCATAAGTCACACTTAAATATCATGATAACTCATCTCTAATGAACAACTAGAAAATACCGCACCCATTCTATATCCTAAAGTCAAATCTTATCCAACAAATCTAAGAAATTGTAACCCAAACTTGAAAAAATGTTTCTAACTCAAAACAAATAATGAACCAACTCATGCTAGCCCGCTAACATAAGCATAATAAAAAATCAAAGGGTTGAAGTCTATCTAGCAAAGTTGTTTCCTAGTGTAACTAAGCCCAACAATCATTCCCGGCTACATCATAATCGATGAAATCAATCCAAGTAACTCTTATAGTCCAAATCCTAAATTTGTACAATAAATTTCACCAATCACAAGTAGTAAATCTCACTTTAACTTCTTTTTTTCCTAAATCCATCAATCATAACTTACTCCTAATTCTGATTTAACTCGTACTCAATCTATATTCATCAAATTCACTCGTATAATCGAAATCAACTTAAAATGAATTAATAGGTAAAGGTAATTCTTGTAGTCACCAATTGTTTTAAACTTATAAATCTATTTCAACTAAATTATATATGGACTCAAAATTTCTAATAATCCATCAATTCGACCACTCTATATTTCTAAATTAATCACAAAGAATTTTCAACATTTGTTAAGCCAAGTTTAATAAATATTCATTTATGTCATGCTCAGGGTCATAGAAAACTCAACTACCATTCAATTCATCTATAGTCCATATAGCTAAAATCTAGAATCAAACAAGATAATATAATTCAATGATTCAATATCCTACACAATAATCATTTGTCCTGCCACAATATACATGATTCAATATAATTCAATGATTCAATATCCTACACAATAATCATTCGTCCAGCCACAATATACATGATTCAACGGCTGTCGATCTTTGATACACCATAGTTTCATCAATTATATACGTAACTAGAAAAAATATCTATTCGCTGAACTTATATTTGAATCAACCAATACTATATGCCTTAGAAATACGAGCAACTATTCCACACCTAGGCCAAATCAGCTTTAGACTATCTTAGAACGACGAGCAATAAATTTCTTAAATCCTTAAGGTCATTCTCAATGCTTCAAATAAACTTTTAATTGCACCGTCGATGAACTCAACTTAAAAATTAATCTAATCGATTCAAACCACGGCTTAATACGCATTCCATATTAATTTTCTCACACAAGCCATCTATTTCGTAAATTCAAATTCATATCGAGTGCTATCTTAATCTGCCAAAAATTATCCTTGATCATCCGAACCAATTCAACAAGCGACATAGGAAATTGTATCTAATCAGCCACAACTCTAAACTGAGACCTCCTACTACCCCCATCTAATGCAAGATGTCATACGAGTTTTCCAAAACTTTATTATAATATAATATTTCTATGAAAAAAAGAATTTTTCTTTTTTAAAAAGAATTTTCCCAAAAAATTGTATTATTTTAAATATATAATTTTTATGAACTTTCAAAATTTTAATATAATAATAATTTTTTGTATATTTTTTTATATTATTATATTAAGTGCAATATTGTCATCAAGTAGCTTAATTATCAAGTAGAATAGTCACCTACTTGATAATTGAGTCAATTATCAATTACCAACTCTTTACTAAAAAGCTAAATCAGATTAGTAACTAGCTTAATTGAGTCAATTGAAATTACTTGGTAATTTACTAAACTATCCATTACCAACTCTTTACTTGACTTCCTTAGGAAGCTACACAAGGGACGACCATATCCTCACATTTTCCCTCTCTTCTCTCATCTTCTCACCCCTCTCCCTTTTTCTTTTGATATTTAATTAATAACTTAGTTATATATAAAGTTAAATGCTATATAAACAAACCTTCTTTTTTTTCTCTCTCTTTTCATTTACTTCCTTTACTCCTCTCATCTCTCCTCTCCATATCAAACCAGACAACCCTCCTCTTTGAACCCAAAAATACCACCCCCTTATCTCATCTTCTTCTCTTTTACTAATTAAACCCAAGGCAAGTCCTCTCGTACTTCTAAATCCAATAATTTTATCAATGTATCCATATTTTTCATAGTTGTTCTTGTACTTTTATTTTGAGTTCTACATGTTAAGAGTATAGTATTATGTGTACATGGTTCATATAGTAGTATAGTTTTAAGAGTTTAAAGTTAACGTGACACACCTATAAAATTTATAGAACACGATGTATAGGGCTTATTTATATATATTTTTTGTATATGTAATATATATACGTATAATATCTTTGAAATTTAGTTTATATATATATATATATATATATATATATATATATATATATATATATAAGAGTGTATTCTCGCATATTTTGTGAAATAGCAATTTTTGTATTGTATTTTTTGACCGTTCATATTATATCAATATGTCGTAAAAAAATTGAATAGTTTAATAATCTAATCTAAACGATCAAAGAAATACCAGCCAACGGTTGCTATTTCGAAGAAGATGTTGGGATGCTTAAAAGTGGAGATCCTGAGAGAGCGAGCGAGCGAGAGAGAGAGAGAGAGAGAGAGAGAGAGAGAGAGAGAGAATTGGGTAGTTTAATGACCTGAGCCGAACATGCATGTCCCTAGCGGTCAGCGGGAATTGAGGCACCCATTTTTCGGTTGGGTGGCTGGAGATCCTAGGATAGTGTCACGACCCGTACCCGGATATTCGGGCACGAGTACATGGGTACGTCCAGCCTACGCCGCAGTGTCGGCGGTAGTACGCTGTCTAGGTCATATCCACAGTTAAATAAATTCTAGCTCATTCACAACATATAAGTAGGCAAAGATAATAACAGGAAAAGGAATGTTAAGATTTCATAATCAAAATATGACAACCAGATCCATAGTTTTTATTACAGAACCAGAAATAAATCGGGGACAAACCCGATTACTAGGATGAAAGGAAAATAATAACTAACTGCTAACTACTCCTCAGAAGTAGTCTCCTGAGTGGGAACTGGCTCCTCAAGAGTATCACCTGCTACCTCATAGGGACCATAATAGGTGGGGGCAAAGTCCTCATCATCGCCTATATGTCAACGGATCCAGTCAGGAAAGGAGCAAAGTACACAATGCACAACAAGATTAAACTAAATATTTATGACAAGTAGTGAAAAGACTGACTAAGCATCATGATCAGAATATGCATAATAAATAGTAACAATAACTAAGAGTTAATTGCTGTAAAACAGGGATATGAGTAAAACAGGATTAATTGCTATAAACCAGGGACATGAGTAAAACATGAATATAATGAGACAGGAGAATGGAACTACAACAAGACAAGAAACTATGTGTGTAAAATTGTGTATTTTAGAATACATAGTTGGCATGTAGGGGGTTATAAGTCTAATCCGGCCATCATAGACAGCTATTAAACAGGAATAATCAAGATCCGGCTGATGGTACAGTCGTGTACCAACAGCTATTAGTCACGACGGGGGGAAAGGTAAACTACATGCCTCCTAGTATTCTCCCACCCGACACGAAAAGCAAGACATGAACTCCAGTATTCAAGACATGAAATCCAGTATTCTAACACTACGTGTAATCATCAATGGTACTAGTAGAGCAGGAAAGTAATTATCACAATATAAAGATTAAACTTTGAAGTGCAAGTACTTGCCTGATGTTGGGATCCAATTACAGTTTTGTGTCTCGGGAAAATTTCCAGAAATATGTACAGATGCTGAAATAAACATTATCATCATGCTCAGAAGATATCAAATAGCTAGAAACGCCTGTCCTTGGATCCAATTTGGAGACAAGGACAAAACGGTAATTTCGGGTCAAAACGGGGTCCGCATGTGGGCCCGCTTTGCACCGAAAAACGTGTCAGGGTCAAAGATCTCTAAATTCACCAAACTTAGTGTCAACAGATCAGTAACGATGATACGAACCCAACGGAACTTTCAGAATTGGATTTCGATGAGCCGATCACAAAATTGCCCATCGAGCGAGGCCTGTGGGGCCCACGACACACGATTTCGTCAACGTTCTCAGAATTGAACCAAACTTGGGTCACAGGACCAGCGTATCGCTACGAATCCGATGGCGTAAGTTTCGTTTCAATCCGACGTGTGTACACAAAGTTAGGGCGAAATTCAGAAAAGTCAGATACGGGACGATGTCCGCGGATACGCGTTGATCCCGGTGTGCACGCACACCCGAATCGACTTCTGCGAAATTCCACACGTCCGTATCAACGCTGCGCACGTATCTGTGAAGACCGCGCGCGACCAAGTCGTCCCGTTTGGCGGAGCGTACCCAGTTCCGGGGTGAATCGGGTCGATATTTTTCCTGTTTTTGGATCGCGGTGTGCGATCCCCACAGGACGCGATGCCCCGAACGGTTTGTCCGGACATCGAGAGGGTCATACAGGCTTCGCAACGCAATTTACGGAATTAAAAATGGGGGCAGCGAGGAAAAAGTTACACGTACCTGAACTGGGCTCCGAAAACTAGGGTTTTCGTGTCCGTGTGTCGAGCCTTGTGTCCTGCGTTCATTGTCGTGTCCGACACAAAGGGGGATTTAGGGTTAGGGTTTGGGAATTTCGGCGAGAGGAGGCCGGCCGGAGGAAGGCTGGGCTGGCGGAGGCGACGGCGGGCAGCGGAGGAGGCGGCCAGGGACGGTGGAGCTCCGGGGAGGTCGGGCAGAGGCGGGGAGGCTGCTGCGGGTCTCCGGCGAGGGGGCTCGACGGGCTAGGTGGTCGGAGCGGCTGAGGGGAAGGAGAAAGGAGGCTGGGGCGAAGGCGGCCGGCGGCGAGGCGACTCACGGCGAGGCGGTGCTAGGGTTCCGGTGGCCGGAGAAGCTCGGGGGGGGGAGGAAATATATAGGGAGAGGATGGTGGCGTTAGGGCCGAGGGAGGCGGAGGAGAGAGCGGGGGTCGGGGCGAGGGGCGGGGCTGCGTGGCCGGGCGGGTGCCGCGTGGCCGGGCGGGGCTGCGCGGCCGGCGGAGGCGGCGGAAGACTCGGGGGAAGCGTGGGGTTGGGTCTCCGGGTCGGAGGCGGGTCGGGTTCGAACAGACCCGACCCGACCCGGTATGGGAGCGGGCTGGGCCGAATTCTGGGCTGGGCTGGGCTGGATTCTGGGCTGGCCTGCGGGCTGGAAAATAATAATAATAATAATAATAATAATTAGTTTTTAGGTAATTTAAAAATAGGTCCGGGGTCCGATAAATTTCAGAAAAATTACCCTAAGTCCAGTTTTTCATTTTACACCCAAAAATATTATTTTCATAATATTTTAATATTATTTATTAACAATTAAAAATTATTTAATAATTAAAATCCTGATTTTAATTACAGAAAAACTCTAAGAAAATTTCAGAAAATTGCGAAAAAATCAATTTTAATATTTTTTGAAAAATCAGGGGCTTACAATCTACCCAACTTATAAAAATTTCGTCCTCGAAATTAAAAATATGGTAGGGTGCTCTCTATCCAATCTCACTTGATTACAGTCTAAAGAATTACTCTCAAGTGAACATTACGGTCTCTACCCAACTCAGAATTTTACCCATCTATCATCTAAGGTTATACAACTAGTAAAGCTATGTCCCAATTTATTTAATCATGGTATTGAATTCTTAAGTCTTTAATACAAATACATCACCTATGGTATTCCCTTAATCATAAAGGGTCATCATCAATTCGACCGGCCTGAGGGGTATATCTAGTACTATCTATATATCAAACTTATACCAAGCACAAGATTTCGTCTTTCCGAAATAAGGGAAGACGAAGATCAATAATAAAGAGTTCAAGGGTGAGGTGATAGAACAGAAGTATAGGGAGCAAGGCGTTTAAAAAATTCTAATGGAAATTGTCAAGCGGTTATGGATTGAAATTCTATTCTGGTAATCATTTATTCGCATGCTCGTATTAGTACAGTTATGTAACGGATACGATATGCTCGGACATATTTAGGGGCAAGTATACTAGTCAACTATATATCTCAATCCATGTAAAGTAGTCGTGCGAAGTGCGAATCAAAATGCACTAAGGTTGATCAGACCGTAATACACTGATTCTGAATAGACACTTGTATTAGTGGGGTTGATCAGGCCTCAATAACACATGTGTCATGAACAAGCCTGATAAAGAGTAGGCTTGCAAAACTAGGCTATAAAATAGCAGCGTAAGTCAAGTACAGCAAAATTAAGTGCGCTAGATGATGATGAAAGGAGGTACAAATATTTAAGTTCACAAAACAACACATAATAGCAAAAGACTCTACAATCTCTATAGCTATCAAATTTAAAAGCATACCAGGTTTTTAGCAAGTTCAAAATTACTAGGTTAGGGCTGAGGTCACGGACCAATAGGCACGAGCTAAACAATACTAGAAAAGGTAGCTAAAATTACTTACGCGCATTAGCTACTCCAAGAGTCTGCGCGTTCTCCACGGTCATGCTGGTAGAGCATCTCGTGGTGATCTTGTAGGAACCTCGTCGCTTACTGGTAGATCCTTTACTCTGCATCCAAAATAAACGATAAGAGGCGCACAAGAATCAAGGCAGGATGCAGGTCAAGGAATTAATTCAATCAGAGATAGATGTCAAGAACGATTCAAGCAAGTGGATGAGATCCTAAAACTTATCCTATCTTATTGCAGGCCTATTCGGTCCCTAAGTTGAAATCGAACTATTTAGTCGTTGACCTGCATGGGCCACCATAAAAATGTGTCACGATCCGTACCCGGATATTCGGGCACGAGTACGTAGGTACGTCCAGCCTACGCCGCAGTGTCGGCGGTAGTACGCTGTCTAGGTCATATCCACAGTTAAATAAATTCTAGCTCATTCACAACATATAAGTAGGCAAAGATAATAACAGGAAAAGGAATGCTAAGATTTTATAATCAAAATGTGACAACCAGATCCATAGTTTTTATTACAGAACCAGAAATAAATCGGGGACAAAGCCGATTACTAGGATGAAAGGAAAATAATAACTAACTGCTAACTACTCCTCAGAAGTAGTCTCCTGAGTGGGAACCGGCTCCTCAAGAGTATCACCTGCTACCTCATAGGGACCATAATAGGTGGGGGCAAAGTCCTCATCATCGCCTATATGTCAACGGATCCAGTCAGGAAAGGAGCAAAGTACACAATGCACAACAAGATTAAACTAAATATTTATGACAAGTAGTGAAAAGACTGACTAAGCATCATGATCAGAATATGCATAATAAATAGTAACAAAAACTAAGAGTTAATTGCTGTAAAACAGGAATATGAGTAAAACAGGATTAATTGCTATAAACCAGGGACATGAGTAAAACATGAATATAATGAGACAGGAGAATGGAACTACAACAAGACAAGAAACTATGTGTGTGAAATTGTGTATTTTAGAATACATAGTTGGCATGTAGGGGGTTATAAGGCTAATCCGGCCGTCATAGACAGCTATTAAACAGGAATAATCAAGATTCGACTGATGGTACAGTCGTGTACCAACAGCTATTAGTCACGACGGGAGGAAAGGTAAACTACATGCCTCCTAGTATTCTCCCACCCGACACGAAAAGCAAGACATGAACTCCAGTATTCAAGACATGAAATCCAGTATTCTAACACTACGTGTAATCATCAATGGTACTAGTAGAGCAGGAAAGTAATTATCACAATATAAAGATTAAACTTTGAAGTGCAGGTACTTGCCTGATGTTGGGATCCAATTACAGTTTTGTGTCTCGGGGAAATTTCCAGAAATGGATCCAGATGCTGAAATAAATATTATCATCATGCTCAGAAGATATCAAATAGCTAGAAACGCCTGTCCTTGGATCCAATTTGGAGACAAGAACAAAACGGCAATTTCGGGTCAAAACGGGGTCCGCATGTGGGCCCGCTTTGCACCGAAAAATGTGTCAGGATCAAATATCTCCAAATTTACCAAACTTAGTGTCAACAGGTCAGGAACGATGATACGAACCCAACGGAACTTGCAGAATTGGATTCCGATGAGCCGATCACAAAATTGCTCGTCGAGCGGGGCCTGTGGGGCCCACGACACACGATTTCGTCAACGTTCTCAGAATTGAACCAAACTTGGGTCACAGGACCAGCGTATCGCTACGAATCCGATGGCGCAAGTTTTGTTTCAATCTGACGTGTGTACACAAAGTTAGGACGAAATTCAGAAAAGTCGGATATGGGACGATGTCCGCCGATACTCGTTGATCCCGGTGTGCACGCACACCCGAATCGACTTCTGCGAAATCCCATACGTCCGTATCAACGCTGCGCACGTATCTGTGAAGACCGCGTGCGACCAAGTCGTCCCGTTTGGCGGGACGTACCCAGTTCCGGGGTGAATCGGGTCGATATTTTCCTGTTTTTGGATCGCGGTGTGCGATCCCCACAGGACGCGATGCCCCGAGCGGTTTATCCGGACATCGAGAGGGTCATACAGGCTTCGCAACCCAATTTACGGAATTGAAAACGGGGCAGCGAGGAAAAAGTTACACGTACCTGAACTGGGCTCCGAAAACTAGGATTTTCGTGTCCGTGTGTCGAGCCTTGTGTCCTGTGTTCACTGCCGTGTCCGACACAAAGGGGGATTTAGGGTTAGGGTTTGGGAATTCCGGCAAGGGGAGGCCGGCCGGAGGAAGGCTGGACTGGCGGGGGCGACGGCGGGCAGCGGAGGAGGCGGCCAGGGACGGTGGAGCTCCGGGGAGGTCGGGCAGAGGCGTTGAGGCTGCTGCGGGTCTCCGGCGAGGGGGCTCGACGGGCTAGGTGGTCGGAGCGGCTGAGGGGAAGGAGGAAGGAGGCTGGGGCGAAGGCGGCCGGCGGCGAGGCGACTCACGGCGAGGCGGTGCTAGGGTTCCGGTGGCCGGAGAAGCTCGGGGGGGGGAGGAAATATATAGGGAGAGGATGGTGGCGTTAGGGCCGAGGGAGGCGGAGGAGAGAGCGGGGGTCGGGGCGAGGGGCGGGGCTGCGTGGCCGGGCGGGTGCCGCGTGGCCGGGCGGGGCTGCGCGGCCGGCGGAGGCGGCGGAAGACTCGGGGGAAGCGTGGGGTTGGGTCTCCGGGTCGGAGGCGGGTCGGGTTCGAGCAGACCCGACCCGACCCGGTAGGGGAGCGGGCTGGGCCGGATTCTGGGCTGGGCTGGCCTGGCCTGCGGGCTGGAAAAAAATAATAATAATAATAATAATAATAATAATAATTAGTTTTTAGGTAATTTAAAAATAGGTCCGGGGCCCGATAAATTCTAGAAAAATTACCCTAAGTCCAGTTTTTTATTTTACACCCAAAAATATTACTTTCATAATATTTTAATATTATTTATTAACAATTAAAAATCATTTAATAATTAAAATCCTGATTTTAATTACAGAAAAATTCTCAGAAAATTCCAGAAAATTACGAAAAATCCAATTTTAATATTTTTTGAAAAATCAGAGGCTTACAGATAGAGTCCACGGAGAAGCTATAGTGATAGGGGGGCATCCGGTCCGGGTGGTTGGGTGTTCGAGCCCAGTAGAGACGTATTCACGAGATTAATTACCATAGGAACTTTGTGTCATTTCCAATATATTCTTTTTTGGATGCTTCGGCCCTTACAATAGTGTGCAATGAATGGGCGATGCTCGAGGGCCCGTAATAACACGCTACTATTGAGTGGACCCTCCCCTGAAAAAATTAATTTTATATCATTGTGTGCACATGTTACACATATCAAATATTAAATTTATACACACAGATAATAGGCTTATGAGATATTGGAGAGTCGGGCCTCTAATGCCACTGAGGAAGGGGTTGGCACTAGTTAGCCATGTACACACCTATGAGAAATGATTTGTTGGTAGAGGAAAGGGCAGCAACATGTACGATATCGGGTCGTTAGCGTCGTACTCGTCGATATACTCCAGAGCTCCTCCACCTACACATTATGTTGTTGGTCCTCCTCCACCTCCTCCTACTATTGGAGTCCTTAGTGTGGAACATATTTCCACTATGTTTTATGAAATACACACACACACAATAAGCTTATGAGATATTGGAGAGTCGGACCTCTAATGCCCCACTGAGGAGGGGGTTGGCACTAGTTAGTCACATACACCCCTATGAGAAATGATTTTGGTACATGTGGTTGGTAGAGGAAAGAGGGGCAACATGTACGGTATTTGGTCGTTGGCGTCGCAGTCGTCGATATACTCCAAAGCTCCTCCACCTACACATTCTATTGTTGGTCCTCCTCCTCCTCCTCCTCCTCCTCCTATTGGAGTCCTTGGTATGGAACAGATGTCCACTATGATGTATGATCTTCGGAGGCAGAAGAGAGATTTCCTAGATGATGCATCATCCTCTCGCTCCTACTGGTACCGCTCCTTCTACTCATCCCGCTACTCTAGTTGCTCCTCATGTTTATCATCTAGCTGCTCATGTTGCTGCTCATGTCGTTTCGGAGGCCATGTCGCAGATGTTGTTGTTATTCTTAGCGGATTTTATTCGCAGTAGTAGTACCAGCCGCTATTCGGAGGTAGAGAAGTGATTTCATGTATGTGTATACTTTACCAGTGATGGACTTAATTTTTCTACTTTGTGATATTGTACTGTGTTGTACTTATTATGGAATTGTACTCTTGGTCAAATTGGTTCTAATTTTAGGCTGTTTGTTATTAATCTCGATCGAATTGTGTTATCATTATTGTACTGTATTATAGTAATTACATTATATTTATTTTGTTCTAGGTGTTTATTATATATATAGCAAGTTGTGGGTATTAATTGTGTATATAGCAGGTTCTCTATAGCATATTTGCTTTAAATTGATTTTTTTAATCAAAATAGTGATGGACTAGTGATGCATTACTGACGAACCGGTGACGGAATAGTGACAGATTACCGGAAAAAATTCATCGCTATTGGAATAAATTATGTATGTGATACACAAATTTATACTAATTTGTCACCATTTTCTGTCACTCGCTGAGCTAGCGACGCATCTTATTGTTTCTATTCTGTTGCTAAATATCAATCACTAATTTGTCGTTATTTTTGTCGAAAGGTCGATGTTTTAGCGACGGATTTTGATCAGCATATGTCGTCGTATTTGTGTTTAGCGACGAATTGCTTCAATATAGTGATATAGATTTTTGTCATCAATTTGATATTTTTTTTTTTTAGTGGTTAATAGACCAAGTCATGTGAATTTATCCATAGGACTAGGTTTTAGGTGATATATCATGAAATTATGGAACCTAAGTGATTATGTACGAGTTCCAGCATGGAATGGACCCTAATGGTCTGTGATGTGGTAGAAAAAAAACCAAAAGCATAGCAAGTAATCGAGCATAAAGTCAAGAACCATCTATTCGTACATTGAAAATATTCACTTTGAAACACAGAAATTTGAAACATATTGCTAGAATTGAAATGCTAACATACCAATGGCCCTAGGGGCCTGTAAATATGTTAAAATCAGAACTTAAAACATGAAATTTAAATAATAAGGCAAAACCTATGTTACAAATCAACAATATTAATTTTATAATTAAATGATGTATCTTTAGAGAGAGAAAAATTCAATCCTAAATCTAATTAGTATATAATCCTAAATCTAATTCAATTAATCTTAACATAAATCTAATCTAATTAATCTTAGCAATCTATTCCAGATAAAAATTGTATTTGCCTCTCAAGCTATGATTCGAAGAAAGGTGATGAAGTGGAGCTCATCTAGTCCACCTCTTGACCGAGTTTAGCAACTACAGGCCGTAGCTCTACCAAGTCCAGCTCCTAAAGTTGGTTTCCAAGCAAGGTTGAAGGGAAAGAAGGAAATGAAGAATTGTAAGGAAAGGGAGAAGGAAATGGTGAAGAGTTGTAAGAAAATGGAGAAGAGTGGTGTGAAGTGAGAATGAAGGCACAAGCTAAAGTCCTTGGGTTCGGAGCGATGGTATTGAAATAACTTCGAAAAAGTTGCTGACGCTACAGGATGTGAAGCACGTATCGGTGATAGTCAAGAACCTGATCTCAGAAAGTCTGTTGTGTAACACAGGCTTGAGAATGGACATCAATACTGGACAGATGGTGATATCATATAAAGAAATATACTTCGGAAAAGCTTTTTGTACCAAAGGAATGTTTAAACTTCAACTTGTAACTCCGACTAAAATTGTTAATGCAGTCTTTTCTTCTGGTTATCTTCTTGAGTTATGGCATAATGGACTAGGATATATTTATTGTAAAAAAATAAACAAAATGTCTAGTCTATGGCTTATTTCTAAATGTGGGGGTAAGGAGGTAGAGAAGTGTGAAGTCTGTGCACAAACAAAGATCATCAGAAAATCGTTCAAACGGGTAAATCGAAGCACAGATCTTCTCGAGTTGGTGCACTCAGATATCTGTGAGTTCAAACAATTCTCCACAAAAGCTGGGATGAAGTATTTTATTACGTTCATCTACGACTACTCTAAGTACGCGTTCGTCTATCTTCTCAAGTCGAAGGATGAAGCGTTCAAGAAGTTCAAGGACTTCAAGGCTGAAACCTAGCGGCAAACTTGACAACTCAAGAGACTAAGAAATGATCGAGGCGGAGAGTATATGTCTCTTGAATTTGCATCGTTCTGCAAAGAAGGTAAAATTGTCAATGAGACAAATGATCCATATTCTCCTCAATCAAATGGAGTTGTAGAAAGAAAGAACAGGACGTTGACAGAGATGATGAACTCTATGATGTTAACTGCGGGTCTTCCAAACTGCTTCTGGGGAGAAGCTGTGATTACGGCTACTTTCATTCTAAACAGAATACCGTACGCAACTTTCGAAGTTACTTCTCACGAACTCTGGTTCAAGGTCAGACCCAAATTGAATGTCATTCGAGTGTGGGGGGTGTTTGGCGTATGTGAAGCTTCCAGACTTTAAGATTCAGAAGCTGAAAATAAGGACTACGAAGACTATCTTCTTGGGTTATGCTGAGAAGAATGATGCTCGGAGGTTTCTTATTATTAAATCATATCATACCATATCATCGAATCTTATGATGCAAAATTTTTTTACAAATTTGCAAGGCACAAGAACATTGTTTTCGCGGGCATTCCGGAGAATAATATGGGTGCAAAGGAAGTTGATGCTTCAAATCAAAATGTAGTCCAAGGATAAGTTGTCGTTGAAGAGACAACGTTCGAATCAGAACTCGCATAGTTGACGACTAAGCGAGTGAGGAGGCAGAAGGACTTCGGAGATGACTTCGTAACCTATCATGTGGAAGCAGATTCGTTGACCTATGATGAGGCGATAAAAACCAAATATGTTGTCTTCTAGAATGAGGCTATCAACGATGAGTTTGACTTTATAACCTCCAACAACACTTGGGTGTTGGTTGATCTACCTAAAGGAGCGAAACCCATCGGATGTAAATGGATATTCAAGAAGAAAATGAAAGCCGATGAAACTGTTGACAAGTTCAAGGCAAAGCTGGTAGCCAAGGAATTTTCTCAGAAGCAGAGAATCGACTACTTTGACACATATGCTCCAGTAGCACGGATGACAACTATCAAGATGTTGATTGCTCTGAGTGCAATTCATAAGCTAGTGATACATCAGATGGATGTTAAAACAGTATTCCTGAATGTTAATAGCTCCCAAGATGTGGCATGAGAAGTTTGATAAAGTCATTAGATCAAACGGCTACAAGATCAACGAGATGGATAAGTGTATTTACACAAAGTTCGCTGGTGAAAGAGTAGTCATAATTTGTTTGTACGTGGACGACATGCTGATCCTGGGTACGAACTTGGAATGTGTCACTGAGACAAAGAATTTTCTCTCGTCCAAGTTCAGTATGAAGGACTTGGGGGATGCTGATGTTATCATAGGGATAAAGATCATCCGGACAGACAATGGAGTAACGTTGTCAAAATCTCATTATATTGAAAAAAATGCTCACACGCTATGGATATCAAGATCTTCCAGGTATCGATACTCCGTACAGGTGTGACAAGAAGCTGAAACATAATCCAAGGGAAAGTGTCAGGTAGCTGGAGTACTCAAGAGTCATCAAAAATTTGATGTATGCAACTACTGCCACAAGGTCTAACATAGCTTTCGCTGTGGAAATTCTGAGTCGGTTCACGAGCAATCCAGGTGTTAAGCACTGAAAAGTTGTGAAAAGAGTGATAAGATATCTCAAGAGGACTCAGAAGTACGTATTACACTACAACGGTTATCCGTCAGTAGTGGGAGGCTTCAGTGATGCAAGCTGGTGCTCAGAAGTATAAAGCGAATGGTCCACATGAGGATTCGTCTTCTCCATGTGTGGAGTTGTTATATCGTGAAAGTCGAAGAAGCAGACAATACTCTCTCATTCCTCTATGGAATCTGAGTTCTATGCACTAGCGACTACAACAGATGAAGCAGAGTGGTTTCGGGAGCTCATGTATGATCTTCCATTGGTTGGTGCTCAGATTCCGATGGTACTGATATACTGCGACAACCAGACGGCTGTAAGTGGCATCAAATGATCTCTTCAATGGTAAGAAGAGGACTGTGAGACTTAGGCACATGACAGTGAATGATCTTATCAAGACTGGAGTCGTTGCCGTGATTGATGTTCGGAGTCGGAAGAATTTGGCGGATCCGTTCACCAAAGGCCTCAAACACCAGCTGGTCGATGACACAGCTAACAAAATGGGCTTGAAGGCATTCTGGTATTGTATCTTTGTAATTCTACCATAAAGTTTTATGCTATTATAGTTCAAAGAAAAATCTACTAGGCATCAAGCTTTTGGTTCAAAGAAGGATCATTGACTGGGAGAATATCAGGAACAGTAGGTAGCCCTTTAAGACATTGAGGGGTTACGAACCCAGAACCACTGTTGTCTACTATTTATTCTTTGAATAAAACAAGTCATGTGGGAGGATGGCCATGGGCCTTAATGAATTTTCGAACATTTTGAATGTCCGACGTGATTTACAAGAAAGCATGGATGGCTCGACACCACAAAGGGGATGGTACTCCCATGCTACAATGGCGTGACACTACGATGAGGTAAGACCTCGACCTAGGGCCATGTCATAGCGGCAGTAGCACCGCATATAGGCAGTTAGCCTAATGTCGAATATATGGAGAGTAGTAGCACAGTACTACAAAGAGGCCAGTGACCTTATGCTACAGTTGTGCGACACCACCAAGAGGTTGCGGACCTCGACTTTAGGACATGTCATAGCGGTGTAGCACCGCAAAGGAGCGCAATGCTCCATGTTGGGTAGTACAGCACTACAAAGAGGCTTGGGACCTCATGTTACTGTGGTATGACACCACCAAGGGGTTGTGGACCTTGGCCTTGGACGATGTCATAAGCAGCGTAACACCGCAAGGAAGCACAAGGCTTCATGTTGGAGAATTTTAAATTCTCTGAAAGAACTTACCTAAGTGTATGGCAAGAGATGTAGGTTGTCTCTTGAGGATAAATTTATAGACGTCCAAGATACGTACACCTAAACCAAGTCGGCACAGGACCTTTAACGTGCAACCAGAAGCACAATAAATGTCATTATGTGATTGAGAAGAATTGCAGCTATGGTGCAGAATTCAAGACTTAGTCCATTCTTGTATCGTACTGTTGTTTGACCCATGCAGAAGATTCAAGTCACAAGCGACATCTATCCTAATGCATGATGGACAACCATTGTGGGGAATGCTCAACCCATATATTGAGATATGTTGGAGATCATTTGAGTTTTTTCTTTGGTAGTGTGAGGTTTCCTCTCACAAAGCTAGAAAGATAGTCCCACAACTAAAAATACTTCAAGTTGGTATCTCAATATAATACCATGTGGGTGTTGAGAGATGCACATGGGGTGGTGGCCCAAAGGTGGGTATTATGTGGGATATTTTTCTAGTAGGATTAAGGCTAAACTCCTCAAAAAAATATTTATGTTTTTTGTCACTCTCTTGGAAAAACTTTCTTTGGAGCTAAACCCCAAAGGGGCTTAGTGACTTGGACTCGAGCTCAAGGGTGCAAAGTGACGCTTTGATGGCGCACTTTGCACTTGACACATCAACATCGTCGCATGGCGCTTGTGCGCATTTTGTTGTGCACGTGCTCTCATTATGCACGAGTTTCTGTGCGTGTATTTATGTGCATTACTAGCGTAACCGCGCACTGAGCGAGTTACTGCGCATTTTTGTGTGCGTTTGCTGAGCGCGTTTGTGCGCGTCTTTCCGCTGATTACGAATTTGAACAGTTATGGAAAGATTGAGTCAATTAATCATATCCAATTTTTGTGGGATTTGAATTTAATTCATTCATATCTTTCCGTAATTGGTTGGCGGCTAGAATTAGGATTAGGGTTTCCACGCTACTCTATAAATATTCTTTTTTTGCCCCTTTGAGAACTTACTTCGAAAAAGAGACAAAAGAGAGTATCGTCCTACGACCACCATTGGAGTCCAAGAGTTCGTGCAAGTCAGGACAGAGGTGACGGCAAGCGTTCAGTAGTTCTTTTCAGAACTTGCCGGTTCCTAGGAGCAGATCGTGTGGGACGAATCTTGCTTTGAGCAACGGTGATCATCATCACCCCAGTAAGCCCTTCTTCTTATCTTCTTTTTCTACTTCTTACTGTAAACGTTATGTCCCAATTGCAACTGCGTTTGCAAGGAAGAACGTATTGTGATTCTTTAGTTTTGTAATCCTGGAAAGTTGTAATCGGGAGTTATATTATTATTCTTCCTTGGTATCGAGGCAACCAGAGAATGAACTTGTTTGCGAGTATCTCTGATCTCGACGACCACTTCAGGATCCAACAGAGGGTATACCGAAAGGTTTACATGAACCTTTGTTCATGATCTCCGTTCCTCCATCTTTTGATCAGCCTCGAGACTAACATTTAAGAACCGTAAGAACAATATGCTCGTGCAATTTTCGAGAAACGAAATCTAGAAAATTATGGAATCAAATCATAAAAAAAAATCCAAGCTGATACTAGTGAACAATATCAGGTAGAAGTACTCGCAGTTACATGATATTGTATTAGTACAGCGATACGAAAATACAAAATACAAAATGCGCATATGAGTACTCATATAATATTGATATCGATAATGGAGAGTTAAAGTCAGGAACTTTGGCAGTGTTTTAAATTCCGTTAGGCAAATTCGGTGCGTCGGAGGGCCGCCTAGGCGACCGAATTTATTTATTTATTTATTTATTTATTTATTTATTTGAAATTTGAAATCCATAATACAAATTTAAAATCCAAACACGTTCTAACTTCTAAATCCATAATACAATTCTTTCTTTTTTTGAAATTTTAATGTTTTAAAATCAAATTCGAATTCCTTTTTTGTTTTTCTCTAGATTAGTGAATCCATTTTGAAAGGTAAAAAGGGTGGAGTAAACTTGTTTTTATTTTCCTCAAAACGAATCTTAAAACCCAAATATATCCACAATACAACTAAGTATTAAAAAAAAGCTGCACAGGATCGAACAAGGCCGAATAGGTCCGAATATGGCCAAGCATGCGCCTAAAGAGCCGATAGAAAATTTTCGGTGTGACAGACGGTTGCCAAGCACATAGCCGGTGCCTAGGTAACACTGCACTTTGGTCAAAGACGATTCATTAATATCAAAGATCCCATTGATTCTGGAATGTTACACGTGGTAGTTAGCATGGAGGTTGATGGCAACAAGGAGTAGGAATTATGTTGTGAGGTGACAAGCACAAACTTTGCTTGAGGAGCCATGGGAGCCAACACTCCCTTATCCGATTCTAAATGGAGTTTGTTGATAATTCAGCCCAATTTTAGTCGTGGAGTCGAGTGCCAAAGCAAAGAGTTGGATAAGAGTTTTTGCAGAATTTCGAATTTGACCAAGCACAAAGTTTTAGAAAACCAAAATTTCGATCGAAAGTCCTATGTGGACGTAATGGTCCAGGATCTGGGTTTTTGATCAGTTTTATCAGGCCAAATTTGTTCTAGGCTGACTTGGGGGTTAAGTCAGGGTTCCTAATGATGACTAGGGTTTCTTATCTCCCTAAAATTGGGAAGGTAAGGTAGATTTCTTTTATGTATTCTTCATTAAGGTTTAAGGAGACTCCGTTGCCGTTTACGAGTTGTCACATGTGGCTCTTACGTCTTCTACTTCAAGATAGATAATCACGAGGAACATCGTCTACCCCCATCAAGTTGAAATCATCACTATCAAAACGGTAGACAACCATTACTAGATAAGACCTTCTTGTAAGGGATTGAGTTTCTTTTGCGATATGCATTATTGTTTCTCTTGTGAAGCGTATTACCATAGCCACCGAACTCGAGTGGCTTTTGTGGTTACAAAAAAAAGATATAAGATTCTGGCTGGATAACAGAAGATCAGTGGATCGAGCCACGAAGGCGTATTATTCTTTCCATTTATAAATTGTGAAAATTGGAAGACAGTGGGCCAAAAAATATACAATGCAGTGTGAAGAAAGACTCCGAATGTTATGCCGAAAATTCAAAAATATATATATATATATTTGCCAAAGCCACCATATATCACGCGAATTAATTTTTTACTTGGCCTCGTAGCAAGTTGGAATTTTTTATCAGTGGTCAACGCTTCCGCACTCATTCTAAATCTCTACAAAATCACGCTTAGGCGTATTATTCCCTGTTCAGCAAAAAGGTGAGGGTGGACGACGTCATGACAAGAAAACTTATCCTAAAAAATTAACATAAAATTCATATTTATTTAGATGTCTAAGTTGGAAATTTTCTTAGCTCGACTCCTCTTGATCACCACTTTTTGTTTTCTAAAAATAAAAGGCCTAAGCCGGCTTTGACCACACCATAACAATTAGAGGAAATAGAAGCAGTCGTGATCAAATCACAGGTTTCTTGTGTAGCCTATGTTAAATTACTTTATATCCCATCTATTGGAAAAGGACCACCAACTACTCTATTTCAGAAATCATCATCTAATGTATCCTTCACAAGAAAAGTAATAGTCTATACATCACAGTCCAGCACCTAGCTTCTGTCTTTTGCTCAAACAGTCTTATTTTTCTTTGCTGCTTAAAAATTGTTCAATCACTATCTCTATTTCTCCAAACTTGTAAAGAAAACTATGCAGCAGCGCATTCCTGACCATCATCTAAAATTTCACTCTTTGATAAAAAGGATCCACTAGTGACTTCGTAATACGTTGTCAATTTTCAAGGTAATGTTAATAGTAATTCCATACGTATGAAAAAACTGAGCATTTCTCAAGCCTGCTTGTTTGAATTCCATATGTTTGTTTTTTTATGTATGTTTGTCATCAGAAAACAATAAATTTGACAGGTTCAAACTTTCTGATACACAAAAAAGTTGACACGGCTAATATGTGGTGGCCTTACGGTTCATGACCTCGTTTACAATATAACTCGATCGAGACTCAAACCTCACACCACCATTCTTCTGTTTCAAGGGGAAAGAATGTCATCTTTCTCTGTGGAGGAGTTCTTCGGAGACAGCAGTCTGAGAGAGCTCGTACCTAAGCTACTTGAAGGTGGTTGGGGAGATGTTCCTACAATAAAGATGATGAATTCAGAAAATAAGGATTGGTTGAAAATGACACAGAAACAGAAGGTATTGAATCTACTTCCTGAAGAGATATGTATGTTTATCTGTGTATATTTCACATTCAATATGCGCTACCACTCACAATACACTCGTGTTCACATTTCCTTTCTCTTCCTGTCATTTTTCTTCATCTAATTTGATTAAATTCTTCCTCTTTTTGAGGAAATGGTAGTGCATATTGCCTAATTAAACTTTATAAGGTAAAAAGTAAAAAAAAAATATGTAATTAGAACCCATCAATCTTCATCAAGATAAATCCATCATTGACTTGGGTATGTTCCATTAATTTTGTCATTAATGGAGCACGGTTTTTTTTTTTTCCCCACCATTTATTCTCAGAAAAAAAAAGTGAGGATAAATCCATCATTTAAACCCATTTACAACAGCAATCCAACCACATAAATCATATAAATCACTGATCAGATTCTTTACCCTTGTCAAAGCAAAGTACCAAAGAGCTAAACCATGTATCCAGTAAAAGGAGAGATGAAAATGGAGAAATAGGAATAAGGAAATAGAAGGGATAAAATGAATCAATGAAATATTGAAGGATATAATATGTTTGCATCTATTTTAGGAATAGTAGGTCATTTCAATCTATTAAATCTAGTCAAACATCGAGTCTATAATAAGGACTTAATCAAAATGGTTCATGAAGCACTGGAAACTATGTTTCAGAAAAGTGTTCGTTTCTGCAAACACATTTTTATGTTTCCCAGATCTCTGTTCCAGAGAACTTGTCAAGGCACATGGGAGGGAGGGGATGGCAGCAAAAGGGTGGATGAGGAGTGGTAGCAGTACTGGTCATTGGTTAGGTAGGAGGTAGAGAGGCAAGATCGATGGTTGAGAAGCGAAAAGAGAGGGTAACTAGAAATACACCCACTTGGTTTGGGTTTTAGAAACCCAACATTGGGTGTATAGTTGACAAACAAGGTTCTCTGAAATATAGGTTATGTACACAGATGTGTAACTCTTGTTTAAGAAAGTTAGGTTGTGTCCTTAAGAGCCAAGGGTATCTAGAAACATACCCAGTTGGTTCAGGATTTTGAAATTCTTGATGGGTGATACTTCTGAAGTTAGATATGTGATGATGCTAGTTTCTTCAACAAAGATGAGTTCTTATGTTTCGGTAGGCAGAATACTTGAATTATATATGTTTTAGGGCTTACTTCTTGTCAAGATCCTAATTCATCCTTTCAGGCAATGATAATCTATTATTCTTATAAAGAATATGAGAAAGGAAATATTATTCAATACAGGGTTCTATCTTTTAGTAAATGTTGGGTCCCAAAATAACTCAATTGTAAGATCCCATATAATTTCTATTTAAAAACCTTCATATCAGTAGCCCTACTTATCCCCTAGTAGTGGCCAATAATCTGTAGACAACTTTATATAATCGTGACCTGACCTATTTATTATTGCTTTAGTTAAAAGCTTTTCTTCTTAGAATTTTTGTACCTGATGGAAGTTCAATAATGTGTTTTTTATGCTTAATCTGTCAGTAACATTTTTGTCAGCATGCTAAATAAGATGATTTTTATACTTCCATCCGTAAGTTGTTTGGACATACCCAATGAACTCATTTCTCACAACATTACATCCACAATTCAAAGAAAAACAAGAAAGTTCAGCATATGCATCACCAAACAAATTTTCATGTCTTCACATTTGCAAATTATTGTTTTCACAGAAGCCCTCTTTAATCTTGGTAATATCCATAAGGACATGAATGGTATTTCTGGTTAATATACAAAATGATGGGAGGATCATTATGTACCGGAAGCCTTTAGGATGTCAGGATAAGACAATTCTTGGACATGTCACTAAAAATTGAAATAAATAGGTACCATGTGTACAAGATGTGAATGGCTGAGATATAGATGCTGTGTATCGATAAATTTTGGAAGGTCATACTTAAATCACAATGACAAATCACAAAAGTACAGATAGAGGACAAAGTACATTACTGTCGATACGGATAATGAGCCATACATGAGCTTTCATGAAACAAAGAACTGGTAATTGTAAAGTGACTAATTGTTGATCAAGATAGCTGGGTAGCTTGCAATGAATGCCAGAGGCAGCTGAATTTCATATTGGGTTCAATTCAAAAATACGAAATAGGTATCCAAACTGCATAGTGCTTTTAATAATATGAAATGAGAAAGGGATTTGAGAGCGTGAGAAAGTTTGTGTAAGATTGATGAAGTTTGTTACAATTTTGCATATGATGATACAGACTAATTAACACCTAATTGTTGCTATGGGTATGTTTCCTGCTATAATTTTTAATACATCTCAAGATCACTTTCACATCTTAACTAATCTCAAATCCTTCTTTTTAGAGTTTAAACTTCCAAATGTTTTTTTTCTTTTCTTTGACCTCCTTTTTCTTACAACTCTTCCCCTGATACCCGGAAAGGATATCAATTAAATAATATGTTCAACCAAATATATCATAAAACTAAAGTATCTAGTGTTGCATCAATTTTTTTTTTTTTTTTTAGGATGCATTGGAGATCAGATCTTACCTGCATGATCGGTCCTTGATGGAATATGCTGATCGGCTAGAAGCCTCTGGGAAGACTCTGAGTGAGCTACTGAATACAAGCACTGTTGTTCTTTCTTCACTGTTCGGCATGAAGAGAGGCCATGTTGCACGTTTTGTTGATAGGGCAGGTGCTTGTAGGATCTCATTACCACCTTTATGCAAGCTTCCTGCAAGGGGGAAAAACATGTGTTATAATGATAAAAGCAACAGTGATGGATCTCTAGCATGTCCAAGGAAGTTTGAAAACTCTAAGACCACCTTCAGCTCAGTTCATGCACCATCCATTGAGCAATCCGTAATAGACCCAAAGATCGATGAAGGGTATCTTTTCAAGGGAATTGTTGCAGCTGAGCCAGCTGAACCTAGGTTATGTGGTTGCATCCAACCCTCACCAATCATGGACGATGTAGCTCCACACTCTTCTATAGAAAACATCTCAGTTCAAAAGCTTGCACCAGAATACAAAGTAGGCATGGAACGCTTAGTGACTACAAAAGCTCCACCTATGAAGGCTTCGGTCTTGTGGCGTGATAAACCAGCTGTGATACTATGTGTTCGTCGACCTGGGTAATGGTCAATGCCAGTTGCAACTAACCAGATTATTTACATTAGGATAATTTGCAACTAAATACCCTGAACTATCACTCATTTGCAAGAAAACACCCTGGACTTTGCTTATTAGCAACTTGCTACTCCAAACTTCCAATTTTCGCACATAACTATCCTCTGTTTGTTGACCATCAACTTAGATCATCAAGTAAACCCCTTTTACAACACCATACCCCCCCCCCCCCCCCCCCCCCACACACACACACACAAACCACCATCCCGCAGTCAACCACCGTCTGTTAGGGACAAAATTGTCTTTTTTTTTTGGAAAATGGTGTTTGCAAAATAGGCAATAGTTCAGGATATTAAGTTGCAAAAACAGAGTTTAGGGTAAAAAGTAAGCATAGCTCAGGGTATTTAGTTGCAAAGGAGTGGTAGTTCAGGTTATTTAGTAGAAAATTAGTCTTTTCATTACCCTCTTTATATTTCTTTCTTTTGTGCAGGTGTATCATGTGCAGAGCTGAGGCTCATCAGCTCTATGCAAGAAAACCTATATTCGATGCACTGGGGTTTCAGCTAATTGCTGTCCTGCATGAACAAATAGAGTCTGAGGTAATATATATTTGCAGAATTCTCCCTCCAGTTTTATATGTTCACTGAGTCGACCTAAGGGACCAGTTTTGGCAATAACAGATTAAAGAATTTTGGCCTAGATATTGGGGAGGGATTGTAATTCTCGACCGAGCAATGGAATTTTATAAAGCTCTTGGGGGTGGAGTTCTCCTCAAGGACAAGTTTGTAACCGGGTTTCTTCTCAACTCTCGTGCAATTTCCAATTATAAACGTGCCAAGGCAACTGGGTTAGACCAGAATTTTCGAGGGGAAGGTGAAATCAAGGGGGGGATGTTTATAATTGGGAGTGGAAAAAGAGGTATAGGATACCAGTTTATTGAAAGAAATTTCGGGGATTGGGCACCTATTGCTGAAGTCATAGAAATTTGCAAGCGTATGCAGGTAAGCTTTATTTATTTATTTATTTATTTATTTATTTATTTATTTATTTTACTTTAACGAGATACCAAGTGCAGAAGTAGTGTGAAAACATCGACACCCTACCTATTAGGCAGGCTTAGTACTCAAATTACAAGAACATGACTGACACTTGAATTTAGTGCTTGTACTCCGAGAACTGAAATCAAATTGCAGTGAACTATTATGTGCATTTAAATATAGTAATACACAAAATTGTAGGAAATCTCGTACATATGCACATATAGATCCAAGATTTCTACAATTGTTATCATTATCATGCTGTAAACATTAAATACATAGAAGTTTTGAACTGAAATCTTAAAGATAAAACAAATAAACACATACACTCAAAGTTTCTCTAACATCCACCATGAGAGTAGCTAGGTTGTTGGTCATACACTGTGAAGCATGGGCACTGACTCAAGAAACATACAACAAAACACAGACATGATGATATGTAGGAATCCAGGATCCTTAAAAAGTAGTACGCAGGGACGAAAAAAAGTATGTATATGTACACTGGTATGACATTGCGAGGAAATGTCCTAACCCTCACATAGAATAATATATTGTATTCATGTTTACATATAAGGTTTTTATATGTTTGTGTCATCTTTACTTTTATGTTTTCTTTTGTAAAAAGGGACTGCTCTATTAGTTGTGAAAGAAAAACCCTCATTATGTACAATATGTATGAAAAGTGTCTAAACATGATTTCAAATGTATTCAAAATTGTAGACACGCTTAACAAGTGTCCACATGTTTGAGCATAGTTGGTTTCCAACACATTCCATGCTACAGAAACGGTATATTTCAGTGGGAGAAATATAAAATATATGATGGAGCATCATTGTTTTAAATCTAAACTTCTAGTTGAGATATCTAACATGAACAAAAAACCAAAACCAAATGCAAATGCAAATACATCTTGTTTATTGAAAACATTTCATCTCCGCATCAACTTCAAAAATCAAAATACATGTTATGGTACAAATGGACTATAATTAAGAATCTTAATATTGATAAAGATCCAAAATATATAATAACAAAGACAAAATTAAAAGGGTTTTTTAATTTTGACCCAATCAACATGCCAATGTATATAATCATGCTACAATTACTCAATGTATGGATCAAGAAACCCATGTATGTCTGACTATTGATTTCTAGGAATTAAAATAATGTCTATCGTGAATTAAGGAATTGATATTCTGTTTGAGTTGCACATTAAGCATTACCTGTAGCAAGAATCTAGGATTCTAATGGATTCATGGAACTACTTGATACAATTTTAATACCATTCAGGCACAAGAATGAAACACACCATGAAATGAGTATGACTGTTCTTTACAACAACAACAAAAAGTTTACGCAAAAGTTTCAGGTTGACTAAGATATAATTGTTGTCTAATTTCTTAAAATAGTGTATTCTCAAGAGGGGTTAATACATTACATAAAGCATAACATAGGATATGCTCTAAAATTAGAAGTGAGATACATGAAGTTCTAACGTGAAATGAGAAAAGACCTATCGCAAATGATGAACGCGAATATACGCAAAGATTCAGAGACAATCAAGGTTTCTCGAAAACTTAAATATGCTGCCACGTTATTAAACTTTAGAAATCAAAGTCCTTGTCTTCTGTTGCTGGGTTAAATCTATTAAAAGTTCATATATGTGATCAGTAACTATACGCTAAATACAAATTTGCCCCTCCAATACTTTTACATAGACCAAAAGTAATAGTTTTTTACATCTTATACCTTGTATTTTTCAGTATAATTAGAAGTAAATATTTTAAACTAGTAAATGTCCATCTTCTGACACCTTCCTCTTCAACCATCCAGCCCCTCCACAGCCACCATGGCCGACTACAAAGCTGCCACCATGCCCTGCTTCTCTCCTCCCTCACTCAAAACCCTAACCTAAAGGCCCTTATATCTCCCTCTCACTTCACCAGAGGGCTTGCATGTCAAGCTCATTGAGACCAGTATAGATCTACTCAAGATCAGTACGCCAATGGGAAAGAAAGAGACTCTAGGGAGAGAGGGAAAGGGGCCAGAACAAGTGGAACCAAGTGGTCATAGTGGTGACGATAAAGGGGAAGGAGATGTTAGTTGGTGGTAGCCGTGATGAGATGAAGTACGAAAGTCATGGCAGCATGGCACGGTGTTTTCTACTAGTAGTATTGGTGATGAAGACGATGGAGGAAGGGTAGAGAAACAAGATTATTTGCACTTCTCAAAATCTATTAGAAGACCAAAGTAGTCAAAGGTGCAAGGCACACTCGAGGCGCAAAAGGTCCATATCGCCCGAGGCACAAGACGTACGTCCGAGTAAAGCGAGGCGCAAATATAAAAAATAATAAAAATATACATAGATAAATAAATTAGTAATGTAAGAAATAAAACCAAATAACATATTAAAACCAACAAAAATACGTTAAAGCATAACCAAGTAAACTAGCAAAGCAACAGTAGCAGTCAACAGAACTAACAAGAGTTTGTATGTTTAAGGATAGTTTGGTCCGTGAATACCATGTGGAATCCATTTAACGGATCTTTTTGTATGACAGAAATGGAGATAAGGGGAAATGCTCCCCTCCCCTTCACATTCCTGTTTGATTTGAAGAACTCCAATCAAGGAACTTAAGGAACCTAATATGTGATCCAACTTAAAGAAGAAAGTTCAATTCATTTGCTTTGTCTTTATATGGTGAGGCCCAAGTTATTAGGATAAAATTTCATTTGATTGGCATACAAATGAGATGGTGGACCAAGGTTATTAGGATCAATTTTCAATTTATTGGCATACACATGATATGGAGGAGCCCAAATTCATTACTTTTCCAAGTTCCATTGAACACCCAGTGAAACTTTAGAGGAGGTTGTTTGCTGATGTGGTGCCAGAGACTGGACCTGGGTTTTCCGGATTCAGCCGGGAACGAAATGTCAAGTTCTCCATTCCAAACATAGAAGTTCAGGAACTCAACGAAAATACTACAAGTGAGTTTCTACATCCAAATGATAATGCGGTGCCCAAATTCATTGGCATACAAATGATATTGTGGTGCCCAAATTCATTAGTTTTCAAAGTTCTAGCAAAGTTCCATTGAACACCCCATGGAACTTGGAGGAGGTTGTTTGCTAATGCGGTGCCAGAGATTGGACCCGGGTTTTCCAGATCCGTCCGGGAATCAAAGGTCAAGTTCTAAATACCAAACATTGGAAGTTCATCAACTCACCGGAATAGCCCAAGTTCCTTGTATTGGTATCAGGTTCCTACAACCAAACAACCCCTAATATGATATTTGAGTTCAAAGAAGCTGCTAAGAGCTTTCCATTTCATGGGCATATAAAATACGGCGGAGCCGGAATTTCACTAGTTCTCCAAGTTGTAGCAGGTTCCATTATACACAATGGAACTCGGAGCAGGTTGTTTATTGTTATGGTGCCAAAGACTTGTTGTGGTGCCATAAACTGGACCTGGGTTTTCCGGATCCGGACAGGAAACAAATGCCAAGTTCTTCATACCAAACATAGGAAGTTCAAGAACTCACCGAAAATAGCCCAAGTTCCTTGGATTTGTACTGGGTTATTAACAAAACAACCCCTAAGATGATATTTGACTGAGAGCTTTCCATTGAGCTGGCAATGTTCCCTAACAACAATGCGGTGAGCTGGCAATGTTAGCCTCTGTAACTTTTCGGCTTTTCCTTGTCAATCACGTCATTTCATTAAATTTTTATTAGAGATTTAGAATTGACATGAAAAAGCAGGTGTTGACAGCATTGACATAAAGTAATAACTGGAAACGCAAGACTCATATGGTTATAGTGGTCTTGCCAAGTTGTGTGCTCCTAGTGTGATTTTATATGAGAACCTAAAGCCTCAAATATTTGTGAGATAAAGGATATGCTCAATTTGATTGTGTCATTACATAATGTCCTCTACAAGATCAGACCCAGATTGCAGTAATATAGATGGAAATTTCTAACAAACAGTTACTGCTTGTAGACTGGCCCGAGTCCGTGCGCCTGAACTGGAGTCTCTAAAGACTATAAAATTTATGATCGTAGTAGGTGATAGACAAATATAAGTTTTGTCTTATTCTTGGGTCATTACATCTGCAATCATTTCAATATTTGGATAACCTGGCTATGATTTTATAGTCCTAACTATGTGGAGTTAGTCTGATTTTCTCTATAACAATCTATGATGCATGCATGCAAATACATTGCAACACGAATAAGACATAGTCTCGAGTGTCCAAGTGTACTTTGGAGTGTCTGTGTCATGTCAATATGTATCAAACATGGACAAGCTAGGAAGCACGGAAACTCCAAAAATCTTAGTCATGTCGGGCACGTATTGGATACGTATCGGTCACAATCCGGATACTCCAAAATACACTAGGGCTTGGTTCAGAATGTTGCTTCTTATCAAAACTGGCAGTAGAGGCAGCTTTTGACAGCATGTGGGAGGTTGTTATCAAAAGTTGTCATAAATTTGAACCGACTCTTCATAAAATATTTCATAAGTTGTTACGAAACAGCCTTGAACGCTTTCTAAGAAAAAATAAGAAACAACCTCCAATAAGCGATCCCAAACCCAGGCTAGGACAAACCAGAATAGGTGGCATGTCCATGTTGTCATGTCCTTCCCATGTTGTGTCTTATCTATGTCCGTGGAACATAGTGGACAAGATATGCTATGGCAAAAATTTGAAGTACCCTCACTTCCTCGATGGTGTAATAGGCTGTTTTACAATAGGAAATATGAGACCTACAGAGACATGAACGTCTACAAGTTTTGTAAGGTGTCTAAGGACTATAATAGAGGACAATTAAATAGATGATAAGTCTGCCGAAGCCTAGTTTAGGTCTTAGTATCTGGTTCAGTAATAAAGTTTAGGAATGAACAAGTTGGGGATTCCTTCTCTTTGACTTACCATGGAGATGCATGCAACTTCCTAAAAAAAATGTCATCTTACCAATTTGTCTACTCTTTTTTACTCTAGGGGAACTTGGGGGGTGCTCCTTGGTTGCATGAGCTTAAACTGCATAACCCAAAAGGTAGGTCTACCTACCATTCACTGGCCATTTGGATTTTATAGCACGGTATTGTATTGTTCATTGATACCATGGCTAGGGATGTCACACAGCTTTGAAGTGAGGTTGACAGAGGGTCATAAAACTATGTAAATTATTTATTGAGCTTTCTTATGCTCCATAGCCAACCCCAATATGATGGGAGAAGGCTTGGAGGAAGAGGATAACTGGAAAAAAAATCAGAAAACTTGTATCTTTGGATGTCTTACATACAGTGTCAAGTGTAAATGTATTTTAGATATTAAATCTTATACCATTCATGCTTATCAAGTTCTTATTTTCTATTTTGAAGTTTTTATCGAATTTCATATAGAGCTTTCCTGTCAGCTTGAACCTTAATGATTGCTTGTTTCTGATGCAGCCTGCAGTGTCAAACCACGTGGATTCAAAATAGAACCTCTGTCAAACATGTAACTGATGGTGTTCTTTTGTGACATAGTTCACGTCTTAGTTAGAACTCTTGCAGAAGATTGGACTACATCTTCAGATTGACATATAGTTTTCTTTTCTTTTCACATTATTTACAGTGTTTAATAGATTGTTTTGAATTTCATATAAATATTGGGTAATGTTGTATTTTATTACTGTTTTCTTTTTACTTCATTTCCTTAAAATCCTTATATTTTAAGTAAGCACCCATATCTTATGTCAACTAATGAAAACAAATAGAAAGGATAAAGGACAGAGTTGCAGAGAGACAAATAACATAACTTGGTACTTTAAATGAGAAGGAAAATCTTGGTACCTTTTCTTAAATATGGAGGTAAATCCATTCCTCAATCTAGAACAAGGCTCTGAGCTGATTTCATTGGGTGAAGGAAAAGTAAATAATTTTTGGATTTTGTTTGAGAAGACCCTTTGCAATAATATGGATTGACCTTATATAGCCCATATACTGAACGGCTGCACCTCCCCTTGGCACGATGGTTCTAGCCACCTGTTTCCCATGTATTTTTCTCCTTTTAGTTGTGAGATGTTCCATATTCTTCAAGAAATTTGGTCTAACTCCATCATCTCTCTGAAGCTGAACATCTGGGAGGCAGCACGGTCTTTTTTTGGACGAAAGGACTCAACTCCCTCCTAAATGCCCTTAGGCCAAATTCTCAGTTGGCCAACCATCGAGATCTGCCAACCTGCTTTGCTTCAAAATTTTCAGTGTAAGCATTAGACTTCTTGCAGTCCGAGTAACCCAGTAATTGACGAGGTTGGCGCTTTATAGCCCTGTTAGGCCAAAGTAATTGAAGTGTGAATATCCAGGTTCTGAACCAGCACCAACCAAAAAAAAAAAAAAAAAACAGCACCAATCTAAGCCAACTTAAGTTTTCGGCTTGGCAAGGATGCGAACTCATCCTTTGGTAAAACTAGGTCTTCCAGTTATGAAAACTCAATCACCAGAAATCTATAGAGCAGACAGCATCTCTGACAAGATTTTTGCAGTCCAACCATCTTACTAATAAACTTGATGGCATTGTGGAAGTCCTCACAAATCCTTGAGGTTCTTGAACATCCTTGCAGACAAACCATCAAGACCAAGCAATTTGTTTGTCTTTCAACATTTGATATGACCTTCAGCTGGTAGCAATAGCCATCAGTTAGTTAATGGTGTTGACACTTTATAGCCCAATTAGGTTGAAATATTTAAGTGGAAAGTAACAAACCAGTTTTGTGAACCATCATAATCTTAAGACTAAGATTCCTGCCTGTATAGGGATATTTTAGCTTATTCCATCTCAGGCTCCTCCAGTGACGAAATTCTATCACCAGAAATCTCCACAGGAACAAATTCCGTTGCTAAACTTGTGGAACCGGACAGCATCTCTAACAAGAATTTCACGCCCAACTATCTTAGAAATGAACTTGGTAGCGTTATGGCAATCGACACACACCCGGAGGTTCTTGACCACCCTCATGGGCAATCCCGGAGGTATGAAAAGTAACCCAAATGCAATTGCAAGCTTCTCGCTATGATGGCTCAGCATATGTCTCTTCTCAGTCTCGGCTACATCATGAAGAACTGAACTCATGTCTGGCTTATACCCTTGTTTAACCATCTCTAAACCAAGCCTCTCAAGCTCAACATAGATCTTCTCTGAGTCAGGATGGGACTGGTCATCGGCTGAGAATATGTGAACCTTGTTCTTATATTTAATCCAACTGCAACCTGGCTCTTTCCTTACACTCCTCTCTCTCATTCCCCTTCTCAACTGGGCCACCTCATTCCAATTCCCTCGGGCTGCATACATATTTGCTAGCAAAACATAACTGGCTGGATTCTGAGGGTCCAGTTCGAGTAGAGACTCAGCTGCCCATTTCCCGATCTCCATGTTGCCATGAAGCCTACATGAACTCAGCAGTGTAGCCCAACCAATTGCATCTGGACAGCAAGGCATCCGTTTTATAAAATCCTCAGCCTGTTCAAACTTTCCAGCTCTACTGAATAGATCAATGACACAAGTATAGTGATCAGCTACTGGGACAATCCCGTGGCTTTCTACCATCGACTGAAAATAGCTATATCCCTTCTCTACCAGCCCAGCTCGACTGCATGCAGAGAGAACTGCAATAAAGGTCACACCGTCAGGCTTCACACCTTGTGCTAACATTCTCTCAAACAACTCAACTGTCTCTTTGGCCTTCCCGAACTTAGCATATCCGGAGACCAAGGCAGTCCACGAGACTTGGTCCCTGATGTGCATCTCATCAAACAACCGGTGGGAGTCTTCGATGCTACCACACTTACCATATAAGGTGACAAGCGCATTGGAGACAGTCAAGTACGAAACCAACCCAGACACCAGCGCTCGGCAATGAAACTGTGCCCCTTCTTCCAAGCTGGCTAGATTCGCACAGGAGCTGATTGTGCTGCCGAGGGTAAAATCGTCAGGCTCGACGCCATTCCTCTGCATATCAACAAAGACCTTCACGGCTTCCTCACTGCACCCGTTCTGGCCGTACCCCACGAGCATCGCCGTCCACGAGACAACATTCTTGGACGGCATCCTCCTAAAAGCAATCTCTGCTAGCCTGATGTTCCTACACTTGGAGTACATATCAACAAGAGCACTCCCTACAAAGACGTTGTCCTCGTAGCAAGTCCTGACAGCGTACGCATGGACCTGCTTCCCTTCCTCCATGGCCAAAATGGCTCCGCAAGCGGTCAGAACGCTTCCAAAAGTATACTGGTCAATACCGACCCCCGCAGCTCTCATCTCCCTAAAGAACCCGAAGGCTTCCTTCTCCAGCCCGTTCTGGGCGAGCCCGGTGACCATCGTGGTCCAAGAGACCGAGTCCCTCTCCCCCATATCGGCGAACAGCCTCTTTGACTCCTCGACCATGCTGCACCGGAGGAGGCCGGTGAGCATGGTGTTGTAGACGACCACGTTCCTCTCGTCCAGCGAGTCGAAGACCCGCATCGCATCTTGGACGAATCCCGACTTGGAGTACATGTCGAGCAGGGGGCTGGAGACGAAGACGTGGGAGGAGAAGCCGCGCTTGATTATCTGGCAGTGGAGCTGGCGGCCGAGGTGGAGGGGGGAGGGGGAGGAGGAGGAGAGGACGAGCAGAGTGGAGAAGGTGATGCGGGTGGGGGAGACGTCGCCCCGGGCGAGCATGAGACGGAAGCAGCGGACGGAGTGGAGAGGGGACGAGCGGGAATGGGCGGCGTAGGCGGAGATGAGGGAGTTCCAGGAGACTGCGTCGCGGACGGGCATGGAGTCGAAGAAGCGCTGCGTGTGGGAGAGGTTGCCGGACTTGGAGAGGGAGGAGAGGAGGGCGTTGAAGGAGAAGAAGTTCGGGTGGGGGATTTCGTCGAACACGCGGCGGGCGTAGGCGTGGAGGCTGGATCTGGAGTAGGCGTTGATGAGGGTGTTAAGGAGGAAGGTCTTTTCTTGAGGGGGGGATGTGGGGAGGGTTTTGAGAAGGAAGGAATGGAGGGCTTTTATGTGCTTCGGATTGGAGGAGGAGGAGAGCTGCTTTAGGAGGGAGGGGTAGGAGGAAGCGTGGGGGCCTGACATGGCGGGAAAAAAACGAAAGCCAAGGCCGAGGCCACCAAGGGATGATTCAAAACTTTTATACAAATTTTGTCAAATTTTCTGACTACTTTGATAATAATAAAAACAGAAAAATTCGGGATACAATTCTTCCAATTTGTATCAAATTGGACAAATTTTAAAAATTGTATACAAAGGTACGAGGCATCATTTCTATTGACGTTTTCTAGTTAAAAAGTATGGAGTGCCAATTAGAATTGGCGTCTCCAACTGGAAAGACGTCCATTGTAACAAAAATTTAAACTTTTTTTCTGAATTTTTATGACAACTTCATGGCTAAAAATAAAAAAGAACTAAAAAATCCATAAAACCAATAACTTTTGATTTTAACAGTATCAATTTAAAAAGATACAAATAAGTTTCAACTACGACACACCTAAACCATTGCAAATAATCCATGCGTACAATACGTCTGAGACCTAGTCGTTGTCTCTAGTTCTCTGTATTCTTCGGAGGAGGATCTGAATGTGAACTATCATTCTCCTGTATGTCCAGCTCATGTGTCTGTTGAGTAGGTACTGGAGTTGCTGGAGTTAACATCCACTACGTATAGTCACTCATATCCCCAAACCAATATGTCGGACCGGCCTGGGAACTACTCTCGCCAATATGATAAGAAGTTCCCTCGCTAACCTGGGAATAAGTAACATCGCCAACCTGGTGAGAAGGGGACCTCGTACGGCTCCGTTTATGACTTAACGCTGTTTGGTGGATAATTCGATAGGATATATTTTGGAGACATATGGGACATTGGGCTCTCCATAATATCTCGATCCATAACAGCCTTAAGTCGTTGCAGAAAAATTGTGTCTCCGGCTAAATGTTATCTTCCCTACTGTTGATCAGTTGTTGCATTTTTTTATGTTAAAATTTAAAGGTTTTTTTAATAAATATAATGAAATGAAATTACTGAAATAATAAATAAAGATGTACCAGTTCGGCAAGACTGTCTAATAACACATGCATTTTACAATCATCTACAACTCTATTCGCGAACTGAAACTCCTCAAATCTATAGGCTATGTTGCTTACATTCGGCTCTCCCCACCAATATCTGTAAACAATGTCACTTAACACTGCATCGTTTAAACCAAATATTAGAAAACACATGAATGGAAAACTTAATAAAATTTAAACATACAATCATTCGAAGATTCCACTTGGCGAAACATATTTGTCACACTATATGACTTGTATCTTGAATCTCAATCGCAATCATTCGAGATTCCACTTGGCGAAACATATTTGTCACACTATATGACTTGTATCTCGAATCTCAATCGGGAAGCAAACCACGGATTCTAGATAGTGCATGGTTTTTTCCATAGCTCATAACCGGTGGGATTTGTCATCTATCCGAGTGGTGCTAAATTTAACAGCCAGTTTCAATTTTGAGATTGAGCATATGAATGTTAAGACGACATTCCTTTACGGTAATTTAGAGGATGAATTATACATGGAGCATCTCCGATGGATTCTGTGAGAAGGATAAGCCATATTTTGTCTGTCGATTGAAGAAGAGTTTGTATGGTCTGAAGTAGGCTCCACGATAATGGTACAGAAAATTTGAGTCGTTTATGGGGGAGCATGGTTATGCTTGTACGATGTTGGACCATTGCGTGTTTATAAAATATTTTGGCAAGGATAATTTTATAACTTTATTTCTATGTTGATGATATGTTATTTGTTGGACGAAATGCCATCAGAATAGTGGAGTTGAAGCGTCAAGTGGGCACGGTCTTGTTTATGAAGGAGATGGGCACAACAAAGACTATTTTTTGGGATGAAGAGCAGTCTAGAGAGAGAGAGAGAGAGAGTCCAAGTTTTTTTGGTTGTCCCAAGAAAAATTCATTCACTTAGTACTTCAGCATTTCGGGATAAACGGGTCGAAGAAGGTGAGCACCCCCCCCCACACACACTTTTAGCTAACTTCAGGCTCAATACGAAGCAGTGTCCATCGACCAAGGATAAAAAGAAAGATATGAAGAGAGTTTTGTATGATTCATCAATGGGGAGTCTCATGATGCTATAGTGTATAAAAAAGGCCAGATATTTCTCATGTAGTTGGTATGGTTAGCAGGTACATTTTCAGTCCGGGAAGGATACTTGGATTCTTTGTTATCTTCAGGGCATTACTAATTGTAAGCTTTCATTCGGAAGTGATGAGCTGAAGTTGGTTGGATAACTAATGCTGATATCGCTAGGGATATAGAAACTAGGAGATTGACTTCAGGCTATGTTATGTTGTTTGCTGATGGAGCAGTTTTGTGACAGTCATGATTGCAAAAATGTGTGTTTTTTACGACGGGTGTAGAGTTCATTACGGTGATAGCTTACAATGAGTTGTTGTGGATGAAGAAGTTCCTCCAGGAAATGGGGCTTAAGAATTAGCGGTATATTTTGCTTTGTTATAGCCAAAGGGTTATTCATCTTTGTCACGTCCCGATTTCTGCTAAATCGATAATCGTACCCCGGGCGTGATGTCGTGCGAGCGTAAGATACGTCCGCACAAGGCCTAGGCATAATGATATACTTTAGAAACATATGCAACAAAGTACGCAAATGAAATATCACACTTTGGGATAAAGAAAAGTTCTATTTATTGATAATGAACATCTTGTTACAAATTCTTCACTCAAAAGCGAAAGGGGGTGTCACACGGGCTTACAATATAGACGCAAAATGAGATAGTCGGTCCATATATTACATCCCTTACTAAATTTTAAAAAGGCAAACCATCTTGGGTGCGTGTTTGCACCATCGCCTAGGAGCTTCAAAAGGGTATGTGCGAGATCCTTGAGAATATGTACTTGCGCTCGAAAAAGTCACGAACACGAACACATCAGATCAGTGAAATCCTGGGGGAAAGCTTCAGCTCCTCGCCACGTCGCCTTGGCTCGGGGAACCTGCTGCAACGAGGGTCGGTACTTCGAAAAGTACCAGCGAGGGCAAGCTAACCCAACACACCAAATCGATACTGTATTTATGTGAACATGCACATTTTTTATTATGTGATCTTGCTATCTTGCCTTAGTTCTATTTTACAACATGCGGTAGAATGTAATAACATAACAAAAATGTGCCACCGCTCGATAACTTTTACCTGTACCATCTAAACCACCTGTACACAACTTACCATGACCTTCCCTGCCACGAAGACATAGTTAGTTTGCACAGTTTAAATATACATGACGTGTCATTGGTCGAACGAGGGATGGGTCGGTTGCCCTTCCGTCTCGGGTAGCTAGCCCTTGGCGGATGCACGGACCCATCCAATGCTAGGACTACACTAGCAAATGTTCTAACCAGGCCAAAGCGACCCCATTGCCCTGGCGACCGTTCGTAGAACTACATCTCTTGTGCACAAGTTGTCCATGACCATGCATCGTATAAAACTAAGTTATTAAACGAAACATGCAAGACAACATAAGGAACTTAACTTCATGGCATACTATGACAGTATAGTCTACTTCTCAAGTGGTCACATTTTAAATATGTACTACTCATTGCACAGTTATAAAAAAATAAGTTCTAGCTACAACTGAAGAATAAATATATACATGCATAGCGGACAGGCACGCAATAAGGTGTTTGTTTAGAGATTTCTATGTTATAAGCATCAGTGTTCCACGTCTACTTCTTACTATCATGACTCAATTTTATTATTATGGCATCGTTGATCGGAACATACAAATGAGTCATATTATTAAGAGTGAAGACTTGGAAGAAGGGCACTAATCGAAAGTAAGGCCACTCACAAGTTGGAGAATTCGGAGAAGAGAAATGGGAGATATTTAAGACCCCACTTGCGCGTCACCTACTCGGATGATCAATATCTCTTGCCACGGTCTTCCAGAGTTTAATACAAAATACGAAGTTCAAGGAACGAAGAGAATAAAATCCATCAAAACCATTCAAGAAAATACAAGCCATAAAACCAACAAGAAAGTAATCAAGCGATATCGAAAAGGAGCAAAGAAACTAGCGCAACGGAAAGGCCCCTCGTGACTCTACCGTCGAGTCCTTCCTTGAGGCACGATCCGCTGAATGTGGGACTTGATTCTGAAGAAACCAATCCATAACGAGGAAAGGATCTTGATTCAATCTGTTCCGATCAAACGATACCAAGTATTTCTTAGACGCGCTCCCCGAAAAAGGGGAATGGAGATCTACATCTTAACCAACTAATAAAAAATTTCGTCCTCAAAACTTAGGAATGGAACATACCTCTAAAAAAATAATGAGAAAAACTTTTCCTTCATATCCGATTTGAGTTCCCAGGTCGATTCCTCGACCGCGTGGTTCCTCTAAAGAATGCGCACAAGCGGGACTGCATGATTCCGGAGCTGTTTCTCTTTCCTATCCAAGATCTGAACGGGCTCTTTAACGTACGACAAGTCTGTCTGCAGATCCAACTGACCAAAATCTATCACGTGGCTCATGTCATGCACGTACTTCCTAAGCTGTGACACATAAAAAATATCATGCACGTCTGACAGGGACGGTGGCAATATAATTTGATAGGCAACTAGAGCGACTCGCTTGAGGACTTCGAACGGGTCAACGAATATTGGACTTAACTTTCCCTTTACTTCGAATCTTGTGACTCCTCGTATGTGTAGAAGCATGAAAAATACGCTAAAGAATTATACGCGTAAAAAAAAACCTCAGCATGCAGGAGGCCGCGTAAAACAGAGCTCCAGCACTGGGTAGCGTAAGACATGACTTCAGAGCCATTGGCGTACAACAGAGCTTCAACGCTATTCAGCGTAAAATATAGCTCCAGAACGACCCGCGTAATGCAGTACTTTCCAGACTGCTTCAACATAAAAAGGTTGTTACATCGCCACTTCGGCGTAAAACCTATCTGCTTTTATTGCAGCGGGAAGTTGTACGAGGATCTCTTTGTATTCCTCGAATGAACCTGTCAGATCATGCAGTGAACCTGACTCCTGACAAAGAGTACTGCACAGCGATCGAGAGGACGGCTGTAATGATGATTCGACACAGAGTCCCAGACTGTCGTCTAGTGACATAACCCTTGATATAAGACATTATTTACGCATTCAAGGAATACGCTGCCTAGTTTTACACAGGCAGACATGAGTTTTTACGCTCAGCAGGAGACGAAACGAACCGCCACGTCAAAAGCTGCTTTTCGTACAGAACTCGAGGCACGTCTCTGCAGTTAATGCGCGTGATGGGGGCAGATCTCTACATTTAATGCACGAGATTTGGTTCTACTTTTAATGACTAGGTGAGCCATAATTATGGCTAATACGTCTACATCACCATCCCCGCACATTACGCCGACCTGGCTATTTTCAGCTATAGGAGTACGTTGTACGCTATCTCATTGAAATACGCCGACCTGGCTATTTTCAACTATAGGAGTACGATGTACGCTATCTCCTTGAAATACGCCGACCTGGCTATTTTTAACTATAGGAGTACGCCGTATGCTATCTCCTCGAAATACGCCAACTCAGGCTATATTTGCAAAAGTGTGTGATAAGGCTATTTGGCCCAGAATACACTCAAAACCTCAGTCAAGGAAGGATAATCGACTATCTTTACGCTGTCTACCTTTCTATGCAACATCAGGCTTCTACGCCTACTCGGCTTCTACGCCTACTTGGTTTCTACACCTACTTGGTTTCTATACCTACTCGGCTTCTACGCCTACTTGGTTTCTATACCTACTTGGCTTCTACGCCTATTTGGCTTCTACGCCAACATGACATCTACTTGGCTTCTATGCCAACAAAACAGCTATTTGGCTTTTACACCAACGAGACAGTTATTTGGCTTTTATGACAACCATCTCTACGCGAGGGGCAGTTATCTACGTGGCTTATATGCCGTGATCTTCGATGAGCAGTTATACGCATTACCTCATAATGGGACACGCGTCACACGCCTATTCAGAAGATCATTCATACGTGGGTAGCAGTTATTGTAACCGTCACGTAAAAGGTGCAGTTCTCCTGTTCGGTTTCTACGCCAACCGTAGCTGAACTCTATAAATAGAGACCTCCGGCCACGGAGGTCCAGGGTCGAAGGGTCGAAAATCGATTTTTGAGAGAGAAGAGTCCAGAGCACAGGCAGAGAGTAGTGATTGACAACTTTGGCATCGAGCATCCAATCCCTCATGTAGTCTTTGAAGTTTCTTTTTCATCTTCTACAGCACTTCTTCGTCATCGTGTGGTCCAAGGAACAAAGTGATCGACCGCAGATCAGACTCCTATAGCAATATTTACCCAGATTAAATTTTTGTACTTAACATCCTCGTATAGTATTAATTGTACTTCTTGTTTGTAAACCAAAGAAAGGGTTTCGTATAAACCTATTTTCATTTCTTTCGTTTATTATCAAACACAAGATGTCGACTCTACTGGGGATCACTTTCTCGTCTGACGAGAAAGCCATTGCTCAACACGATGATGTATCCGTAGGATCAACGAAGAAGACCTTGGTCATCCAATTCGACCAATCGGCTTACGAAGACATGCTTCAAGATGGGGGTAGCTCTCAGTCCCTCTCTGTCCAAGACAGCAGGAAATTGTGTAAAGTATGGATGCCCCGGACATCCTCTATCATTCCTGCGGACTCTCTCACTCCGACCAACAAGGTTGTAGCATCGCAACCTCCGCGCCCCGCGCGTAAAACTTTGTCTCCCGTCTGTGACATGGCAGACAAAGCTTCTGGCAATGCCTCAGTGCCAATCCAGAAGTCTACTCCGCGCCCTGCGCGTAAAATGCAGTCTCCCGTCTGTGACGTGGCAGATAAAGTTTCTGATAAGGCCTCAGTGCCAATTCAGAAATTCCAAAAGCGCCCCGCGCGTAAAAATACTTCTTCTCTCTGTGAAGAGGCAGATGGTTCATGCAATCATCGCAAGGGAAAACAAGTAGCGGATTTCCCGACCTCTCGGCTTTTACGCCATCAAGAGAAGAATCTGCCTGCTCTCCAGATTACGCGAGATGCTGATGGCCGAGTGCGGACTTCCTCAGTTTTACGCCAACCTGTGCAAAGTGCCAGATTACGCCAGGATAAGCCCAAGAAGACCCGGTTCACGGGAACATACGCTCCACGTGGATCATGTGCTACTCACATGGCTGAATGCTCTACTCATATGGCAGAGAAAGTGTTCTAGTTCCTAATCTCCACAGGCCCAATGTTGTAAAAAGGAAGAGTAAGCCTTCCTCTTCTGCTAATATTACTGATTTACGTGATTTCCTGATCCAGAAACGCAAAGACAGGGGTCAAAATCAAGATTTGGCGCCCCTAACTTCCAAGCGTGGGGAGATCCTGTGGGAAGATGAGTCAACATCTAATGTCGTCATGACATATAGGCCACATGAAGAGTCTATTTTTATTGTTCCACCTACTCGCGACGATCAGCATCAAATAATCTTCGGTCGAATGTGAAATAGACCGATTGTACAAGAAGACTCTCACGAATCCGATGGTGGAAAAATGCAAATCCATAGATATAGCCCATAGGCTTTGAGGATTATTCAAAACATGGGTTACAATTTGAAGTTGAAACAAGGCCTCAATTATGGAAAAGGCAGACGAACACAGTTGCATGGTAATCCTTACTGTCAACAAACTCGTTTTGGGTTGGGGTATACTGCATCTCTTGTAAACTCTAAACCTCCAGAGTCTGATCCTGTAATACCAGAGGCAGGTCCTTCTAAATCAACTTCTGTGGATAAACGCCACGACATGTCTGGGGGTAGTCTACCTCGACAAAATAGGACGGCATCCAAAATTGGGGGTAGAATTTCCTCTGAGTCCGAAGATGATGCAACGATGACCATCTTCCCGGAAGACCGTAAAACTCAGGCATCGGGAGCCCGAAGGCTAAAAGAGACTTTCTCCTTCAATGAAGATGACATCATTGAAATCTTCAATATATTGATGAAGGAACACAAACTTCAGCTACCCAACATCAGATACCCTGAGAGGGCTGGCAAAGTCGATGATCCAGATTATTGTCTCTTCCATCGGTACATTCATCACCCTACAAGGGCGTGCTATGTACTGAAAAGAAGAATCCATGAGTTGATCGATGCCAAAGTCGTTACTTTGCATTTATAAACGAGGGGACAATCACTGCAAATTGATTTCACTCTAACGTAACAATTTGCTCCCTCAAGAAAATATCGGATGATGAGTCCCTAAAGTTTTTCCAACGGATTCTTCAGGTCTATCCCCACTCAGGAAAATCACTCCATAGTAAATTTTTCGGACATGAGTTCACATCCATATTACCCCTGAACTTTGTTTCCCCAGCTAAATTTGCCATGTCCAAGTAACCTCTGAGCAAACCTTCCAGTTTGTGGCTATAGATCAGTTCACGTCCATATTACCTCTGAACTACGTCTCGCCACTTTCTCAAGCAGAGTAAAACTATCACAACTCAAAAGTTTATCATGTTCATATTACCTCTGAACAAACTTTCTGAATTTTTGGCTATCGATTATCATGTCCATATTACCTCTGATATCGGTTGTCATCTCAACTTAACACTCGTACTTGATTCTAAGTACGCCAGTGGTGTTAAGTCCACAAAAACTGTCACGTCCATACTACCTCTGACAGGGCTTGTCCTAAACTTATTACTTGCACTCTCGTGCACAAGAAGTAGTAGGTCCACAAAAAAATTGCCATGTCCATATTACCTCTGAGCAGATATATACCTCCATCCCCAATGGAGTCACAACTCAAAAGTTTTTCATGTTCATATTACCTCTGAACAAACTTTCCGAATTTTTGGCTATCGATTATCATGTCCATATTACCTCTGATATCGGTTGTCATCTCAACTTAACACTCGTACTTGATTCTAAGTACGCCAGTGGTGTTAAGTCCACAAAAACTGTCACGTCCATACTACCTCTGACAGGGCTTGTCCTAAACTTATTACTTGCACTCTCGTGCACAAGAAGTAGTAGGTCCACAAAAAACTGTCATGTCCATATTACCTCTGAGCAGATATATACCTCCATCCCCAATGGAGTCACAACTCAAAAGTTTGTCATGTTCATATTACCTCTGAACAAACTTTTCGAATTTTTGGCTATCGATTATCATGTCCATATTACCTCTGATATCGGTTGTCATCTCAACTTAACACTAGTACTTGATTCTAAGTACGCCAGGGGTGTTAAGTCCACAAAAACTGTCACATCCATACTACCTCTGACAGGGCTTGTCCTAAACTTATTACTTGCACTCTCATGCACAAGAAGTAATAGGTCCACCAAAAACCTTCCTATGGAATGCCCACAATGGAAAACGAAAATGTTTACGTCCATATTACCTCTGAACTATCCTCATTTTTCCAGCGAAGAAAGAGTTAGTCCATATTCATCCCCACAGAGTCGTATTTTATCTAGCAGGACTTGTCTCAAACTTATTACTTGCACTCTCGTGCGCAAAAAAGTAATGGGTCCCCAAAAAAAAAACTCTGGCAGGATGTCTTTACCAGCCACAAAACCTATCACGTCCATACTACCTCTGATAGGGCTTGTTTCGAACTTATTATTTGCACTTAACGTGTACAACAAATTATAGGTCCACCAAAAATCCCCCAGTGGGATGTCCTCAACAAATACGGTATCGTACTACGCCCATATTACTTCTAGTACGATGTCCAAATTTTGCGCAAACAATCATAAAGAAATGGAGGGCCCTTATATGATTGCAAATGGCGCTTACAGATTAACCAAGCCTAATAGAAATTTGGCAATGACTCATATCAACGGCAAATTCCTGAAGAAGTACTTTACTTGACCTCATTTGCTTAACGGAGTGTGATAAAGGTCTTATTCTGACGATATCACGCACAAAGGTTAGCTGGATCATATGCTATCATATTCGTATGACCTCTTAATGAATATGCTTAACTAATTTATAAACCTATCATGTTCATATTACCTCTGATAGTGTTTAGTAAACAAATTTAGTTGGATTATATTCTATCCGGTTCATATCTCTTCTGAATAGATTTACATTCAGCAAAACCTTAACGAAAGTATGTCATGTTAATGATACCTCTGATATCACTTTCATCTTAGCCTATCATGTTCTAAAGTGATGGGTCCACAAAGCAAAAAATATGTCTTTATTATCTCCGAGAAATTACAGGAGAAACAAGAAGGTACATCATTGGGGAAGAGCAGTTAAATCCCTGATCTGTCGCGCCAAAGCAGCCATTCTATCATTCTTGGAGTTCAAGACGTGGTTGCGAGCCTGTTCCAGCCTTGCCTCGTCATCTCTCAAGCGAGATAGCTCAGACCGAGCATCAACAAAACTGGCATGGATGACTCCTGCACGTACCAAGTTTTGCTGAGCTATCTCCACTTGGCCCTTAAATACATCACGAGCTGCCGATGTCTTGAGAAGCTTCTCCCTGGCCTGAGTCAGTTCAGCTTCCAAATCTCGAACCCTCGCTTCATCTCCCTCATATTCGGCCTGGTACTTGGTTAGCTGAGGAACAAAATCCACCAAGACAGCCCGCTCTTTATCCATCTCCTGCTGCTGTTCCTGGATGGATTTGTTCAGAGTTTCCATGTGTCCAGCAAGCTCTGCAGTTAAGTAGTCATACTTAGCCTGAATCATATCATCGACGTTGCCTCGAGATAATTACAAATATTCGTTAATGGGTTGTTCTAAACCATTAACTATTGCTTCAGCGCATCAGCTCTCCCAGCGTCGTTGAAATTTCTGATCGGCGCTATCGCAAGCTGGGAGGACATCTTCAGAGCCTCTAAGCCTAGATTCTTCTCCAGCACCATTGATATCAGCATTTTCAAAGTGAGGTAGAAAATACTAGTATACTGCTCAACCAGCATGGCGAAATCCGAATGGACGCTGGGAGTGGCTGCGATATCGGTAAATCTCCCTCCATGAATGACTGCAGAGGGTGTCGTCACAGTCGTCGCTTCAACAGATGGCGCGACAAAAGTAGAGGCACCAACAACGGTCGAAGTTGTTGGCGTACTCAACAAAGGAGGCATAGTCGTAATGACAGGCACATCCTCCTCAGAAGATATCGGGACTGGTACTGGCGAGACAGCACCCGAAAATGTTGCCTCTCCAAGGTCGAGCGCCGCCGTTTCATCGGTAGGAGCCGCAACAGAATCAAAGGTTGTGTCTATTCCGCCCTCCCCGTAGAGGTCTTCACCTGAAAAGAAGACAAGAGAAAGTTAATATCAAATCGATGATAACTTTCTAAAGGAGGCATAAAAGACGACATTTACCCATGGCTGATGGTATATATGTCGCGTCTGCAGCTAGGGCAGCTAAATCATTTCTTAATGATGCTAAGCGAGCTGTCATACCTGGAGAAGGGGGTGCGCCAACTGACACTGGCAGGTATTCTTCCGAGTCTTCACCAAGATCCACTCGAGGCTCATCGGGTGGAATCTCGCTGGATATACTTACAGACGAAGTAGGGGTTACCCCCATTATTGGTCTGGATAAAGGTATATGCAATCTTATTTTGCTCCGCCTCGGAGGCGATCTCGTAGCACTACCAGAAGCAGTAATAGCAGCGATCTCGAGCAAAGAATCTCCGGCACTGCCAGCCGGAACTGTGGAGGTCTCCTCTATAATAGACAAAGGACCTCTAATCAAAGAATCATCCCCAGCAGGAAAAACGACAGGCTCACTTCTAAGAGCCTTCCTGGTAGAAGCCCTTTTCGGACCTCTGGCGACCTTCTTCTTGCGGGGAGAAGGATCTTTCGGAGCATAAGCCTTCCTTTTTTGGGGGATAACGAGAGGCTCTGTAGTCGGAGCTAGTACACCTCTCGGTATTGTCGTCAAGAATTCATCTGCCCCAGCGATGTCTTTATTTTCATCCGAGGAAACAGACGGAGCATCCTCCCTGGCAGTAGACCTATGGGAGGGCATCCTAAAACTTCTACGCATATCAAAATTGCGATGAAATGTATTGATGGACATATAGAACTGCGCGTACGAGTGAAGCATGCGCAGCTCCATGGAAAGAGAAGTCGCGGGCACCGCAAAAGTTGCACCAGTGCAGCCCGTGATGAAATACCGCCACCCTCTGGCTCCATCAATAAGTCCACCTCTGGACTTGAAGCTGGTGATAGCATTTCCCACATACAATTGGTCATACCCAAACTGCCTGGCAAACCGACTGGGCAGATAGGGCTCCATGAAGCAATGGTCATCACTTCTATATAGCAAATGGGAAGGTCTAATGCAGACCAACCAATAGAAGGCTTCAGGAGAAAGAATGGTTCTCCCATGACCTTCATCCTTGAGTTTCCTCCCCTGTTGATTGATGTGTACAGGGGGAACGATACAGAAGATCTTCCAGCTGTGGGCTACTGTTAACGCCCGCCGGCAATCTATGACGGTCGCCACGTTCCAAGAGGAATTCTTGTAATTCAGCAAGAAATTATTTCCTGAACTGCTGGCGGAACCGGAAGACATCACCCGGGCATTGTGAAGAATTAATCATCCCATCAAGTACAGGAATGGTAGTTCCACCCTGGAAAAGCTTTCACGCTGTGTCTCATCAGCGAGCAGCCCATCAGTAAGGGCCCTCAAACCTGCTTGTATTCTACATACCATAGCAGGAAGTAGGCCCAATCTTGCTCTGAACACTAAACGCACTGCAGACCACAAGGTGTTGCGATGGATGCGATCTGCAGACGCGATACCCGGCACTACCCAGCGGCGAAGCCAGATGGGAGGAAGCCAGCCAATTGAGCTTCCTTTGACAGAGGCTTACGACAATGCCTCATATAACTGAAGGCTTTTGTGCCTGCAACATAACCCCCTACCTCCTCGTCGAAAATATGATCTGAAGCTCCGGCGTCTTCAATAAGGTCATCGACAGTATTAGCATTCAGCATGCTTAGGAGGTTCAAGGGCCTATCTTGGCTATCTACCACCTTGTCTGGCTTGACATTTTTGGCCCGGTGGAAGAAAAGATAGGTGGCCCACTTGTTGATGTGAGCCAAATCAGAAGGCTCCTTGTAGAAAGTGGTACAGGCAAGATAGTGGCACATCAGCTCCTGATATACGGCCACAGCCCGAGGGTTTGTATCCCTCAACTCCCTGTTTGTAGGGACATATTCCTCATAAGGAGTGTCCCCCATTGGCAGCCTTGAAATTTCTGCCATCTCGTGAAGGGCTAAGCCCAACTCCCCCAGCGGAGTGGCAAAAGTCTCGGTGAGCGAGTTGTATCGCTCCATTAAGGCTAGGAACAGGTTTGGGTTGACAGGCAGCCCAACACTTATAGCGCTCACAGCCGCGAACAAGCCTATACTCTCCAACTCCGTTTGGAAGTGCTTCAGGGCCCAGGCAGTTAAACTGGCCCATCGAAGATTTCCCGGGCTAAGCCATCCGTTGGTCCGAGGGTTGACCCTGGGGTACATTCCTCCCTGCCCCATAAAGTAATTGCAGAAGGTCGACATTTGAACCGGCTGGATCAGCGACGTATCCTCGCTTGGGACACTACCCGACAGTAATCCCCTGAAGGGCATAACGGGACCCGAGGGACGACTCATATAGGCTCCCCCGTAGTATTCTTTGTTATATGAGATCTTCCTCGGACGGTCGTGAAGATCGGGAGTCAGCACCCACACCATCTTCCTAGGATGAGTGGCATGAAAGAAGGCCGAGATGGGGTAATCCCTAGGCATACTGGGCAGATACATCACCGTGCCTTCAGCAGTAAACACCCAATTCTCCTTCTTGGACTTGGTTTGGGATTGCTTGTCAATAACATCCCTAAATAAGAAACCAGGTTTCTTATACTCCGTCCCGTCTATGTATGTCAGGGGCTCTCCGCTGATCATACTCAGCAGCATGCGCTCTCCTTGGGACGATATCAGAATTCTCCTCTCTTCAGGGTAGTTGGCTCCAGAAATGGGAAATATCACATGCGACAAATCCTCCAAATAATTCGAGCTCAACATTCCAGCAGCAGAGCCCATCACTTCAGCCAATGAAGAGATCTGCAAGTCCACTACAAAATACAAGAGAACAAGTCAGTTTCTACACTAGACATTACACTCTTGTAGTTTTTATCAGTCTGTGCTTTTACGCCAAGACTATAAAAACTTGAGTTTTACGCCGGAATCTATTTTCCATTACGTAAAATTCAAGGTTGGCAGCAGTTAACAATCTGAGCTTTTACGCTGGATTGACAAAGTCTGAATTTTTACGCCGGTATTCATATCCAGGGCATAAAATTCAAAGTTTACAGTGAAACACCAAATCTCAACAGTATGAATTTTTATGCCAGACTGCAAAAATTTGGAGTTCTTACGCCGACACATTAGGAATGTGCGCGTAATGATAAAACTCCTCCGTACATCATCTTTCTCAAAGAGGCTCTCAGTACGAAAGAGGACCTTGCACGTGCACGTACAACGTGTGCGAAGGATTTTGGTTCTCTCCCGAAGTCTCTACCTGTAATATCTGGAGCACGGCTCGACGCCGGAGCGCTGTGTTCCGATCGAGGCTCGTTCAGCCTAATGGGAGTTGCTCGTGCTTGAGCAACAGAGCGGAAAGAGGAAGCGACTTTCTTTCCCTTAGCAGTGGAAGACTGTTTAGGGGCCATGGCGATCCTGAGTTCTCGAGTAAGAGACGAAGAAGAAGGGTTCTTGGAAAGCAAGGGTTTTGTGAAGGCAGATAAAAGTTCTCTCTCTCCAGCCCTTGGACTATTTATAGAGTTCGGATGACTCCTCGAATTCCTAGCCAAATCCGATATTTAATATTCGGTTATGATTTGGGTCCACGTCAGCCTATCATTTGAAGGAAGAAGACGGACAGTCAGTGGATCCAGAATTTACGCATAAAGCAGATTTATGATTTTACGCTAATGAGCTTTTACACTCGAGAAGCTACAAATCGACGGTTTTACGCTCAGAGACTATAAATCTATGATTTTACGCCCAGATGCTTTTATGCTCAGCAGCTTTTACGCTCGAGAGGCTACAAACCTACGGTTTTACGCTCAGAGGCTATAAGTCTATGGTTTTATGCCCGGATGCTTTTACGCTCAGTAGCTTTTACGCTCGAGAGGCTACAAACCTATGACTTTACGCTTAAAGGCTACAAATCTATGATTTCACGCTCGGAAGTTTTTTTGCTCAGAGGCTACAAATCTACAATTCTACGCTTAGACGGCCAATTACAAGGGTTTACGCAGAAGATGCTCCTTCTTGGCCACAAAACATTCCAAGTACCTAAAACATACAGAGTTCAGCATTGAAGATGACTCTTCTTCTTGGGTCGATTGAAAGTTCATCCAAAGTCTAGTCAGAATCCTTTCTCAAAAGTTCAAGTATGGCCTGTTTGACGGCCATTTCTCGCCCTATTTCAAGAGATTTTTGGAAAATTATTCTTGAAGATGATAGTCTGAACAAGAATTCTTCGCATCAGAGAAGTGACAGTTCAGAAATTTTATGCGACTCCTCGTTCAAAACAGCATGACAGTTCAGATATTCGACTTAAATGCTAAGCAGCTTTCTACGCGTCTTCTGTTACGCGTAAAAGACAAGACGAGTTCAGAGTCGGCATAAAATTATTCAAACGTGCTGAAGCTGCACATATTCAGACTTCCTCACAGCAAATATGGCAAATCATCATATGCGTAAAAGAAGACAATTTTATTAAATCATGATTACATATGATGGAAATCCAGTCTACAAAGGATTTTTCATCTTCATGATTACATATGATGGAAATCCTTTTTCTACAAAGGGTTTCTCATTTAAGATCACACCGAGAATCTGTTTTGCCAGGTTATCATATTGGTGGAGATCTTTTTTCCGTCTTCTACGGTACTTCATCGGCTTCTGCAGTCGATGCACAAGAAAATGATTAATGGCGGGAGGATACACAACCGGGCATGTATCAATTTTGCAAGCCCACCCTCCATACGCCATGGCAGGCATGCCCTAGAAATTGAGTTGAGGGTTCAGACCCAACTCAATACTGGAAGACAGGTCCAGACTGCCTACCCTCGTCCACCGTCATGATGGAAGAAAATACAGCTTGCAAGCTGTGTGGCCAAATGAGACCCTTCCTCTCTCCTGGACGAATCTCCATATGAAATTGCTGATTATTCCGAGCAAAGGAAGCTATGATATCCTTCCATGATCCATCGTTGCAGATGATATTTGCTCGAAGACGCCTCTTTTTACGGCTCCTTACATGCTGGAAGAACATGATCTTCTTCTTCCTCAAGTCGATCCGACGAAGCTCGGCAACCATCTCTGTGTGGTGAAGGAAGTGTGGAAAAAACAGGTTAACTCAGTCGCCTTTATATAGGCAGAGCAGATCACACCAAATCCCAACAAATTTCTAAATATTTGTCGAGAAATCAGCCTCGCGGAACGAGTCAAATTTGACCGTTTCATGCTTCATTCAAAGTGTTTCAAATTACGAGGATTTTAAAAACTTTGAAGGGGGTCTTGTAGAAGCATGAAAAATACGCTGAAGAATTATACGCGTAAAAAAAACCTCAACATGCAGGAGGCTGCGTAAAACAGAGCTCCAGCACTGGGTAGCGTAAGACATGACTTCAGAGTCATTGGCGTACAACAGAGCTTCAACGCTATTCAGCGTAAAATATAGCTCCAGAACGACCCGCGTAATGCAGTACTTTCCAGACTGCTTCAGCGTAAAAAGGTTGTTACATCGCCACTTCGGCATAAAACCTATATGCTTTTAATGCAGCGGAAAGTTGTACGAGGATCTCTTCGTATTTCTCGAATGAACCTGTCAGATCATGTAGTGAACCTGACTCCTGACAAAGAGTATTGCATAGCGATCGAGAGGACGGCTGTAATGATGATTCGGCACAGAGTCCCAGACTGTCGTCTAGTGACATAACCCTTGATATAAGACGTCATTTACGCATTCAAGGAATACGCTACCTAGTTTTACACAGGCAGACATGAGCTTTTACGCTCAGCAGGAGACGAAATGAACCGCCACGTCAAAAGCTGCTCTTCGTACAGAACTCGAGGCACGTCTCTGCAGTTAATGCGCATGATGGGGGCAGATCTTTGCATTTAATGCACGAGATTTGGTTCTGCTTTTAATGACTGGGTGAGCCATAATTATGGCTAATACGTCCACATCATCATCCCTGCACATTACGCTGACCTGGTTATTTTCAGCTATAGGAGTACGCTGTACGCTATCTCATTGAAATACGCCGACCTGGCTATTTTCAACTATAGGAGTACGCTGTACGCTATCTCCTTGAAATACGCCGACCTGGCTATTTTTAACTATAGGAGTACGCCGTATGCTATCTCCTCGGAATACGCCAACTCAGGCTATATTTGCAAAAGTGCGTGATAAGGCTATTTGGCCCAGAATATACTCAAAATCTCAGTCAAGGAAGGATAATCGGCTATCTTTACGCTGGCTACCTTTCCATGCAGCATCAGGCTTCTACGCCTACTTGGTTTCTACACCTACTTGGTTTCTACACCTACTCGGCTTCTACGTCTACTTGGTTTCTATACCTACTCGGCTTCTACGCCTATTTGGCTTCTACGCCAACATGACAGCTACTTGGCTTCTACGCCAACAGAACAGCTATTTGGCTTTTACGCCAACGAGACAGTTATTTGGATTTTATGCCAACCATCTCTATGCGAGGGGCAGTTATCTACGTGGCTTACATGCCATGATCTTCGACGAGCAGTTATACGCATTACCTCATAATGGGACACGCGTCACACGCCTATTCAGAAAATCATTCATACGTGGGTAGCAGTTATTGTAACCGCCGCGTAAAAGGTGCAGTTCTCCTGTTCGGTTTCTACGCCAACCGTAGCTGAAATCTATAAATAGAGACCTCCGGCCACGGAGGTCCAGGGTCGAAGGGTCAAAAATCAATTTTTGAGAGAGAAGAGTCCAGAGCACAGGCAGAGAGTAGTGATTGACGATTTTGGCATCGAGCATCCAATCCCTCATGTAGTCTTTGAAGTTTCTTTTTCGTCTTCTACGACACTTCTTCGTCATCGTGTGGTCCAAGAGACAAAGTGATCTACCGCAGATCAGACTCCTATAGCAATATTTATCCAGATTAAATTTTTGTACTTAACATCCTCGTATAGGATTAATTGTACTTCTTATTTGTAAACCAAAGAAAAGATTTCGTATAAACCTATTTTCATTTCTTTCGTTTATTATCAAACAGTATGGGCGAGACCTTCAAAAACACATGGTCACCTTCGAAGAACTCAAGGGGTCGACGAGGAATGTCGACATAACTCTTTTGTCGGCTTTGTGCTACTTTTAGTCGCTCTCGGTTCAATCGAACTGCCACTACCACATTTCAGAATAGGGGTATTTTTTTATTATAAATATTGTGTATATTCTATTTATTTATAATGTGCATGTTATATATATTGTTACTATCATTATTATTTGTTAGTTGATTAGGCTATTTTATTTAGACTTGACATTAGTGGACCACACTAGACTTGACTTGACCCATTGACTCAATTAAATAGTTAGTCATGACTAGATTAATTCCATTAAACCTATTTAGACTCAAGAATAGAATATTCCTCAAATGGTTTAGTAGATCCTATTCATGAAGGAATGAGAGGGACACTTGTGTCAAATCAAATATTCCTCAACCTAACCCTAACCCTAGAGGGAGCTTATATAAGCCTCTTTATTCATAAATAACCCTCATTTTCTTTTCTTATTATTTCATTCCCAAAGTTGAGAGCAAGTCATAATTTCTTTATTTCAAATACCATCCCTCTCATTCTCATTCCAAGGAGGCTAAAGAGCTTGTCATTGCTAGAGGAAGCTTGAAGAGGAGTCCAAGTGTTGAGGACCGTGTCTACTTCGTCTTTCTTGTGTCCAAATTTGAAGTTCTTCAAGGAGGTCATTCAAAACCTAGGTAATTCCTTATTTTCCACTCCATTCATGATTAATAACACCCATTAGACCTATAGGGACCCTCCAATAGGTGGATTTGACTCTCTAATGCTAGACCTAGGTGTTAGAAGCCTTCATTTTGATAGATCTAGGTTTTCCTCTTGTGGAATGATATTTTGGGCTCAATTTGGAGGAATTTTGAATCGTGTTTGCCAAGTGTTCGACACGTATCCCCAAAGGGATTTTTGTGTCCTTCTTTAGTTGAGATTTGGTGTATGTGTCCTAAATAGGATACGTAGTGTCGTGTCATGATATCTCATGATACACACGGTTAGATTTTGGTATGTATATGTATCTAATTATATCTATATGTATACATATATGTGATTGTATATATATATATGTGTATATAATATATATGTGTGTGTGTGTGTGTGTGTGTGTGTGTGTGTGTGTGAGTGTATATATATATAGGTATTGATATATATATATATAGCAATGGATATACATAGAGGTGTATGTGTTTGTGTGTGAGATATGTATGAGTGTGTGTGGGTGTGTGTCAGTGAGATCGAGAGAGAGAGTGAGAGCAGCAGCTATTAGAGATCACGGTGCAGTCTCAAGGAGATGCGGCTCGAGCCACACTGTGCAAGCAGCTAACTACAACCCCCGTGTGGAGCAGTTCAGTTCAAGTATCAGCTGAGCAGCAGCATGCTGCATTGCACCAGCAATGTGCAGGTCGTGCAGTCTTTCAGAGAGAGATATGCAACAAGCACAGGAAGCTCAGTATCACCTCATGCACAACAGCAAGTTCAAGGTGCAGTTGCTGTGCAGCAATGCACAGCAAGTAGAAGAAGAGTAGTCAGCAAGTGCAGTAGCAGTTGCAGCTAGCTGCACTGCAGTGCAGCAAACACAGTCAAGTCACTGCATTCAGGTGAGGGACTCGAGTTCAACCCAGTTTCATCTGTACTCAGAGCAGACAGAGTAGTTGCAAGGGTATGTATCAACCATTGCTGCATTACTGCATCAGATTTGGACTGAGCAGTAGGTCCAGGTTTCAGATTAGTGTAGAGAATGTTGGTGAGTGTTCATGTGTATGTGTATGACAGCAAGAGGGAGGTTATATGTGCTGTTGCAGGTATGTTCATGCACAGCAAGGGGTATGGTATGTTGTTATCTGCTGATGTTTTGGCATACAATTGTGCATGTGGTATTTGTTCAAGAGCCCTGGGGGTGCTTCTATGTGTATCATGGTGATATGGAGGTTGAGGGAGGCTTGGGTAGCTGGTGTGTGTGATGGTTAGAATATGTTAAGGGGTAAAGTTGAGTGAGTGAAGTACCAGGGTACTTAGTGTCTGTGCATTGTGTTAGGTTGCATAGGTGTGATATATATCAAGAATAGAGTATTACTTGTGTGGTGTATAAATACAAGTGTGTGTGTGTGTGTGTGTGTGTGTGTGTGTGTGTGTGTGTGTGTTACTCTAGAGTTCAGGATAGATTGAGGATAGTGTACTATGGTGTCAAGGAGAGGGAATAGGACTGATATGGTATCTGAGCAGCAGGGCAATTAAGTATGTGTCTCTGTGGTAGGTTCAAGTGAGTACTAGAGACTATGCACTTGTGGTTAAAGTGACGAGTGCACCTGTGAAGAAATGCAGAGTATCAGTATTGTAGCAGTGATCTAATCTAGGGTGTATAGAGGAAAGGTTAAATGACACCTAAATCCTGTGTATCATTAGGATTGGAGTGTTGCAACAACAGTTGTGTTGGCAGCAGCAAGTATTAATTGAGGGGTCAGTAGCATCAGGTACAATAGCAGCAACAGCTGCTAAGTGTGGCATATGTACATGCATCAACTAGAGTTAAGTGCAGGTGTACACAGCACATGCGTATCCATTAAAGGCCAGGATATCTTTGGGAGTTAGAGTTCAGGTAAGTTAGCTTTAGAGAGAGTGTAGGTAAGTAAGATGAATGTTTATGTGAGCTAGTACGAGTGATTAACATGTCAGAGAAATGGGGTGAGGGCAAGTGTAATATTGAGTATGAGGTAGTAGTAGAATACCTTGCAAGGTATGGGTCATGAATACCAAGTTAGAGAAGATTGGGGTATTAAGTTAGAATCTAATTAAGGTATTGAGACACCAAGGTATTTGGGTATCGAGATAGGTAGTGTGATACGCATTGGTACAAGGCCAAGGTATCCTAAATTCATTGTTTAGTTAAGCTACTATATGTTTGACTTGTATATCTATATAAATTACTATTTTCACATATTAAACTTGCGTATCCTAGGATACGACATTTTTGTGTATTTCATAGTATCATATTTTAGTTAGTGTAGCTTAGTTTCATAGTGCATTAACTTAGTATCCTAGAGATAGACTCTTACAACCTAGAATTAGTCGGTTTGCCTTAGAAATAGCTTTGTGACCTAGATATTGACTAGTTTAACTTAATTTTATTCCAACACCTTGTATTAATGTAATATTTCATATATAGGTCTGTGTGACACCAGTTCGGACACAATTTGACATTCATTGCTCTGGACGACAGACGAGTATATTCTCTAATAATTTTTATTATTTGATAATTTCTATATTTCAAGTACTTAGAAATATTACATCTGATTCTTGACACTATGGTACACGGACTAGTATATAGCTTGGATCTTCAGTCATGAGATGTTACAATGGTTATCATATTGACATCGTACACGACATTGATATTAGACATTGTACATGGTATTATTATTGGACAATGATCGTGTATCGTAACATGTCATGGTTGGATCCACTGTACTAGTTGGGGGCGAAAGAATTTGCTAGTAAGAGATGTGATCATATTCCTATTGTAAATTATAAAACATTGTTAGTGTTAATCATACATCTCACGTATGATTAGCCAGGCCATATAGCTATCGTACAAGTTTCCAAGATGATCACATATCGAAACTAGTATTTCAAACAATTAGAATAGTTGTAGTTCTCCATTTCAGTTCCATAGATCATATTGCCTTGAATATGATATTGTAGTTCTTTTCTCTTCATTTCATATATGCACTGGCTATACCTTATTGTTTATATTGCATGTTCTCTCTATTATTTGCCATTGCATTAGTTTATTATTTTCTCTCAGTATATAGCATCCTCTATTTTATTGTTTTATAGTCCTTGTCAATTAATTGGAACTGTTATCGGGTTGTACTTTGCTCCAATCCTGACTGGATATATTTTTCAGATGGCGACTTAGAGGTCCGACATATTATGGACCACAGGGAGAGTAGCTGCAGCCTTGGACCTTGTAGCTCAGGTGTGATTGCCGGAAAGTCTAGCCAGAATCACTAGTTATTTCAGTTAGTTTCTTTTAGCAGATTTTGGTACCGGATTTATTTTCAGCATATATATTAAGACTTGGATGTTATTATTTGAAGTTTAGATTATATTATTGTTTAGACTTTGTGGTTGTGTCTGATTATTTCTTTCGATATCTTATCGTGCTTTAGTTCTGTGGTTGAGTATTTCATATTATATTGTATATTTGTGTCTCTTTATGGAGTTGAATATTCGTGTGAGATTGATTAGATAGTATTGTGATCTAGACAGCGTTCTATCGCCGATGCTGCGGCGTAGGATGGACGTACCCGTGTACTCGTGCCCCTGTATCGGGTGCGGGTCGTGACATAAACCTTTTGGACTGTTTGTTCAACTAGTTTCGGCCCAAGGATTTGACGCTCCCTAACTTTATCCCAGGAGATCGGTGACCTACACATCCGCCTATACAAAGTCTCATACGGAGCCATTTGGATGCTGGACTGATAACTGTTGTTGTATAAAAATTCGGCCAACGGTATGTGGACGTCCCAACTTGACTTTGAATCGATCACACATAGACGTAGCATGTCTTCGAGCACCTGATTCACCCTCTCTGTTTGGCCATCAGTTTGAGGATGGTAGGCTGAGCTGAACTTCAACTTGGTCCATATCACTGACTGAAGGCTCTCCCAGAAACGTTATAGGAATCGTTCGTCCCGATATGACACTATAGAAACTAGCACTCCGTGCGGTCGAACTATCTCATCAAGGTAGGTCTGGGCGAGACGATTGATGCTCCAAGTAACTTTAATGGCAATAAAGTACGCTGACTTGGTTAAACGGTCGACGATACTGCGTCGTTCCCCCATTGCGTCTTTGGCAAGCCAATAATGAAGTCCATGCTTATGTGCTCCTATTTCTATTTCGGAATAGCAAGATCCTGCATCTCCCCGTCCGGTCTCTGATGTTCTGCTTTTACCCTCTGACAGGTTATGCATTACGACATGAAGCGTGCCACATCTTTCTTCATGTCGTGACACAAGAAGACAGTGCGAAGGTCTTTATACATCTTCGTGCTCCCAGGATGGACTGTATAGGCTGCATAGTGAGCTTCCGTAAGGATCTCCTTTCTGAGTTCTGCGTCGTTGGGGACGCATAGCCTTCCCTTCACTCGCAACACTCCATTCTCATCTACTGCAAAGTCCTTCGTCTTTTCTGCTAGAATCTGCGCGTGCATTTTTCTTAGGAATGGATCGTCCCTCTAAGTAGACGTGACTCTCTCTAACATGTTAGGTACAAATCGTATCTGAGCAACTCGCGCACCACGGTATCGAATTCGGAGTTCAATGCCCATTTTCTCAAAGTCTCTTTGTAACCTGCGATCGACGGACATGGATCCCGCAAACACTCAACTCAACGCATCCGCTGCAATATTTTCTTTGCCATGTGTATAGTCGATCGTCAAGTCATAGTCTTTGATCAATTCTAGCCAATACCGCTGTCGTAGGTTAAGATCCGTTTGGGTGAATAGGTACTTCAAGCTTTTGTTATCAGTGTAAATTCGGTAAGCCACTCCATAGAGGTAGTGTCGCCATAATTTTAGCACGAACACAATTGTCGCTAGTTCCAGGTAATGCGTATGATAATTTTCTTGTGCTTTTTCAGTTGCCTTGATGTGTAGGTTATCACCCTATCCCGCTGCATAAGTACACAACCCAAGCCCTGCCCTGACACATTGCTGAATATTTGGAATCCCGAGGTCTCGTTTGGTAGTGCAAGTATTGGATCAGAGGTGAGTCATTGCTTTAACTCTTCAAACGAGGCTTCGCAGTCGACGGACCACTCGAATACGACCCCCTTCTGAGTGAGGCGAGTCAGAGGTGATGCTAACTTGGAAAAGTCTTTCACGAACCGTTTGTAGTAGCCTGCTAGCCCGAGGAAGCTTCGAATCTCACTAACGGATGCATGCCACTTTTACTCGACGATGGCTTCAACTTTCTTTGGATCGACTGAAATGCCTCCCGCAGAAATGATGTGTCCGATGAAGGATACACCTCTCAGCCAGAACTCACACTTACTCAGTTTTGCATATAGCTTGTTGTCCCGAAGAGTCTGTAGCACGGTCCGCAAGTGCTCTGTATGTTCCTCCCTATTCTTCGAGTACACCAAGATATCATCAATGAACACTACTACGAACATGTCGAGATATGACCGAAACACATAATTTATTAAATCCATAAAGGCGGCAGGGGCATTGGTTAGTCCAAATGACATCACAAAAAACTCATAGTGGCCGTAGCGAGTGCAAAAGGCTGACTTCGGCACGTCATCCGGCTTGATCTTGAGCTGATGATAACCCGAGCGAAGATCAATTTTTGAAAGCACCGTCGCACCATGTAGTTGATCAAAGAGGTCATCGATCCTGGGAAGGGGGTACTTGTTTCGAATAGTGGTCTTATTCAATTCACGATAGTCGATGCAGAGCCGCATCGAGCCATCCTTTTTCTTCACAAATAATACAGGCACGCCCTATGGAGACACGCTCGGACGAATATACCCATGATCTAACAATTCCTGTAATTGGACCTTTAACTCTTTTAGTTCTGCCGGGGCCATTTGATACGGAGCTTTGGAAATCGGTCGAGTATCTGAAAATGTATCTATAGTGAACTATATCTCTCGGTCGGACGATATGCCAGGCAACTCTTCTAGAAACACATAAAAAATTTCTGCCACAACGGAAGTAGACTTGACGTTTGCACAATCTCGCTGAGTGTCTCGAACGGATGCCAAGTACCCTTCACAGCCGGAATGTATCATCCGTCTGTATTATGTTAATAAATTATCTCATAGAAATTATGGTTAATTTATGTGAATACGTGTGTTGACCCAGAGCTTAGACAACTGACTTTATGCATTACCATGTTAGCTAGGACTGGTAGTTTGTATTATACATTATCGAATTTTTTAACGTGTTTTGGTAAGTCGTATTCTCGTTGTGCACGGTATCTGAGGACATGACGTCCCCGTGTATAGAGACCTAGATGACTACCCACATCAGACGTGTCCTGAAAATAATTAGGATACCTGGTACCCGTGTGTTAGAGGTGCGACTTAGCACCTACACTAATTATAGTTGTGACCGTGATTGTAATATGTGAGAATTTATACCATAGAATAACTTGTATAATGCTGTGGACTAGTAGACTAAGTGTACCCCTACCCCTTTGACCCGTGACTAGTCAACCTTAGCCAACGTATTTAATTAGAACGTTTATTCGGTTTAGTATCCGCGTAACTCATGACGTTGCGTAAGTCATACTTGTGTACGCAATTAGCATAGTGTAATGTGGTGATTAATATTTATTATTATTTATTCGTAGGCATCCAAGACGATACTACCTTGGCTGTTGGTTCCGGATCATTGCTTGTGCACACCAGAGTTCCAAGCAAGTATACCCTGCCTTGTTGTACTGTTTAAATTCAGATATTATCTAGTTGCATGTTTATTTGTTTTATTATATAACTGTGTGCGTCCGAGAAAGACTCGGGTGCAGTCAACGAAGGCGTTGACGTTAGGACTTGTGTCTGACCTAGTGTCTAGTGGACGCACCTAAAGTTGTGGAGTTATCAGTATGACTCCTCAGGCCTTGACACGTATCATTACACGTCACAGAGTGAGTTCATGAAGGGACGCGTGCTTCATGACTGACTGGCCATCTGTATGAGCAGCACGTGTGACGGTATTTAGCTTAGTTGTTTATTTCTATAGCGACTTGCATTATAGTACGAGATGTCCATGTCGTGTTCGCGACTTATATATTGGCATTGGGCGGGGAAGACAATTAGTAGGCATATGGGACAGACATTTGGCTGCCGTAGTTTCAGAGTAAACTGCGGGGCCGTGAGCCTCAGTGTTACCCGGTTATGGGCTCAGGTTACCCGGTTATGGGCGTATATGCTTGTCGATACATCCGGTAGAGGTTACTAGCTGCGAGCTATCATGATCGGTGATGTAGTCAGCATATACTCCTGGTATCCAGTTTACAACTAATACCAGGTACTTAGCCTCTGGCTCGACGCTGCGGTTTATACCTTTCACCTACCCATACGTACCAAGGTTGTCTTCAAAGTGCATTTCACTTAGCTGGTTAGATCACCCTCGAGTTTACACATTATTTACTTTATGGCATGTATTTTTGGTATCTTGTTACGTCCCTCTGAGGACCTGGTTCCCTTCCAGATCCGGTGATTTGGGTACGCAACTGTTTCAGACTAGAGCATTCTTATCTACCTAGTTGATACTCTAGTCTAGTTATCTTCTTTCTGCACTTTTATTCCATTACTGTATTTCAGTGGCTTTGTCCCCATCAGACTTATTTGGATTGTATTATGACATTCGAATTCTGCACTTATTTACAGTATTTATTTCAGTCATTATATATTGTATTATGTGGATGAGATTAGACATTACTTGTTGTATGATAGTATTGGACTTGTTAGTATTTTAGGACAGCGTAGTACGCTTCGTTGGGTCCATTAAATTGGAAAATTCCTTCGAAGTCGTATTAGCTGGCCATTGCCACGTGGCCTGGTCCCATGTATTTTAGGACTGGGGCGTGACAAGAAAAGTTCTCTTTATTGATAATGAACATCTTGTTACAAACTCTTGACTCCAAAGCGAAAAGGGGTGCCGCACGGGCTTACAACATGGACGCAAAAAGAGATAGACGGTCCATACATTACATCCCTTACTAAATTTTAAAAAGGTAAACCACCTTGGGTGCGTGTTTGCACCATCACCTAGGAGCTTCAAAAGGGTATGTGCGAGCTCCTTGAGAATATGTACTTGCGCTCCAAAAAGTCACGAACACGAACGCGTCAGATCAATAAAATCCTGGAGGAAAGCTTCAGCTCCTCGTCACATCGCCTTGGCTCGGGGAACCTGCTGCAACGAGGGTCAGTACTTCGAAAAGTACCAGCGAGGGTGAGCTAACTCAACACACCAAATCGACACTGTATTCATGTGAACATGCAACATTTTTATTATGTGATCTTTCTATCTTGTCTTAGTTCCATTTTACAACATGCGATAGAATGTAATAACATAACAAAAATGTGCCACCGCTCGGTGACTTTTACTTGTATCATCTTAACCACCTGTACACAACTTACCATGACCTTTCCTGCCACAAAGACATAGTTAGTTTGCACAGTTTAAATATTCATGGCATTTCACTGGTCGGACGAGGGATGGGTCAGCTGCCCTTCCGCCTCGGGTAGCTAGCCCTTGGCGGATGCACGAACCCATCAAATGTTAGGACTACACTAGCAAATATTCTACCCAGGCCGAAGCGGTCCCAGTGCCCCGGCGACCGTTCATAGAACTACAACTCTTGTGCACAAGTTGTCCTTGATCACGCATGGTCTAAAACTAAGTTATCAAACGAAACATGCAAGACAACATAAGGAACTTAACTCTATGGCATACTCTGACAGTATAGTCTACTTCTCAAGTGATCACATTTTAAATATGTACTACTCATTGCACAGTTATAGATAAATAAGTTCTAGCTACAACTGAAGAATAAATATATACATGCATAGCGGACAAGCACGCAATAAGGTGTTCGTTTAGAGATTCTATGGTATAAGCATCAGTGTTCCACGTCTACTTCTTATTATCTTGACTCAATTTTATTATTATGGCATCATTGACCGGAACGCACAAACGAGTCAGATTATTAAGAGTGAAGACTTAATTGGAAGAATGGCGCTAATCAAAAGTAAGGCCACTCACAAGTTGGAGAATTCGAGAAAGATAAAGGAAAGATCTTTAAAACTCCGCTTATGCATCGCCTACACGATCACCAGCACGCACCAACGGATGATCAATATCTCTTGCCACAGTCTCCAATAGTTTGATACGAAATGCGAAGTTCAAAGAACGACCATTCAAGAAAATGCAAGCCACAAAACTAACAAGAAAGCAACCAAACGGCATCGAAAACGAGCGAAGAAACTAGCGCAACGGAAATGCCCCTCGCGACTCTGCCGTCGAGTCCTTCCTTGAGACACGATCTGCTGAATGTGAGACTTGATTCCAAATAAACCAATCCATAACGAGGAAAGGATCTTGATTCAATCTGTCCGGATCGAACGATACCAAGTATTTCTTAGCCGCACTCCCCAAAAAGGGGGAACGAGGCACTATAACCTTGGAAAGAACCTAACATTTCATAGTCGGTCCAAGCATATTGCAACTCTGTATCACTGGATACAAGATGTGTTAGAGGCGAAGGACGCGACGCTTGAGAAGATTCATACAGAGGACAATAGAGCGAATATGTTCACGAAGGTTCCACTGAAGGAGAAATTTGAGTATTACAGGAGGATCGTCGGAATGACGAGCTCCTCTACCTAGTTTAGAAGGAGAAAATATATTGGCATTGTATGGGGTTCCCAACTTATGCGGAGAACACTCGGAGTGTGACGAGCGTCATCCGTGTGTCGGAGAAGCTCAAGGGGTCGAAGACAACAAAGGTGACACTTTTTGAGCGTGTGTCAGATGTATTAAAAAGAGTCATATTAGTGCATGAGGTATATTGCCAGTATATTGTTGCTGGTATACCACCGGTACACCAGTGAAACGTATTTTAGTTTCAGAACTGTTCTGACTCGGAGTACATATTTTTGGGTATACGCGACGATATACCGATGTCGGAACTGAAGGTAATTTTGTGTATTTTGTTACCACTATTGGATCGTGATCAACGATCCAGATCTTTTCGAGAGTTTGGTGCTTTAAATAGGTGTTTTCTAGCCCTAAACTCAGAAGATTACAATCTAAGGAAAGTTTTCTTAAGGGCACAATTCTTCAAGAGAGAAGTTTGAGGAGTTGTACAACGATTCGTCCTCATCTTCCCATCTTCGATAATTCTATGTTTACTTTGTTTCAGTTTCCATTGTATTTTAAAAGTTGTGATGATCCGTGTGGATTGGTGGAAGAGTTTGTAAAGAGGTTGTTTATTTCCTTTATTCCATTATAGATGATTTTTCGGGTTAGACTCGGATCATTTTATGGTTTTTTCATCAGAATTTTCCAAGTTAAAAAACGTGTTTGAGTTGTACTTTTGTGTGACTTTTAGCATAATTAGTTTGGTGACTTTTTTCATTCCTTACCAAGTTCAATCGATTTGAGCAACGATTTTAAGCGTTCCTTCCTAACAAACCATCCGAAACATTTTTTAATTTATACTCAAGTAAGCGTCATTTCCAAATTCTTACCAAGACACTCATTTCTTAGTTTTTACTAATATATATTACTAAAAGAGGAAAGAAAAAAAAAGGGTAGGAATCACTTTCTCATGAATCTTGAATTTTTTGTCTTTCTTTGAATTGTTGGAAAAGAAAACCAGTATGGGTGGGTGCTAATGTATGGGAGGATTATTCATGTAAACAAAGCAAAAATTATGAGAGTTGGATGTTGAAACAATGTAAATGAGTTGTACAAACAAACGACACAAGAATACCGTTTTAAAAGTTTTGTTAGAATAGTTGATTGATGTTTGAGTCCACGGACAAGAACCTCGAGTCCACGGACAAGAACCTCGAGTCCACGAAAGTTGCTTAAGTCGACAAACTATTGAATGTTCACCAACTAAAAAGGTTAGTATCATAATTGATTGAAATATTATTGAAGACGATGAGTCAAGTACATATTGATTGAAATATTATTGAAGATAAATAATCAAGAACATGAGAGGTTTTTATATAGGTTTTCTAATATAGGTTTACAAGTCTTGGAAAGCAATTAATAAAAAAGAAAAAATTTCTTAATTCTAAATATAAATATGTAGAGAATATCAAAACAAAAATTAGTCAAAGAATATATGACTAGATTCGCTTGATATATTTGTGAAATTTAGAAGAGATCCAATAGAAAAAAACCCTGTCAAAATTAGCATGTCAATGATCAAATCTTTAAATATAAGCAGATGCGAAAGCCATGTCACTGCCAAAAAGAGATCTCTATCAAGATCAAACATACTTAACATAACCTCAAACTTGATAGATTTGAATGTAGCCTCATCCATAACTGAGGACATTCAATTTAAGGAAAGCACTTGCATAAACATTTTAATGGGAACTCTCTTGCACAAGGAAAAGAAGCCAAAATCTTCTTTGCACATTTTCCACACCTCTCAACACTTTGGAATGTTCTTCTTTTTCCACCATTCAAAGATGTCTCTCTGGATGTGGTAAAGAAGAGATGTGGACCTTTAACAGGAGAGTTACGACTACGAGACATCAATATATGCAGAGAGGGAATATCGACGTCTGACAGCATGTGCTGTAGATGATTGGTGATTGTGTCGTTCAGCAAGCAGTGCTTCATTTACTAAAGAAATATACGCATTTAACTTTCACAAGACAAAACGTCACTTTCAGCTGACAATGAACTAGCAATTAAACTAAAAAAACATAAGCGATAAAAAGTCGCATTACACTTTCTTTGTACTTTCAAGCAACCAAACAACTCCTTAGCCAAAGAATCAGCACAATGGTGCAGATTGAGATTAGCAGAAGCTCAGTATGTTTTCTGAGACCATGGGCCAGCCAATACTGGAGTATGATGTGACATTTATGCGCATCAAGGACTTGAAGACACAATTCACATCCGCAACAAGAATAGCTAGATTCTATTGCAGTCATTTCCAGGCATATTATCACAAACTGGTATGTCTGGGCTATTTTTAGCATATTGGTGAGCAAATAGACCCATTCCTGTACTACTGTCCTTCTACTTAGGTTGATCTCTCGCTTACATGCCATTGTGTTTGCAATGTGTAAGCCTCCTGATTTTCATAAATTTTAAATAGGAATTTTTCACAATTTTTTGAAATTTTTCTGGGATTTTTATTAATTAAAACATAGGTATTTTGAAATAAAATGATTTTTAAATGTGGTTAATTAATATTAAAATATTATGGAAATAATATTTTATGGTGGAAAATGAAAAACCGGACATAGGGTAATTTTCGGTGTATTTATTGGACTCCGGAAACACGTTTAAAGCCCTGGAAACCGATGTAGAATTAAACCGAATTAAACCCGTGCCAAACGTCCAACATCCCCATGAGAGCCGAAGCCAAGCCCGAGGAGCGTTGACCCAGCCAAAATCCTAGGTCAAACCCTAGTCCAAATTTCTGTATGTATAAATACATACTTTTCCTAGTTTTTCTCCACAAACAAAAAAGAAAAGAAAAAAAAATCCCTAATCCCAAAATCCCTAATCCCTAACCCTAACCCTAACCCTAACCTAGCCGCAGTCCCGACCTCCCGCTCCGCTCCGCCCGGCCTCAGCCTCCCCCGCTCGACCTCCTCCCTGGCCTCCTCCACCATCTTCTCCACCCTACGCTCCGCCCTAGCCTAGCCCAGCACCACCACCCCAGCCCTCGACCCCGCTCGACTCAGACCCCTAGCCGCCGTCTCCGCCTCCTTTCTCCTCCCCGCAGCACCTTGACCTCGCCCGACTCCCAATCGCCCTCTCCTTCTCCCGCTCCACCTGAACCCTAGCTGAGCCTCCTCCGTCCATCCACCACCTTCTCCCCTCTCCTCCACTCCCTCGCAGCCGTCGACCCCGCCTCGAACCCCCTCGTCGCCGTCCTCTTCGCCTCCAGCCCAACACCACGACAGAACCCCTACGCCCACCGCCGCCGTGAACCCCATCTCCTCCTTGCCCTCTTCTTTCCTCCGCCTGCCCCGACTCCGGCCCGCAGCAGCACAGCCGAGCCCCAGCTCCGCCGACCCCGACGACTGAACCTCTCTGCCCAGAACCACCCAGACCTCTCTGCCCAGAACCCTCCGCCTCGATGCCCTAGCCGCCGTCGATCCGTCCCCGGTCGTCTCCGCCCTCCTCCGGCGAATCCCCCAACCGAAACCCTAAACCCTAGAGCAGCAGACACAGACACAGGACCTGGACACAGAGGACACGGTTGACGCAGGACACGAAGCAGACACTCGGACACGAAGAAACAGTCTTCACGGAGCCCTGTTCAGGTAACGTTTCCTCTCTCCTCGTTGCCCCGTTTTCTGTTCCGTCAGTTGTGACGCGTAGACCGCATGACCCCCTCGATGTCCGTGCAACTCGCTCGGTGCGTCGCGTCCTGTGGTGATCGCAAACCGCGATCCAAAAACAAGAAAACTAACACCCCGTTTTACTCCGGAACTGAGTGCGCCCCGCCAAACGGGACGACTTGGTCGCACGTGGTCTTTACCGAAACGTGCGCGACGTTGATACGGACGTGTGGGATTTCGCAGAAGTTGATTTGGATGTGCGTGCACACCGGAATCAACGCGTATCCGCGGACAACGTCCCGTATCCGTCAGTTCTGGAACACGCTGTAACTTTGTGTACACACGTCGGATCGAGACGAAACTTGCGTCATCGGACTCGTAGCAATACGCTGGTCCTGTGACCCAAGTTTGGTTCGATTCTGAGAACGTTGACAGAATCGCGTATCGTGGGCCCCACAGGCTCCACTTGACGGGCGATTTTGTGATCGGCTCATCGGAATCCAGTTCTGGAAGTTCCGTTGGGTTCGTATCATCGTTCCTGACTTGTAGACACTGAGTTTGACGAATTTGGAGACCTTTGACCCTGACACGCTTTTCGGTACAAAGTGGCCCACATGTGGATCCCGCTTTGACCCGGAAATGTCATTTTCGCCCCTGTGTCCAAATTGGACGTAAGGACAGGCGTTTCTAGCTATTTGATATTTTCTGAATCTAATGGTGATGTTTATTTCAGCAACCGGAGTAGTACCTGCAGATCACACTGAGACCAGAGCTACAGTTGGAGCCAGGACCCCAGGCAAGTGTACCTTGCCAAAACTTGCAGTTCTTGTTATTCATTCCTTTGACTATATATATATATTTGTGCATGCTTGACCTAGGACCGTGTGACTTACTCAGCGTCCGATTATTAGCCGGGTGCCAACATTGTACGCAGTGTTGTGTATTGTCATCTAGACATGGACATTCGTGACCCATTTACATTCTCGTACTTGTCGTATCAAGTACATTATACCCCAGGACACTTGACACTTTACATGTGACAGAATCTTCCTGAGATATTCATGGTGATTCTGTATAGGATACAGGTTTATGACATATACATTATACATGCTTAGACATTATATGACTTGCTGCATTAGCTTTGATCCTGCGTGTCATGGACATGAGACGTGAGATTACATTGGGTGGGAAGAGATTTACCATAAAAAAAGGCTGATTATATTATATATATATATATATATATATATATATATATATATATATATTGTCATCTGGATGTGTCTTAGTCTCTGACACAGAGCTATGGCACCAGTTCTGGCCCTTCGAGAAAATACTGCTATGGGTTTCTCCGACACTGATCCTGTAGTAGTCTCAGTCCGAGTATGACTAAAACTCTCACTTGCATGTCACTTAGCTGGTTATATAGTTTACCCTATTTACCTCATTTACTATTACACTGCATTTTGGCATGTTGATTTCTGTACCTTGTTATGTCCCCTGAGGACCTGGATACCGGACTTTGTCCCCAGGATTAGCAGAGGAGATCCACCCAGAGTTATACAGTACAGGAGCATTATCAGGAGCAGGAGCAGATACAGGAGCTGTACCGACACCCGAGGACGCGATCATACCAGAGGACCTCTCCTGAGTATTGGCTTTATATACTCATTTATTTCTATTTCCAGTTCCTTTATTTCCTGTCTATTGCATTGATGTATCATACTTGTTCTCGGATTGTTCTCCGCGACACTTTTATTGAGATATGTCAGTTTATTTTATTTGCATTCATTCTGACATTGGATCCGTGATTATCTATTGTGGATGAGATTAGTATAGACTGTGACTTGTATCATTGGACCTACTTATTGTTATATTACAGCTTAAGCATGCCCCGGTGGATCCATTAAATTGGGTTTGTCCATCGGTGTGTGCTGCTGGCCATTGCCACGCGTCCGGTCCCACGGTATTTTGGGATTGGGGCGTGACATGGTTTTTGTGGTGGCCCATGCAGGTCAACGACTAAATTATTCGGTTCCAACTTAGGGACCGAGCAAGCCTGCAATAAGAATATGATAAGTTTTTGATCTCATCCACTTGCTTGAATCGTTCTTGACATCTATATCGGATTCGAATTAATTTCTTGACTTGCATCCTGCCTTGATTCCTGTGCGCTTCTTATTGTTTATTTTGGTTGTTACTCTAAAATTTTTATTTTTCTATGTGATTGGTAATTAGAACTTGACAGTTTAAGTTATTATTGTAGATTATGACCTAATGATTACCCCTTAGCTTTAAGTCGCATAATTAGTACCCCCACCTCGATACCAGTTAGATCCCTTACTCTTGACGGCCAGCAACTCTTCTATCCTCACTATCGACACTTGTTCTATAAGCACTAAGACTAAGGCTTAAGACGACCATGACCTATGTATACCCTAATAAGTACCAAGACCCCTTCTCGTAGACCTTAACAAGAGTTTCCACGGTATCCTTAAGACGATTTCAGTATCAGTTTATTGTTTTAAGTTGGGTAGTATGCCTCACAACATAATACCACCTAGCCCTATTGACCCATTGATGAAGTAAACTAGGATGACACAACTTTAGACTTGTATAAGAAGATAGTGGTTATTCAGACAATAGAATTTAGAGGTCCTTGTCCTATTTGGTCGACTAGCGACTTAGACAAGGAGGTTGTATGATAACTGTAGAGATTGTAGAGTCTGTTATTATTATGGTTGCTTGTTTGTTTTTGTTTTGTGAACTTGATTGATTTGTACCTCCTTTCATCATCATCTAGCGTACTTATATTGCTGTACTACCTTGACTTATGCTGCTATTCTATAGCCTAGTTTTGCAAGCTTATTCTTTATCGAGCTTGTTCATGACATATGTATTAGTGGACATGTACACTAATACAATTGTCTATTCAGAATCAGTGTATTACGGTCTGGCCAACCTTAGTGCGCTTGATTCGCCTTCGTAATACTATTTTACGTGGATTAAGATATGTAGTAATTAGTAGACGAATGAACTTGCCCTCTAAACATGTCTGACATATCGTATCGGTTACATAACTGTACTAATACGAGCATGCGAACGAAGAATTACCAGAATCGGATTTCAATCCACAACTGCTTAACAATTCCCATTTGAATTCTTTAAACGCCTTGATCCCGATACTTCTATTCTATTACCTCACCCTTTTTGGACTCTTTATTATTGATCTCCGTCTTCCCTTATTTCGGAAAGACGAAACATCGTGCTTAAGTTTGATATATAGACAGTACTAGATATACCCCACAGGCCGGTCGCATTGTTTGATGACCCTTTTATAAATGACTAAGGGAATACCATAGGTGATATGTTTGGTGTTAAAGACTTGAGGATTCAATAACATGATTAAATAATTTGGGGCATAGCTTTCTTAGATGTATAGCCTTAGATGATGGATGGGTAAATTCTAAGTTGGGTAGAGACCGCAGTGTTCACTTGAGAGGAATCCTTCAAACTATAATCAAGCGAGATTGGATAGATGAACCCTAACATATTTTAATTTCGAGGACAAAATTTTTATAAGTTGGGTAGATTGTAAGCCCCCTGATTTTCATAAATTTTAAATAGGAATTTTTCACAATTTTCTGGAAATTTTCTGGGATTTTTATTAATTAAAACCTAGGTATTTTGAAATAAAATGATTTTTAAATGTGGTTAATTAATATTAAAATATTATGGAAATAATATTTTATGGTGTAAAATGGAAAACCGGACATAGGGTAATTTTCGGTGTATTTATTGGACTCCGGAAACACGTTTAAAGCCCTGGAAACCGATGTAGAATTAAACCGAATTAAATCCGTGCCAAACGCCCAACATCCCCATGAGAGCCGAAGCCAATCCCAAGGAGCGTTGACCCAGACCAAATCCTAGGTCAAACCCTAGTCCAAATTTCTGTATGTATAAATACATACTTTTCCTAGTTTTTCTCCACAAACAAAAAAGAAAAGAAAAAAAGAAAAATCCCTAATCCCTAACCTTAACCCTAACCCTAACCTAGCCGCAGCCCCGACCTCCCGCTCCGCTCCGCCCGGCCTCAGCCTCCCCCGCTCGACCTCCTCCCTGGCCTCCTCCACCACCTTCTCCGCCCTACGCTCCGCCCTAGCCTAGCCCAGCACCACCACCCCAGCTCTCGACCCCGCTCGACCCAGACCCCTAGCCGTCGTCTCCGCCTCCTTTCTCCTCCCCGCAGCACCTCGACCTCGCCCGACTCCCAATCGCCCTCTCCTCCTCCCGCTCCACCTGAACCCTAGCTGAGCCTCCTCCGTCCATCCACCACCTTCTCCCCTCTCCACCACTCCCTCGCAGCCGTCGACCCCGCCTTGAACCCCCTCGTCGCCGTCCTCCTCGCCTCCAGCCCAACACCACGACAGAACCCCTACGCCCACCGCCGCCGTGAACCCCATTTCCTCCTTGCCCTCTTCTTTCCTCCGCCTGTCCCGACTCCGGCCCGCAGCAGCACAGCCGAGCCCCAGCTCCGCCGACCCCGACGGCTGAACCTCTCTGCCCAGAACCACCCAGACCTCTCTGCCCAGAACCCTCCGCCTCGATGCCCTAGCCGTCGTCGATCCGTCCCCGGCCGTCTCCGCCCTCCTCCGGCGAATCCCTCAACCGAAACCCTAAACCCTAGAGCAGCAGACACAGACACAGGACCTGGACACAGAGGACACGGTTGACGCAGGACACGAAGCAGATACTCGGACACGAAGAAACAGTCTTCACGGAGCCCTGTTCAGGTAACGTTTCCTCTCTCCTCGTTGTCCCGTTTTCTGTTCCGTCAGTTGTGACGCGTAGACCGCATGACCCCCTCGATGCCCGTGCAACTCGCTCGGTGCGTCGCGTCCTGTGGTGATCGCAAACCGCGATCCAAAAACAGGAAAACTAACACCCCGTTTCACCCCGGAACTGAGTGCGCCCCGCCAAACGGGACGACTTGATCGCACGCGGTCTTTACTGAAACGTGCGCGACGTTGATACGGACGTGTGGGATTTCGCAGAAGTTGATTTGGATGTGCGTGCACACCGGAATCAACGCGTATCCGCGGACAACGTCCCGTATCCGTCAGTTCTGGAACACGCTGTAACTTTGTGTACACACGTCGGATCGAGACGAAACTTGCGCCATCGGACTCGTAGCAATACGCTGGTCCTGTGACCCAAGTTTGGTTCGATTATGAGAACGTTGACAGAATCGCGTATCGTGGGCCCTACAGGCTCCACTTGACGGGCGATTTTGTGATCGGCTCATCGGAATCCAGTTCTGGAAGTTCCGTTGGGTTCGTATCATCGTTCCTGACTTGTAGACACTGAGTTTGACAAATTTGGAGACCTTTGACCCTGACACGCTTTTCGGTACAAAGTGGCCCACATGTGGACCCCGCTTTGACCCAAAAATGTCATTTTCGCCCCTGTGTCCAAATTGGACGTAAGGACAGGCGTTTCTAGCTATTTGATATTTTCTGAATCTAATGGTGATGTTTATTTCAGCAACCGGAGTAGTACCTGCAGATCACACTGAGACCAGAGCTACAGTTGGAGCCAGGACCCCAGGCAAGTGTACCTTGCCAAAACTTGCAGTTCTTGTTATTCATTCCTTTGACTATATATATATTTGTGCATGCTTGACCTAGGACCGTGTGACTTACTCAGCGTCCGATTATTAGCTGGGTGCCAACACTGTACGCAGTGTTGTGTATTGTCATCTAGACATGGACATTCGTGACCCCTTTACATTCTCGTACTTGTCGTATCAAGTACATTATACCCCAGGACACTTGACACTTTACATGTGACAGAATCTTCCTGAGATATTCATGGTGATTCTGTATAGGATACAGGTTTATGACATATACATTATACATGCTTAGACATTATATGATTTGCTGCATTAGCTTTGATCCTGCGTGTCATGGACATGAGACGTGAGATTACATTGGGTGGGGAGAGATTTACCATAAGAAAAGGCTGATTATATTATATATATATATTGTCATCTGGATGTGTCTTAGTGTCTGACACAGAGCTATGGTACCAGTTCTGGCCCTTCGAGAAAATACTGCTATGGGTTTCTCCGACACTGATCTTGTAGTAGTCTCAGCCCGAGTATGACTAAAACTCTCACTTGCATGTCACTTAGCTGGTTATATAGTTTACCCTATTTACCTCATTTACTATTACACTGCATTTTGGCATGTTGATTTCTGTACCTTGTTATGTCCCCTGAGGACCTGGATACCGGACTTTGTCCCCAGGATTAGCAGAGGAGATCCACCCAGAGTTATACAGTACAGGAGCATTATCAGGAGCAGGAGCAGGAGCAGATACAGGAGCTGATACAGGAGCTGTACCGACACCCGAGGACGCGATCATACCAGAGGACCTCTCCTGAGTATTGGCTTTATATACTCATTTATTTCTATTTCCAGTTCCTTTATTTCCTGTCTATTGCATTGATGTATCATACTTGTTCTCGGATTGTTCTCCGCGATACTTTTATTGAGATATGTCAGTTTATTTTATTTGCATTCATTCTGGCATTGGATCCGTGATTATCTATTGTGGATGAGATTAGTATAGACTGTGACTTGTATCATTGGACCTACTTATTGTTATATTACAGCTTAAGCATGTCCCGGTGGATCCATTAAATTGGGTTTGTCATCGGTGTGTGCTGCTGGCCATTGCCACGCGTCCGGTCCCACGGTATTTTGGGATTGGGGCGTGACACAATGTCAAACAATCTACTGAAAATTATTGCGACAGACCAGTTCGCAGTTGTAATAAATAAGATTGTGCTGGAAAAAAGAAAGAAAAAAGAAATAGAGAATGGTGCAATATCAGGACATCCAAAATGAGGACCCAGGAACACAAAGGATCTGCAGGACTTAAAATCATTGACAACTAAAATCTAAGACTCGAGAAAGGAAACATATGCCTATGACAGCCATGAAGCAACAGGCATTCAATCCATGGGCTACTTATCACAGGTCCGAATCTGGCACAAGTATATTATTGTTGACCAACTAACAATTCACAAATTAAACAAGTATGAACAATCTAGAAAGCCGACGTAAATTTTGGTAAATAAATCAATCTAGAAAGCTATTTCCAGGTGAGAATCTCAACTCCGATGCCATTGATTGGAACCTTTTTGAAGTGTCGAGCAGATTGAGGAAGGCATCAGACCTTTTTAGACTCTCGGCATACAGGCCAAAAATAATAATGATAAGACTTGAGAGGATCATGTAAAAATGAGCATGAGTCATGACCATAGATACCGAATTGTAGCAGATTTAGCAACTAAAGTTAATTCATATGTACCAGTACAACGACTTTGGTTCATGAAGGTGTTAAAAAAGAAAAGAAGAAGAACAAGAAGTAAACAAGACATGGAAGCAGGATGGTGAGAAAGGGTGCTCACTGTGTGAGCAACTTGGAGTCACAAGCTACAATCTTTACTCTGCCAACAATTTCCTGGCATTCCTCGTTCTTGAAGGTTGCATCCTGTAAGATGAAAGTCCATACATTGTCGCAGAACCTGTAGGTGTGAAGATGCCCCTGTGAAACAAATATTATGCATAAGCACAAAACTTCGAACAACCAGGATATAAAGAAACCTAATGATTGTTGAGTTGTCGCCCAGGTGGAGTATGCAGTTTGGAAAAGGTTGGTAGTCATATATGGGCACATTCATATGACCACAATTTAGATCTGGCTTAGATACTACTGTTTTTTTACAGCTTTATAATTAGCCATTAATCTTATAGAAGCTTTATAATTAGTTATTAATGATTATTTTTTCGAAGAAGCTTTATAATTAGTTATTAATCTTAAAGGAGTAAGAATGCAAGGTTGTTCTAAAATATTAGCTATTATGTGGGCACCAATAGTAACACTTTGTAGATGTCTCAAATGTGATGTAATAATGGACATTATGCTAATGAGTGTACAAAACATAATGTCAAAGAAACTATTATAGAAGATTACCAGACTCTAAATCCAACTTGGTCCAGCCGAGCATCACTAGTTTAAATGGTTTTCTACACCATTAATAAGCACTAGTTTGATAGAGTGGCAAACTTGACTAATTAAGCTGAGGTCTGTCAACAGTAACATACCATGTGGCAGAAGACCCAAACAAAGTATGCTCAATATATTCTTAGTAGCTTTATCCGTGCATGTTGCAAACTTCACACTTATAGACGCTGATAACTACTATAACATAACAGCATCAAAATTAATTTTACGTTTCCCAAGTTCATATTAAAATTAGTTACAGTTAGTGTACAAATGCTAATGTTTTATTTGGCAAAGTTGAATATTACAGAAAAATAAAGGTTTGGAATACATTATCTATAAGACAGTTCTAACAAATTCAAAAATCTTGAGGGCTACATGTATAAGAGAATAAAAGAATGACAAGCATCAGCCTTAAAAGGCATCAGCATTACATTTTAACATTGGAATTACCTTATTGTATAGTAATCATAACATGAACATTAAAAAATAAAGTTGAAAAAAGTTTAAGACGAGGATGAAGGCTCACAATTCAAAGAAAAGAATGGAAAAACATAAAACTTCCGTTTTTTCAATGTCTTTATACTTTAACATAAGTTACAGAAATCAATACGAAGAGTGTATATGTACAATCAGGAAGAAAAATCCTCTCTCCTGCAAAGGTTAATTGAATATGTTTTTAGTTAATCATTTTGTTATGAAAGCACCAACAAGACCATCTACAAAGGAATTACACTGACACATTCAGAAACTCTTAACTCTTGCATGCAGCATTCCGAGGAAGATATAGAAAGCTTAAAATGCTTCAGTCTTTGCCCAACCAAGTTTGCCTATTTCCACCATGCTAGATAATTAAAAGTTGTATACCATACTTGGACAGGATGCAGCCTAAAGAGATTCTTCTTTTTATATGGATCTCATCAGTTTTACCTCTCTGTACTAATTCTTATTCTTAATTCATCTCCTAGGTGAAAACTATTAGATCTTCGATGCCGATTCTAGTGAAGATGGCTAATTAAAACTATATGTTTGCTATACTCTATTTTTATATCAGAACTTCCCCTTCTGTTTTCTCCCTTCTTCAAAAGTCAAATTAATCAGAATATTTTTACCAAAATGGGGTCTAAGTAAACTTACAATTTCAAAACTACTCTACAGTAGAGAAGTTCTGACTGACACACACAGTATGTTCGATACTTGGATCTTTTGCTTGCATCACAGATTTTCTGTGTTTGCCCTCCCTTATCTTAATATTTTTCACAAATCTTTTGTTGAAATCTACAAGGCATACCCCATCTTTTCATGTACATCTACTGCTAGAGTATCCACCCCTGGTGTTCATACATACTTACAAATTAAACCCTTCTCAAAAGTAGGCATTTATTCACTATTCTAGTAAATTATTCTTCAACCCTGAAATCCCAACCAACAGATAAGAGACCTATAATGATCCATTATTATTTGTTATCCCAGCCACAGCCACATAACAATGCAAGAATTTCTGTGCAGGCTACAGTTGCAATGTCACCAGTGCCAAAAACCAAAAAGATTCGACGTTGTAGTCGTAATTAGAGGAAAAGCAGAAAGTATTTTGGCCAAGAGAAAGGACTTGGGAACAATTTGCAGCACAACACTACCATCACAGTGCATCCAATGGCCTAGCAGCAGTAATTGCTTAGAGGTAGGGTGATCACTACCCGATAGGACACTGTAGCATATTAACCTACTTACTATTAAAAATAAATAGAAATATCACAAAAAACTGTTAGAGATTTAGTGAGTGATAGTGTATGTAGGTCTATGGTTCATGTTTAGGTCCATAATGGATAGACTTACAGCTGTATGACGAAGATTCTCCTCCTATATATTACTCAAACCACTCAATGAAACTATGATATATATCCCAATCCTTCCAAATGTAGTCCTCTACATGATATCAGAACATGGTTCATCTAGGACTTAGCTCTTCACCCCCTCCACCAAATTAAAAATCCTAACAATCCATCTCATTCTAAACCTACACCTAGCCATCCACCCATTATTCTCTCAAAACCCTACACCTCATATCCCCAATCTCCAATCCTATCTTTATTTCTAAAAAATCCTACTTTGATTTCAATTGCGAACTCTGAATCTGTTATGGCTTTTGTGGTAGATTATTGATTTTTATTGTTTACCAATTACGTTCCCACAAATCTCATATTACTAATCCATGAATTGAGCCTTAGAGATTGCCTTATTATATCAAATTGGTATCAGAGATTAGGTTCGATATTGCATGTTTACAAAATGGTCCCTATAGGATAGGGTGGATAGCTAAGACCCGCTAAAACAAATTATTGACCAACTTGCTTTGTTTTTTTTTGTTATAATAATAATAATAATAATAATAATAATAATTATTATTATTATTATTATTATTATTATTATTTAATTTTTTATTTATTTTGAGAATCGGCTCGAGAAAAGTTCTCCCCTGTGTTTCATTAAAGAGAATTTTAATAAAACAACCTACAACTTACAAAGACCCCTTGCAACAAAGAATTTAAGAGAGAAATGAAAGAGTAAAAGTAGATTTGGTTCACTCCAAAAATGTCATAACCCATGTTGCACGGACACGACAAGGTAAGGACACGATGATATGGACACAACACCTATTTTGGAGTGTCCTTATGTATTTTTGAAGTGTCCAATATAAGTATGTGAAGTGGCCAATCCATGTTCGACATGACATGGCCACAATTTTGGAGCGTTTGTGCTTCCTAAGTCATAACCCACATGTGACCCTTGAATACATTTTAGCTAGGGAACGTGGAGTCCTCTCCTCCACGAGTCTCGTCCTTTGAATTTGTAGTTGGCGTCGTGTGTCGTTGTCTCTTCTCGCCCCTCCCTGGAAGCTCCTTTTCCCATAACCTAATGTTAGACAAGAGAAAGAGAAGAAAGTTGCTCGATAATTTGGTGCTTGTTATTGAATATCTTGTTAATTCTTTTCAACCATACCCTGACATATTGCCATAACCATAATATTCCAAAGCCACCAATCCCTAGTATTAACTCAATAGTTCTCTCCAAACACCCCAGAAAGACTTGATTGATCACGGATGACCACTATATGGAGTAAGTCCTTGCATGGTTCCCTAGTTCGAATCATTTTACACTTGCGTCGATCTACAATAATTTTCTTATGATTGTTGCAAAGCCCACAAGTGTCTGGGCCATTCCATTTTCTTTTAAAAAGGTTGTCCCTGGTTAAGATAATAGTCTGGTAAGTAACCCACAAAATTAATTGAATTTTCAAAGGGTTTTTTGACTGACCAAATGGTACTTCGTATACTCAGTGAACTGCCCTTGAGATTCCAATAAAGGGATTAATACTAAAAAATTCCAGTAGGCTCCTATCTCCAAGAACATATATCTTCCTCATCTTATGACATTCTCCACTATTGAAGGTATATCAATAACCTCTCTCTATCCTTTGGCTGAACCCATTATGCGAACATTTGACTCCCAAACTAGTCGACCACACTGCAAAGATAAAACTCAATATGTTGCAATGATCACGATGAACACCAAGTTTGACATGTTCACCATCGAGGTCTGGGACTTAAATGTCGAGGTTCATTACCTGGGCAATAAGTTAGGGCCAAAAAGTGATTGGTAATATTAAGTCCTACCTAGTCAAGAAGCAATCTAGACAACAATTGGATGATACGGATGACACTAATAAGCCAAAATCTACCAAAGATACCATCAGGTGAAATTTGTAAATTTGTACCCATAGAGCCAATACCCACACCAACCTGTTGAGACCATCACACCATACGAGTCTGTTGAGTTTATTGCAACTTTACTCACAAGTCACACTCACTTGTAGGAGTAATAGTATTGTTGCATACAGTAATTATTATATATCTTAAACACATCATCTTAGCATGTTAGAAGAGTTGATATTGGAGACAGGATATTGGTGCAAGCGAGACTAGTGTGTTTACAGTTGGAGTACCATGCTAGGAAGATAGATCCATGTCAGGCTCTCAGGTGGATTAGTCATGATGCTTATGAGTGGGAGCTTTAGAGGATCAATATTGTAGTCCAGGTGGAGGAGTTGACAGTATACTCAGAGGTACTTCCACCATACCATAAGTTGTTTCCATCGTCTACCACCATTAGAGGATTTATAGCAACACTCTACTGCTTCGGAGGGACCGTCTCATATTGTGATATCTTTGCTACCTTCAGGAGGATCATTTGTCATTATTCCAGGAGGTTCCTACTAATGGAGTTTGATGTGCTATTATTTAGGAGCCATTTGCATATGTTGCCACCATCATATGACCGTCAGCTATGTCTTTGTTTTCTACTGTAGTGTCAGTTTTCACTGTTCCAGAAGTCTTAGTATTGCTTCCTCTATTGTGACCACCAGCACTATCATGGAGGTATTCTATACTTGCAGGAGTTTCTACATGGCCTTTTCCACCAATATTACCATAGAGACAATCATACCAAGTTCTAGTTACACCACCATTACCATGGCCATCTTCGAGATAACATACATTGGAGGTGGCGTTCACACTAGACGATGAGCTTGTTATTGTAGCTGATGGAGCACAACAATATCTGGTGCGGTGGAGATGACATTTAGGAGATGGGAGCACTCTTCCCAAGCTTCGCATATCACCACTTTATTTGCCAGGAGATGAACTTTACAAAGCAGCGTAGATTGATGGAAGACCAATTCGACCAGTTTGGATTTGGTTAAGTTTCATTTGGATTGATTTGAAATTTTTAGATATTTTACTTTTGGGTGCACTTGTTTGGGTGAATCAAGTTTATTTATTACGGTTAGATATGATGTATATGATTTCATTTTTATTTGGTTACTAAGATTAGTTTTTTTTTTTTTTCTGGAGTGGTAAGATACTTGTGGCTAATATACACTTGTAATTATGGGTTTTAATTCAATAAAGAGAATAGAAGTTTTTTATGCATTTGACAAAACCCTAAGTATAACTCTCAGATTCTTCATTATATTCTTCTTTTTCTCCTATCTCATAAAACACACCCATAAATCCTGTTTTTTGATCTTTTGTCCATCAAACATAACCTTAAAGCTGTTCAAAACATCATCCAAATACCTCCGAAATAATCCTAAACCTCGTGTACCTTAAGTTCCATCAAATCCCAACCATATCCCTAAATTTGTTCCAAAAATTGCTTCTTTTCAGACCGAAAAATATGGTAAATTTTTTTTATTATACTGTTCATTGTACAAAAATGGTCATACCTATTAATAGAGAAGCCCGTTTGGCGTAGCAACTCCAACTCAGAAATATAACTTCAACTCCTACAACTTCCATGTTAGAAAGCTTTCCAGGTTCTGTTACGAAGGTCTTTGAATTTGCTATTAAGTCAGATCACAGATTCTTGACTGATTTAAAGTCGCAATTTTGGTAAACTTGAATGCTACTTTGATTTCAATTGTAAACTATGAATATATGTTAGGGTTATTTATTGGTATATTATTGATTTTAATGTGTAACAATTAATCTACCATAAACATAAGATTATTAATTCATGAATTAACCAAAATAGGACACATCCTGCATCAGAGTCTTTATTATAATATCAGAGTCTTTATTATAATATGTTAGCTGATGACTTGTTTGCTGAGTCTTTTACTTGGTTTGCAAGTCTTTAGGTGGGTTGACTGAGGTGCATGAATTTGAATCAATAGTTGGATGAACAAATAACCATTTTAAGATTGTTGAAGTGCTCCTCTCTCTTTAGATATTTTGTTATCCCTACTTTTACCTCTTTAATTTTTTCGTTTTTAATGTACATGATTCATCTTCTATTTTAGTCTAGCAAATCCAATATATTTCAAAATTTTAAGATCTAACTTAAACTAATGTAGTTTTTATTTTATCGACTCCATTGTAGGGTTTGAGAGAACAAAGTTAGGTCTCCAACTAGAGGATGAGCCATCTCCTAGAGACTCTTCTAAAGTTTAAAAGAGTAAAGGTAGGTCTCTTACAAGAGGATGAGTCAACTCCTACGAAGTATGAAGGATGTACAGATTTTCCTACTTTGAATGGGATCCTTAGGCTATGTTTGATTGTCGAAAGTGAGAAAGCAAAGGGAAAAAAAAAACATCTTTCATGTAGAAATGGGATCTCATTTACATGTAATCAAGTTTCATTTTCCTTTGCTTTCCTCTCACTTTCTTAGCAAACCATACACAGCCCTTGGATTCAAAGTTTATTGGACAAAAATGGTTAGCAGATTCTCAGAAACAATATTCGAGTTATATAGGCCAGTTCATAGTTACTTGGAATGCGGTATGTCCTAGGGCATTTCATGACCGAACAACACATGAGTAGTTCGCTCAAGGACCAAACCCCCTCAAGAGCAGGATGCCGGCCGAGATGGAGAGACGCCTGCGATCGAATCCTCGATGGTTTGCTGGCCCGACTGAGACTGCACGGTACGGGTTCAGGAACGGAGTTCGCTATTTGCCTTTATTTTTGGTACAGTGGAAGTAGTGTGAGTTGGTTCGCCTATTTGTTTCGTGGTATGCTTTACAACCCTAATTGAGACAATACAGTTACTTGTTCAAATTTGACTAGATAATTGTATTATATACAAAAAGAAAACTTATAAAGAACATAAGAAAGTTCAAACTCATTACTTTTACTCCATTGAAGAAGATGTAAATGTTGAGTTTTCTTAGTCGTATATCAATTTAGAAAACAACATTCCAAATAAAAATGATACAATGGTGCCATATAAAAAAAATGTAAATAAACCATAAAATAAAATAAGATGACAAACGACTTAGAACCTTCATACAAAAGAACAAAAATATCACAAAATTTCATGAGCTCATTCTCTTTTTTGTATAAAAACTTGCAAAGCAGAGTGGTGGCTCAAAAGTAATGAACACACAACAATGGTACAAACTACAAAGTCAAATTTTATAAGAAATGTATAACTATGGAACCCCAATTGACAAGAAATCTTAAGTTTTTTTTCCAACTTTTTTTTATTGAAAATTCTTTTAAAAATCAAATTTATAGTGAGATTTCAGCGATCGACTCGCATCGCCAAATATAGCAATCCAAATCGAGTACCATAACAATCCGGATCAGGAATGTACCCCCGAACAATAACGCTAGTACCGGAAATGGGTTTGATGGGAGTTTAGGTGTAGCATGTAACTATGGGTCAATTCAGTTTTTTGATACTCACTTGTGAAATTCGATAAGTTCTATCATGTAATATAGCAAGCATATCTAGAAAGATGTTTCCCTCCGTAGAAACCGACTAAAATCTATGACGTTTGACTAAGGCTAAAAATAAAGAAAATTTGCCCTAATTGACGGACATGGAAATCTATCAAGTTTCATGAAGCCTGTCATTTTTTTATGAAAGGACGATTATTATGTGTTGCCAAATCAAAGTTTGATATAGTTTCACCTTATTCAATAGTGGGTGAAATTCAAGTTATATTAATGGATTGGGAGTTAATAGTCGCAAAACCTTTCTCCAATTAAATATTGTGGATGTATGGTGACTAAATCATATTAGTTGGTACCTTGTACATAAACTCTTGTACTTGGTTCAAATTTATTTTAGATGCCTTTGTTGTGTGTGCCACCTGGACAATTTTTTATGAAATATTTGGTTGCAAGTGTTTATAATTTTACAAATGCACCACTTGATAAGTGTTTTTGGCATGTTATTGTGATATGTTGCTATAGCAACTATCACCTTATGACGTTGGACAATACCTATAGGGCAATCTTCAATTCACGAATAAATAATCTAAGATCTTGTGGAAGCTTAATTGTTAAAACAATGAAATAATTTATCTACCAACAAATAACCCTAACAACTAACCAGAAATACAATTGAAATCAAACAAGGGTTCGAGCTTAACAAAAAAAAATTGCAATCCAAAATATGTCCAGAATCTGTGACATACTTCACAATAAATTAGAAGACCTTCCAACAGAATCCGGAAATCCTTCGAACATGAAAGTTGTATGAGTTGAAGTCAGCTTTCCAAATTGGAGTCGCAAGCCCAAAACAGACCTTTGTAGCAGTAGCCTTGACACTCTTAATGCAACTGCAGAGAGCAAATTTTGCAAATCCAAACCTGAATTTTGGGTTTGTTCATATCTAAAAAGAAGCAACCTGTGGAATAAGGTTTGGGGTTTATTTGATGGTATTTGGTAGCACTTAGGGCCTGTTTGGGTTGTTTCAAGTGCATTGAAAGTGACTTTTTCTGCAGTTGCCTCCAAGAGAAGACAGTTTTAGTATTTGGCGAGCGATTACAAGTCCATTGAAAGTGGTTTGATTCTGACAGAATAGAGTTCATGTCCCCCTCATTTTCTCATTTCTGAGTTGCAGCAGAAGGGATGGGAACTCGGGGGAGGTGGGGGTTTTTGTTGCTCAGAGTTCCCGCGGTCTTGCAAGTCCATTGAAAGTGGTTTGATTCTTGTTTCTGTTTCAAGAGTGTTATATAACTATTTGAGTGGTAACCTCACCACCATTTGAAATGGTGATTATAGCACTTCCATGGGTGACATCCAAACATTGAAAGTCCACAATTTTAATTCTCACCCACACTTTCATGTTCTTATCCAAACAAAATGAATTTGAAACTCCTCACTTCCAGGGGGCAAAAAAAACTATGTATCCAAACATATTTTGGAAAGTGACACATGGTGCAAATGTACTCCATTATAAGTTTATAACATGTTGAAAGTGACACTTTCACACTTTCAAGGAGTTACAAGCATCCAAATATGCAAGGTCTAGGATTGTTGTGTATTTGGATAATGTATGGGAGATATTTTATACGGCTTAAAAAAAGGGATTTAGATGGATTTTATGAGATACAGAAAGAAGAATATAATGAAGAATATGATCGTTATATTTAAGGTTTTTGCCAAGCATATAAATAAAGTTCTACTATTCTCCTTACTGAATTATAACCAAAGAGTACAACTGTACAACTGTTTATATATATGCCACAAGTAGCTTGACCCTCAGTAAATAGATCTTAATCCTAATTACCAAATAAAAATCAAATCCTATAAAATCAAATCTAACCATAATAAATATATTTGTATATCCAAACAAGTGCACCCAAAAGTAATCCCAATAGCTAAAAATCTCAAATCAACCCTAAACTGAAGAAGTTGAATTAGTCATCCATTGCTCTCTATACCAACACAAGATAATAAAAGCTTTTCCTAATATAAGTCAAACGTCAAATCTATCTGTTTTCAAATTCAACTCAACCCAGATTGTACCATGAAAACGGTCAAAGCACTACCACTACAAACTCTCAACATGAAACTCATAATTACTCTAACATAACTTAATAACCCAAAAGTAACCTATATAACTCATGTTATGATGTCAAACCAATTCCCAAACCTTGATTTTGACAAGGGAAAGATCTGACATAAATTATAGTTTTCAATCAATAGACTAATTACTTGTATAATCAATTTCTATAAAGAATTATGTCCCTCGGTATCCTTTTGAAAATTATCAGGAACTCTCAGATAGCTCTGCAGAATATAAATGGATCTGAAGAATACAGGAAGTGCATGACAGTTTAAGGCAGCAATGTAAGTCATGGCTCTGAATAATCTACCTTGATAGAAACCTTGCTCTTCACTTGATTTTCCAAAGCCTCTGTCATAGACTACGCAGAGAAATGTGCATTTTGTGTTAGTTATCCATTACGGAAAACAAAATTATCAGAATGGGTCCAACCCTGACCTTATCAAATTGCACGAGTACTTGAATAGCAAGCTCGGGGCTGAGGGTGCCACTGGAGACCATCTCATCTAGTGTTTCTGTCAAGCACATGCCAATTGTTGACCTTCGGTACAGTTCAAATGTTGCCATCACCTATATTTTGTTTAAATCTATCTTATTTAGGACTGAAGAACAAATATATATAACCCAAAAATGATATCATATCTACAAAATGATATCATATCTACAAGTATAAAGTGGAAATAGGTGAACCTAAGGTACAATTTAGAGGAAATAATCGCCATAACAAGGGTTTGATGGTCGACAGAAGTTATGAAATTCGTGAAAGAGGAGGTCGGCATCTATTATTGCAGCAGACGTAGAACATATACACAACATTATGGTGAGTGGAAATAGAAAAGCCTGTCAAGCCCAAAGAAGGCACTATCAACACAATAGGTGTAAACACAAGGAGTGCACATTTGGACAAATTGAAAATTTCTGAAACATCAGAAAGTGTAATTATGTATATTCATTTTTTTTCATGTATACCCTCTAAAATTGTGTATTTTCTGTATGTATTCCTCTGTTAAACTTCTAATTGCATATATGTCCTTAAAATGTCTTTCTTATTTCATTGATGACCTTGTTATGAGTATCATCGAGCATCTGTACATTCATCTGATTAAATAACGTCTAAGACCAAATACACATGATACAACTTTGATTAAAATTGGTAATTGATAGATATTATTGATACCTTGATGTAACCAAAGTTGATTATTAATGATGATACCTTGTTGTTTCTTCTTAGTTTTTCTTTACTACTAATAGTCAATTTCTCGGTAAGCTAAAATGATCTCAATCCTTTGATAATCTAACAATGTACAGAGTCCTGGCACTTGCAAAAAGAAACATTTTTTGAGGATATGCATGCAACAAATTTCAAAGGCTTATACAAACGAAACTGAGTATTCAAAAGGATTCACATGCAAAAGATCACTTCATATTTGAAGTTAGTACATACAAACTCAATAGAAGCAGCTGCTTAATTGACTTATAGCCAAGAAATTTATCTCCACAATATTTACAATTTGTATAGAAAACAAATACCAACACTCTTGAATACAGGGGTATCTTCCATGTCGACTAAGGATTCATCCATTCCAATAAATAAATAAAAAACAAAAAGAATCCAACTTTAGGGATTTCACATTTCCACCTAATTCTCTAGAAAACAAACCTCCAAAAAATTCCAGAAAATAAAAAAGTTAGAGAACTTCTCAAACCCCAGCTAGTTTTCTCAAGCTATACGTGTTGGTAATGTCATGTCGATGTCAAATTCCAGAAAATTTCGATCCATAGACACGGCTCAATCCCCCCAAAGAAGGAAAAAAAGACGCATATAAACCAAATCACACTCTACAGAGTAAGTTTTTGGCAAAATAGGAACCAAATCACACTCTACCGAGTAAGTTTTTGGCAAAATAGGAAGCAAAAGCCTAAGTTTGAAAGGAGTTGGAACAAAAATAGTACCGAAATTGAACGGATCGAACTGGAGACTTGGGGTTTGGGAGGAGAAGAGGAGGAGGAGGAGGAGGAGGAAGAAGAAGGCCTTTCTCTCTCCTCTCGATTTCGAGAGAAGTACGTACTTTGTGGGATATATATACGAGGAATTATTCTTTTTATATATACACTACCTACCTATTTATATATATTATATGTCGTGGGTTGCCGATACAAATATGATCTTCTTGTCACGACCCACGTCCGAAAATTGGATATGAGTCGTGGGTACGTCCAGCCTACGCCGCAACATCGGCAGTAGAACGCTGTCTAAGTCTGTTGTACTATCTAACAATCATGATTCATAACATATATAATGGCATCTCAAGATCAATATGAATACTCAATCATATGAATCTAAAGGAAAAAACAACGCACGATTATGATATGAAAGAATCCAAGAGAAGTCTAGAAATGCACATCTCAATTCTCCATCAATAAATCTAAGAGTTTAACCATACTCAACAACAATACAAGTCTAAAAACAACATATTAAAGTCTCAAAACTGGAAACAAATTCAGTCCAATATAAAAAAAATATTAAAATAGCTAAGTCACTACCAGTTGTGTCTCCTCTATGGGGACTGGCTCTCCTGAACCTATCTGAGTCCATGGTAAGTTGGACACCGACTCTCCAAATCAATACTTAAAAATCTTATCCAGTCAAGATTGGAGCGAAGCACATAAACTAACAGCAATTCTAATTAAATTGATAAAGACTATAGAACTGTGAGTGATGAATATACATGATGGAAATATAAAACTGGTAATGTAAGAAAATAGGAGAAACATATGGTCATATCTCAGTAAAATAATGAGCAGTGAGTAAACAGGTGAATATCAGTCTCATCAAATACAAGCAGGAATAGAAGAATAGGGTAAACTAGCTAAGTGTTTGAAATATTAGTTTGCTATGTGATCGGCTTGGGACTAGATCATGCTTGCTATATATGATTAGCTATGATACATGTAAGGTCAGGCTAACCATACGTAGGGCGTAAGGTTAGCTATAATGCAGGAAGGGGCAGGCTAATCATATCTAACAATCTATGAGACATGTAATATGGTCAGGCTAAACATACGTGTGGTGCATAGTTAGCTATGATGCATGTAAATGTGTTGTATGATCACATAACTTGCTAATACTTCTCCCATTCTCCGACTAGTAAAGTGAATCCAACCATGACATGTTACGACACAGGATTCTTGGAGCATGGGGCCAACCTACTCCTGAATCGGTGTCTATACATGTACAAGAATCACAAGACATGTACAGGGTCCTCTAGGAGATAACATATCATGCCGGAATCCAATATATACTAATACGTGTATCCTAGTGTCAGGAATCAAGTATAACACTATAAGCTGGAATCATAGTAATTATTAAAATAATAGAAATTATCAGAGAATGTACTCGCCTGAGGTCCAAAGCAATGAATATCAAATAGTGTCTGAACTGGAGTCCAAGTGACCTATATATGATGTATCAATGTTAATAAGTGATATGATTCATAATAAAGCTTAACTAGCTTGAAACTAGGTCTCTAGGTCGATACTAGGTCAAGCTAGGTCAAACTAAGTCAATCTAGGTCAATTACTTAATTTTGGTTCCAAGTTGTCCATTTGGTTGGCCTACATAGCTATACTAGTCAACTCTAGGTTTTCTAAGTCAAAGCCTTGCTAATATTAGATGTCTAGGTTATACTAGTTAATAATATGTCATAATACTATTTATATAGGCTTATACACCATATCTTATAATACCTAGTTACTAGGATACACAATACCTTAGCTATGAAGCAATACCTTAACTCATTACCATTATCTTATAATACCTTACTCCAATATCTAGACATGAACCCATTTCTACTACTTCACTTCATAATTTAACTCACCCAACTAAATACCAAACTTAACTTACTTGTCATACGCACCCTTACCCATAGGTATCTCCAATACCTATACAACATAACATGTATCCTAGTACCTTGATACTACCCTTTAATATCTTAACTCCACTTAAACCTAACTAGATTACCTTATACTCAACACATGATACCCTCATTAAGATACTCTAGTACTAGGTAATACCCACTCAAGCATGATACCCAACTGTCCTAAGATACCAACACTATCAACCTAGTATATGCTACTTCAACTACCCCTCAACCCTTGGATACCCTCACTCCATACTGCACATACACTAACTGAACCCTGTTCACTAACAACCTCCCACAGACATATTCCCGTACTTCACTCACCTCTCTTCACTGATCCTGTGCACTGCCTCACAGTTGCAACACTGGATATACCACCACAAGACACACACGCATGGATTACCAACTTCTCATCAAGGTCAACACAATTCATCAATGCACCCTTGTTCAGTTGCACATGGACACAGAGGATATATACCACTCTTTGATACTCGATCTGAATTTGGTGAGCCCCCATGTATCCTACAATTCTCACCTAGGTATCTGCACTTAACTCCTTCCTTATCCTCTACACACTTGGTTTCAGACCCTGATACCCACTAATACCCTCAAACTCATGACTGGATTGACCCCTCACTTGCACACTCTAACTGATACACACATATGAGCACTGCCACATCTCACACAAGTATACCTGACACTGCTACTGATACCTGCTGCTGTAGGAATTTCCTTGCACTCAACTAAAACACCATGCTCCCACACCATACCTTCAGTCATGGACATACTAACCCACTCGAGCTCCAAGTCATGAATTGATACTAACTTGTAGCAACTAACTGCAATTACAAGCAGTGCCACATGTCCCACACCATGCCTTCAACACAACTCCATGATACCATAGTAGTCACTCCAACCCTTGTAGTTCTCTGCACCTGAACACACATCTCACCAAGCACGCAGTACTCACTTCACATAGACATACACACAAATCACACCACTGCACCACACACACACACACACACACACACACACACACACACACACACATATATATATATATATATATATATATATATATATATATATATATATATATATACCCTCACCCACAGACATACTACCCATATGCCTCAGCAATCTACACTAGTTAAGTGTATTGATACATTATAGTACTTGATACCTGTACCCCTTCCTCAGCACCCCCAGGTACACCTAAACCAAACTTGAGCACCCACTCTCTACTTCTACCACTACTCTAAAACAACCACACACATCTGCACATCAAGCACACATAACACTGACACTAGCTAACTCTTACCCATGTGATACGCAATTGCAGATCAGAAATCAGGTGGTATCACACCACTGGTACGACACTCAGATTATAACACTCCCTAAATTGTCTCATGTTGCCCTTATTTTCCCCCACAGATAATACCCTGCTGCTCACAGGTCCTCACTCATAAAGCATTTGATCACCCAAAAGACCCCTCACTACTACCAAGTAACTAACACACATATCAAGCACACATACCATTATATATCTATGTACACATACTTAAACATATGCTCTAATACTACACCTAGTACAATCACTGATGCACGAGCACACAAGTCATCAATCTCCTTATAGATCAAGCCTACAACTTCTAGACCCGAGCATTTCCCCTACACCTACAACTCTGAACTTCTCCCCTCAAGATCTGGTACTTCCTGCTAGAAGCCAGAACACTCCCAATTATGCATCTTAGATTGGGTACACCCTGTTGTAGCTCCCAGGTAAGCCCCCCCTTCATCTATCTGTTGCTACTGGATTTGTTGCATATTGCAACACCAAATACAGTTATTTCAGTTTGCACAAGTGCTCGAGCACTATCTAGTACAAGCACAAGCACAACGCCCTTGTTCACACACTCGTTCACCTATCCAAAATAACACCTCAATCTCAAGATACAACCCTAAGTACAAGAACACATGACTGACACTCACAAGTACTCCATATACTAACAACTACATTACTTCAAAATCCCTCAACTCCTAAACTTAATTGCTATGCACTCAAACCCGACACTTGATACCCTTTCCTGCAGGTTGTTGTAATTTAATCCTTCGGTTCTATATTGCCTACTGTTGTGAACCCCACAACTTACACTCTTGTAGTATAACAAAATCTGCAGTTAAGTTCCTCTCTTTTAACTGAATGCCACAACACTCAAGATCCTCCACTGCTCTACCTGCTCGAGCAGTGCACTGATACAAGCACCCATACTACTGAATGCAGTTCCAGGCTCCCCCTCCTTATTCCTGAACACATACACTAATTTTAATACCCTCAAATCCTGCACTTACCTCCCCACACTGCTCAAAGTATCTACCAACTGGCCTATAACTGAGCCCTCATCCACTGATGCTGCTGCTGTTATCTAATTATCCCCTTCATTGACCCTCTCCTTATCTCCCCTTCTACTACACTGCAACACAGGTAACTCCCTCCTCTGATTGTTGTCCTCACTATTCTATATTACCAATTTCCTAAAACTGTTGCTCTTGCCCACAATGCAACTGCTCGAGTGCACAATAGGGTGCAATCTGCTACCGCACATTCTTGCAAGTGCATCCCCAACTACTACTTGCTGCCAATAGACCACACCTCACAGACACTACCTCACAATCACTCCACTTTGACACATACTGCACCTACAGATCCTTTCATGTTTCGAGCTCCTCCATACACACACAACACCCTCTAACACACAGGCATACACCCTTATCCCCCCTGCTCATACACACTGCTGCTCCCTGCAACAAACATATGTACCCCATAGCTGAACACAGTGTTCAGTTTCTTTTTCTAATACTCGAGGACACTCACCCCACAACTTAACAATACTAACACACGCTAGCACAATCATATAGATAAACATATATAACACTTATATTTATGTGTATATATACACTAATTTTATATAACACAACCTCTAATGTAGGTTATACTCATACCCTCACCAAGGCTCGAACACTTGGTGGGCACTATTGTGTATCACTCCATGATACACCACCCAAAGCTTAAGAAACATCAAACACATATATTTTTTATATCTAAATAACTAATATATACATATAAATCTATTATTTAGTAAAGAGTGACACTAATTGGGCAAAACCCCCAAATTTGAGGCAAAAAACAATATTCCATAAGAAAAATCATAGATCTAGATAAATGAGGGCTTCTAGCACCTAGATCTAGCCCTAGAAAGCAAATTCCACCTATGTGAGGGTTCCTATAGGTCCAATGAGTGTTCTTAACCATAACTAGAGTAGAAAATAGAAAATTATCTAGGTTTTGAGTGACCTCCTTGAAGAACTCTGAATTTGGACACGAGGAAGATGAAGCGGACACGATCCTCAATACTTGGACTCCTCTTCAAGCTTCCTCTAGCAATGCCAAGATCCTTAGCCTCCTTGGAAAATAAAAATGTGAGGGATAAAATTTGGGAATTGGTGGATTAAGATTTTCTCTAATTTTGGGGATGAACAAATTAGGAATGAAATGAAGATTATTCATGAATGAAGAGGCTTATATAAGCTTCCTCTAGGGTTAGGGTTAAGTTGAGGAATATTTGAATTGACACTACTGCCCCTCTCATTCTTTCATGAATAGAATCAACTAATCCTATAGAATGAATATTCTATTCTTGAGTCTAAATAGGTTTAATAGACTTAATCTAGTCATGACTAACTAATGACTCAAGTCAAATAGTCTAAACTCAATAACTAACTCATTCTCCTAAACTAATGAGTCAAACCTTGACTAACTAATTAATTAAATCAATATGTCAAGTCAAGTCTAGTTAGGTCCACTAATGTCAAGTCTAATTAAAATAGACTAAAAAATAACCAATAATAATATTAATCATCAATATATATAATATTTATACTAATGCAAAAGGACAAAAATACTCATATTCTGAAAATATGGTAGTGACACTTCTGCTAGTCTGCCTCGGCCGTTCGGGTCTGTTTTGGTTTTGGAGGTTTGGGACATGGGCAATGCTACAATTACAACCAACCCCCATACAACCTTCCTACAACCGCCACGTGTCAGCCGTCTATTGGGAGAGAGAGAGGGGAGAGGTGGGGCTGAGTGGAACCATGCTAGTAGGGGGGGAGAGGTTGTATGGGGGTTGTAGGCATTTGGATGTAAACTCAACATTATTCTTGGGACATAGATGGTTGCTCAGAAGGTTTGTTGTGATGTTCAATGTTTGAACAATAGTCCGTTAATTCTTTTGACTTTCTATATTAATATATAATTTAAATATTAGTATTATTGTTAATTTTTTATATAATATGTCATCAACTAAAAATATAATTATTTACTGATGAAAAGGTACCGATATGGTAGGAATCCCTTTCTTTGGAGGAACATTTATTTCATCTTTTTAAGGAGTCTTGATTGGTTCATGAACCTTTGACGCTTCCAATTTCTCTCTCACGCTTGAACCAAGCTTTCCTTCGTCGGGTTTATCTTCATCATAACCATTGTTCTTGTTATGCTTTTTTGGGGTAATTTTGTAAACTCATTCAATAGGAGGGAGCAACAATAGGACTTGTTGTTTGTGTAATCCCATAAATACACGTTATTAACTAAAAATATAATTATTTAAAGATGAAAATGTTATTTAGTAACCCTTCGTAACTCTCTCTCTCTCTCTCTCTCTCTCTCTCTCTCTCTCTCTACGTACATTATTATATAATAAACATATCCAGATCTCTCTCTCTCCTTGTAGACGATAGACATCTCGGAGGGCATCATTGCACTTGAAAGCAAGAAAGGTCCCAGACATTGATCCTAATTTTGCAAACCCCATTTTTTCAAACCTTAAAAAATGCTTCTTTTTCTTTTTGCAGTTGCAGATTGGGATATGGACGTGAGCCCCTTCCCCTTATCGTCCTCGTCATCGACGATGAACTCGGCCCGATCGATGCTTGTGTTGTCCAACCCTGACGGATGGACCGGAACGAAAAGAAGAAGCTTGTGAAGTAGGTGACTGGCTGACACAACGACACAGAGCTCCACCTGGCGACTCAAAAAGGGGATCTGACGGTGGAGCAACATATCCTTGACGAGATTGACGTACAGATGATGGGGCCATCGGTACATTCGTGTTCGACGAGGAGGTCATCGAGATCCGGTACGTCGTCGTCAACGAGATATGTGTGTCCTCGTTTTTTGTGTCAGAGGATAAGGGTTTCTTGGACGTGGTGGTAGAGCTACTCAAGTACTTGGACCTGGAGGGAATTGAGAGGAAGAACATGTTGAACGTATATATGCACTCACATACAAATAAAATTGGCATTGGTATTCCATTTAGCTCTGGCTTTATGTTTCATGAAGATAGATGAATACAATTCCTCAAGTCATATCGTCTTACATACATGGATTTATGTACCATGGAGATGCTTGCACTATGACTGATGTCTGAGACACAACTTTCTAAATTATAGACAAAATGACACGATTATATATGTATGTCTTTGTAAATACACATAGCATGAAAGATTCATATCAGGATGACAATCATAAATTCCTGTTAAGTTTTTTGTGGAGCTTTCTCATGCTCCATAGCCAACCCGACTTTGATTGTAGAAGGTTTGTCATAACTGTTTTCCAAATTTTTTATATATACTATTATTATCACCTTTTAAAAACTAAAGTAAATAATATAATTTATTTTTATATAAGAAAGGAAATTGCTTCATCTACTAGCTTGTCACCTACTATCTTATCACCTAGTTACTTGTCACATCTTTCCTTCACCTTCTTACATAGGGTCAGCCACATCCCTTCAATTCCTTCCATTCGCTTATTTTCTTACTTATATTTCCTTCTCCTTTCTTCTTACTTCTTTCTTAAGACTTATTCTCTTTCTTATTCCTTTCTTCTTCCTTTACTTCTCTTTCTCTCATTCTCTTAAAAAAACAAGAAAGAGAGCGCGCGCACACACACAAACACACACCCACCTTTTCTTAGCTAGAAATCGGAGCACACACCACCCCTAGCCAAAAGAAAAAGAGCACACAACTCCTCCTTATCTTGTAACACCATGACAAGTCCACATTTTACTCAAAATTTTAATTTCTAAGCTATATTGTCAATCCATTTCTTTAATCAAACTATGCTTACATATGTTGTTCTAGCTTTTAAAAGTTTAAACCCATGCATGTTTATCTTTGTGTTTTAATATGGATTCAAGAGTAGGACACAAGTATATATACACCAATGTGATTGTAGGACACGAAAATAATATTTGTATATGTATATATGTATACATATTATTTATGTCAAGTATTGCTATAATTACATGAATGAACGATTATCTATGTGTAAATATACAAATATAGACCTAGAAGAACGTGTTCTAAAAATTATCATATAGTAAGTCGTAATTTCGTATCGATGTCAAATTCCAAAAAAAATTGATCCATAGACACGGCTCAATCCCCCCATAGAAAGAAAAAAAGACGTTTATAAACCAAATCACACTCTACGAAGTAAGTTTTTTTGGCAATATAGAAGCAAAAGCCTAATTTTGGAGGAGTTGGAACAAAATAGTACCAAAATTGATCAGAATGATCTGGAGAGTTAGGGTTTGGGAGAGGAGGAGGAGGAAGAAGAAAAAGGTCTTTCTCTCTCCTCTCGATTTTGAGAGAAGTACTTTGTCGGAATATATATGAGAAATTACCCTCCTTTATATATACTCTACTCACCTATTTATATATATATTACATGACGTGGGCTGCCGATGCAAATAGGATCTTCCGCTAGTCTGGCTCGTCCGCTCGGGTCTATTTTGGTTTTGGAGGTTTGGGACATAGACGGTTGCTCAAAAGGTTTGTTGTGCTAACTGTTCAATGTTTGAACAATAGTCAGTTAATTCTTTTGACTATCTATATTAATATATAATTTAAATGTTAGGATTATTATTTATTTTTTATAACATATCATCATCTAAAAATATAATTATTTATGATAAAATGTACCGATATGGTAGGAATCCCTTTCTTTTGAGAAACATTTATTCCATCCTTTTTGAGGAGTATTGATTGGTTCATGAACCTTTGACGCTTCCAATATCTCTCTCACGCTTGAACCAAGCTTTCCTTCGTCGAGTTTATCTTTTTCCTAACCGTTGTTCTTGTTATGCTTTGTTGGCATACTTTTGTAAGTTTATTCAACAGGAGAGAGCAACAATGGGACTTGTTGCTTATGCAATCTGATAAGGTATAACACGTTATTAACTAAAGATATAATTATTTAAAGATAAAAATATTATTTAGTAATACTTCATAACTCTCTCTCTCTCTCTCTCTCTCTCTCTCTCTCTCTCTCTTTCTGTGTGTGTGTGTGTGTGTGTGTGTGTATTATTATATAATAAACATAGCTAGATGTATTATTGATTACCTTTCATTGCAGATGATGGACATCCCAGAGGGCATCACGGCGCTTGAAATCAAGAAAGGTCCCAAACCTTGATCCTAATTTGGCAAACCCTATTTTTTCAAACCTTAAAAATTATTTTTTATGTGGTAGATTGGGATGCGGATGCGAGCCCCTTCCCCTTGTTGACCTCGTCATCGACGACAAACTCGGTCCCGTCGGCGCTTGTGATGTCCAACTCCGACGGATGGACCAGAACGTGAAAAAGTTTGTGAGGTATGTGATTGTCTGACATTATGACACCGAGCTCCATATGGCGACTCAAAGAGGGGATCTGGCGGTGAAGCAACATATCCTTGGTGAGATCGACATGAAGATGAAGGGGTCGTCAATGCATCCGTGTTCGACGCGAAGGTCGTCGAGATCCGGTAAGTCGTCGTCAAATAGGTCTGTGTGACCTTGTTGTTTGTGGCGGAGGATAAGGGTTTCTTGGACGTGGTGGTACAACTGCTCAAGTACTTGGGCAGGGAGGGAATTGAGAGAAAGAACATGTCAAACATATATATATATATATATATATATATATATATATATATATATTCCTTTTATCTCTGGCTTTATGTTCCATGAAGATAGATGAATGCAATTCCTCTAGCCATACGATCTTAAATACATGGCTTTATGTGCCATGGAGATGCATGCACTATGACTGATGTCTAACACGCAACTTTCTAAATTCTAGACAAAAATGTCACGATTATATATGCATGTCTTTGTAAATACACATATCATGATGTACTTGGCACAAGCATAAAAAATTTATATTAGGATGATAGTCATAAAATCTTGTCAAGTTTTTTTGTGGAGCTTTCTCATGCTTTATAGCCAACCCAACTTTGATTGCAGAAGGTTTTTCATAATTCTCTTCCTAAAATTCTATATATACTATTATTATCATCTTTTAAAAACTAAAGTAGATAATATAATTTATTATTATTATATAAGAGGAGTCTGTTTTACCTACTAGCTTGCCACCTCTCTCCTTCACCTCAGGGTTATCCACCTCCCTTCCATTCCTTCCATTCAATTCTTCTTACTTATCTTTTCTTTTCCTTTCTTCTCACTTATTCCTTAAGACTTCTTCTCTTTCTTATTATTTTCTTCTTTCTTTACTTTTCTCTCTCATTCTCCTAAAAAAAACAAGCGCACACACACACAAACACATACCCTTTTCCTAGCTAGAAATCGAGAGAACACACCACCCCTAGCCAAAAGAAAGAGAGCACACAACACCTTCTTCTAATCTTATAACACCAAGTAAAGTCCTCATTATACTCAAAATTTTAATTTCTAAGCTATGTTGTCAATCCATTTCTTTATTCAAACTATGCTTATATATGTTGTTCTAGGCTTTTAAAAGTTTAATCCAAGCATGTTTATATTCATGTTTCAATATAGATTTAAGAGTATGACACAAGTATATATACATCGATGTGATCGTAGGACCCAAAAATAATATTTGTATGTGTATATGTATATATGTATACATGTTACTTATGTCAAGTATTGCTATAATTACATGCATGCACAATTATCTATGTGTACATATACAAACATAGACCTAGAAGAACGTGTTCTAAAAATTATCATATAGGCTAAGTCGTATACGATTTACATATTGGTACCGACTTACGTAACTAACCATAGTGCTAACGAAACCTATTTTTATAGTATTACTAAGAGACTAACAAGTTTAAGTTTCCTATACCTAAGATTTATAGTACTATATAACTCAGAGAAACCTAGAGTTATATATCGGATTATGGAATGATCAATATATACCTTGGAACCAAGGATATCGAATTAAACCAAACATGTATTTTTATTGCTAGGTTATTCGAGTTGGACTAATTATTTCATATTAACTGAAGTCTATTTTAAGGCTTAGTATCAATTTTCTGGGATTTTCTACTTTTACTTGATAAGTATCGAAGCTAGGTATTTATTTCTACTATATAGCTTATCGTACCTAAGTTAATAAAATGATCAATATCTTACAAATATATTTATTTGTAAAATTTGTGGTTTATATGTGAAAGTATCATTGGTTTATTTTATTATTTAGTAATTAAGTTTCATTTTGAACTATGTGTTTCAAACCTACGTATTTTTTATTAGTTTGGAAGATTAAGTATAGTAATTGCTAAAGTAGCCAAGATAAGAAGAATATCTTCTTCTTAGTATTTTTGCTTTGTCTACTTGATTATATATAGTGCGTGTGTACAGTGTTGAGTTATTCCACCGAAGGAGTTTTAACCCAAGAAAATTCTACGGAGAATTATTCCAGGTCGATATATTACCTGTGAAATTGTTGAAGCTCAAAATATAAAGGAGACTACCAAAAATTCTAATTTTTTAGAAGATAACATATTTTCGAAACTAGTAATTTTTTTATCATAATAAACCCTAATCTAGATAGTCATATGTTAGTTAGAGACAGACTCTCGACAATTCTGAATATACTTAGGGGAAAGTTTTGGACTCGTGACACAGATACATAGACACACAAGTGAAACTAATGTGTAATTCCAGTTGTATTTGTCCTGTTCTGATAGATGAAATATAATGTTGAGTTGTATCCTCGTACTACGTGATACTTAGCACACGTATCGAGATACATACTTTGTCTTATTTCTGTAAACCCCCCGATTTTTCAAAAATTTCAAAACTGGATTTTTCACAATTTACTGGAATTTTCTGTAATTTAAAAGCAGGGTTTTAATTATTAAATGATTTTTAAATGATAATAAACAATATTAAAATATTATGAAAATAATATTTTATGGTGTAAAATAGAAAACTGGACTTAGGATAATTTTTCTGGAATTTATTGGGCCCCGGACCTATTTTTTAAACACCTAAAAATCATTATTGAATTAATTATTTAATTATATTGATTTAATTATTTAATTATTTATTTTTAAATAATAAAAACCCAAACCCGAGCCCGGCCCAGTCCCCTAGCGAGTCGGGTCGGATCCGCCAGACCCGAACCGAGGCTCGTTACCCGACCCGGTTCCCTTTCCCCCACGACCCAGCCCCCTTGCCCGCGTCTGGCGCCGCGCCGCCCGCCGCTCCGCCCGGGCTGCCCGCCCGCGTCCCACGCCACCATGACCGCCTCGTCGACCGCCCCTCTCGGCCAAACCTCCCCCTCCCCAGCCCTTTAAATCTCCCCCTCCACCGCCTCGAACCACCCCTTCCCGCCGGGCCAGCTCCGCCCTCTCCCACCCAGACCACCGCCACGACGCCGCCGGCCCTCCTCCTCCGCTGCCACCGCCGCAGGGCTCCGCCCCTTCTCCTCCTTCCTCCCTCCTCCTCTCGACTTCAACAGCAGCTCCAGCGCCGCCTCGGCCGGCCTCCAGCGCCGCACAGCGCGCCTCCGGCCGCCCCGGGTCCCCTCCGCCTCCGCCTCCGCCGCGTGCCCCAGCTCCTCCGCCTCAGCCGCCCGGCCGCCCAGCCGCCGTCCCCGCCGCCTGAAAACCCTAGCCCTGAACCCTAGGACACGGACACTGGACATAGGACACAGTGTCCTGTGTCGTGTCGGACACGATTTTGCCCTATTTTTCGGGTCCCTTTCAGGTGCGTGTAACTTCTTGCTCGTAGCTCTGTTTTTGATTCCGTAAATTGCGTTGCGAAGCCTGTATGACCCTCTCGGTGCCCGGATAAACTGTTCGGGGCATCGCGTCCTGTGGTGATCGCACACCGCGATCCAAAAACAGGAAAAATAATATCCCGATTCACCCCGGAACTGGGTACGCCCCGCCAAACGGGACAACTTGGTCGCGCACGGTCTTCACAGATACGTGCGCGTCGTCGATACGGACGTACGGGATTTCGCAGAAGCTGATTCGGATGTGCGTGCACACCGGGATCAACGCGTATCCGCGGACACCGTCCCGTATCCGTCAATTCTGGAGCACGCTGTAACTTTGTGTACACACGTCGGATCGAGACGAAACTTATACCATCGGACTCGTAGCAATACGCTGGTCCCGTGACCCAAGTTTGGTTCAATTTTGAGAACGTTGACAAAATCGCATTTCGTGGGCCCCACCTGCTCTACTTGACGGGCGATTTTATGATCGGCTCTTCAGAATTCAATTCTGGAAGTTCCGTTGGGTTCGTATCATCGTTCCTGACTTGTTGACACTAAGTTTGGCAAATTTGGAGACCTTTGACCCTGACACATTTTTCGGTGCAAAGCGGGCCCACATGTGGATCCCGTTTTGACCCAAAACTGCCATTTTTGCCCTTGTCTTCAAATTGGACCCAAGGACAGGTGTTTCTAGCTGATTGATATTTTCTGGATCTGATGGTGATATTTATTACAGCAACCGAAGTACCGTCTGCAAATCCAGCTGAAGTCAGAACCGCAAACATAGCCGGAACCACAGGCAAGTGTACCTTGCCAAACCCTGCAACTTGCTACTTATTTTTCTTGACTTGTTTATACATCAGTGGACAAGTAAAGCTTGCCAAATTGCAGTAATTCTTGTTATAGAACTTGCCTGAATTCTTGTTTAAATGCATATAAACCTGTTTAACTGTTAAAACCCAGGACCGAGTTGCTTACTTAGCGTCCGATTACCAGTCGGGTGCCAACTCCGTACGCGGAGTTGTGTAACGTCACATAGAGATGGATATCGAGACCCGATAATTCTCGTACTTGTCTTATCAAGTACTCTAGAACCCAGGACACTTGACACTATTCATGAGACAGAGTCTTCCTGAGACATTCATGGTGATTCTGTATAGGATACAGGACTGGACAGAGATATTTTATAGACAGTATGACTTGTTGCATTAGCTATGATCCCGATGACATAGACATGAGACGTTATGGTCATGGTATGCGTGATTACATTGGGTGGGGAGAGACACACATGCTACAGGTTGATTATATATTATGCCGGCGTCTTAAGTCTCACTATGAGCTAGACAACTACATGATATCACTGCTACCGGCTCCCCGACACAGAGCTTGTAGTAGTTTCAGCCTGAGTTTCTTGTGCTGCTCTCATACTGCATATCACTTAGCTGGTTACATAGTTTACCCTATTGCTTATTTATTTCTGCACTGCTTATATTTTGGCTTGTATTATCTGTACCTTGCTATGTCCCCTGAGGACCTGGAATGGATGATGTCCCCAGGTATAGCTGAGGAGATCCATCCAGAGATACACCGTACATGAGCACTTCCAGGAGCTGTACCAGGATCTGAGGACGAGATCGTACCAGAGGACTTCTCTTGAGCAGTGGTTGTATGTAGTCAGTTATTTCTATTTCCAGTTGATTATTTCCGGTCTATTTTTATTTGTTGTACCAGACATAATCTCGGATTATTCACCGAGATATTTATTGAGATTTGATAGTTATTTATTCTTTTGCATTATTTCTGGCATTTAATCTGTGATTATCTGTTGTGGATGAGATTAGAATAACCTGGGACTTGTAACAATTGCTTTAATTCCTGTTAGACTACAGCTTAAGCATGCCCTGATGGATCCATTAAATTGGGTTGTCCATCGGTGCGTGCTGCTGGCCATTGCTCACGTCTCTAGTCCCTCGACATTTTGGGACTGTGGCGTGACATGGTTTTTGTGGTGGCCCATGCAGGTCACGACTAAATTGTTCGGTTTCAACTCAGGGACCGAATAGGCATGCAATAAGATAGGATAAGTTTTAGGCTCTCATCCACTTGCTTGAAACGTTCTTGATATCCATATCGACTTCGAATTAACTCCTCGACTTGCATCCTGCCTTGATTCCTGTGCGCCTCTTATTGTTTATTTTTGTTACAGGGTTATGGATTCACGAGCAAACGACGGGACTCCCATAACGTCACCACGAGATGCTGAGGTAACCAACGAAGACGAAGTAACACCAGTGGATGGAGGACAGTCAGCTCAACAACATGCCTCGAGAATCCAGCAAGATGACGTTCCACCAACGACGCCAGTTACTCCATCAATGCCCGTAATTCCACCAGGGCAGGCCATGGACGGACAGCAGATGTTTCAAATGGTCTATGCAATAATGCAAGCTCAACAAGAGGCTTTGAGTCGCAGCCTAATAACTGCACTGGAGCAGGCCAACCTACCAGCTCGACGGCCAACAACGGGCTCTATCACCGACTTTCGCCAGCTGAAGCCCCGTACATTCTCAGGCAAAGAAGAGCCCACTGAAGTTCATGAGTGGCTCACCAACACTCAACATCAATTAGAAGCAGCTGAGCTTCCAAAGGAGCGTTGAATGACTGTCGTCAGAATATAATTGACGGATAATACATATCACTGGTGGCTATCCGAGGAGGCACGGCTCGGACCAGACCGAGCCACTTGGAAAGAGTTCTCTAGACTCTTCCAGAAGATGTACATTCCAGCTATCGCTCGATTAGAACTTCGGAACAAGTTCAATCACCTCACTCAGGATGCTAAGACGGTGGAAGAGTACAACGCTGAGTTCATTCGCCTAAGTCGCTTCACCCCAACATTGATCCCGACAGAAGAAGAGAAGGCTGAGAAATTCTTCGACGGACTAAACATTGAGCTACAGAAACTGATTGGATCCGTTGCACCTACTTCGTACTCGGACGTCCTTGCTGCAGCGCGACGCATTGAGCGCGTCATCAGGAGAGAGACTAGTCTGAAACGGACTTCCACTTCAGCACCACAGGAAGAAGTTGCAAAAAAAAACCTCACATACACCAGCCACCAGAAGCATCTCCACAGACAATACCTGTTTGTCCATATTGTCGCAAGCAAGGCCATACTGAGGACGAGTGCAGACAAAAGAAGAGATTATGCATAGTCTGTGGATCCAGTCAGCATTTATTGAAGGAATGCCCTGAGCGTCGAGAAAGAGCACCAAATGGTGACCAGAAAGCGTTACCAATACCGAGGCCAGTCTATCCAGCATTGGGAGCACCGCAAACGAAAGTTCAAGAAGTCCTACCACCAGCTCCAGGAGGGTACCAGCCGAGGCCACCCTTGATACCCCAGGAACTACTCTTCCAGCAGGCTCAGCAACAGAAAAATCGACTGCAAGGACGCGAGCAAGCCCTGGCGATGACAGTGGAGAACGCGCCGACTCGTGGAATAGCTGATGCGCGTAAGTGATTTGTAGTTATCCGTTTCTAGTGTTGTGTAGTTCGTGCTTATTGGTTCGTGACCTCAGCCCCAACCTAGTAATTTGCAACTTGTTAATAATAACCTGGTTTTCATAAAGGTTGTAGTTCTTTTACTTTAACTAGATTTTCTCTGGAAAGTGTATAACTTTCATTTTTAGGGAAACGGTATTTCCCTAAGTATCTTGTGACGTATTTCGAACAGTGTTTGTGACCTCGTCATCTCTGTTGACCGGTTATTCTTTGATTGCGAGGACGCAATCCTCTTAAGGGGGGTAGATTGTAAACCCCCTGATTTTTCAAAATTTTCAAAACTGGATTTTTCACAATTTACTGGAATTTTCTGGGAATTTTCTGTAATTTAAAAACAGAGTTTTAATTATTAAATGATTTTTAAATGATAATAAACAATATTAAAATATTATGAAAATAATATTTTATGGTGTAAAATAGAAAACTGGACTTAGGGTAATTTTTCTGGAATTTATTGGGCCCCGGACCTATTTTTTAAACACCTAAAAATCATTATTGAATTAATTATTTAATTATTTAATTATTTATTTTTAAATAATAAAAACCCAAACCCGAGCCCGGCCTGGCCGATTGGGCCCGAGCCCGGCCCAGTCCCCTAGCGGGTCGGGTCGGATCCGCCAGACCCGACCCGAGGCCCGTTACCCGACCCGGTTCCCTTTCCCCCACGACCCAGCCCCCTTGCCCGCGTCCGGTGCCGCGCCGCCCGCCGCTCCGCCCGGGCCGCCCGCCCGCGTCCCACGCCGCCATGATCGCCTCGTCGACCGCCCCCCTCGGCCAAACCTCCCCCTCCCCAGCCCTTTAAATCTCCTCCTCCACCGCCTCGAACCACCCCTCCCCGCCGGGCCAGCTCCGCCCTCTCCCACCCAGACCACCGCCACGACGCCGCCGGCCCTCCTCCTCCACTGCCACCGCCGCAGGGCTCCGCCCCCTTCTCCTCCTTCCTCCCTCCTCCTCTCGACTTCAACAGCAGCTCCAGCGCCGCCTCGGCCGGCCTCCAACGCCGCACAGCGCGCCTCCGGCCGCCCCGGGTCCCCTCCGCCTCCGCCGCGTGCCCCAGCTCCTCCGCCTCAGCCGCCCGGCCGCCCAGCCGCCGTCCCCGTCGCCTGAAAACCCTAGCCCTGAACCCTAGGACACGGACACTGGACCCAGGACACAGTGTCCTGTGTCGTGTCGGACACGATTTTGCCCTATTTTTCGGGCCCCTTTCAGGTGCGTGTAACTTTTTGCTCGTAGCTCTGTTTTTGATTCCGTAAATTGCGTTGCGAAGCCTGTATGACCCTCTCGGTGCCCGGATAAGCCGTTCGGGGCATCGCGTCCTGTGGTGATCGTACACCGCGATCCAAAAACTGGAAAAATAACACCCTGATTCACCCAGGAACTGGGTACGCCCCGCCAAACGGGACGACTTGGTCGCACGTGGTCTTCACAGATACGTGCGCGTCATCGATACGGACGTGCAGGATTTTGCAGAAGCTGATTCGGATGTGCGTGCACACCGGGATCAACGCGTATCCGCGAACACCGTCCCGTATCCGTCAATTCTGGAGCACGCTGTAACTTTGTGTACACATGTCAGATCGAGACAAAACTTGCACCATCGGACTCGTAGCAATACGCTGGTCCCGTGACCCAAGTTTGGTTCAATTCTGAGAACGTTGACAAAATCGCGTATCGTGGGCCCCACAAGCTCCACTTGACGGGCGATTTTGTGATCGGCTCTTCAGAATTGAATTCTGGAAGTTTCATTGGGTTCGTATCATCGTTCCTGACTTGTTGACACTAAGTTTAGCGAATTTGGAGACTTTCACCCTGACACATTTTTCGGTGCAAAGCGGACCCACATTTGGACCCCGTTTTGACCCAAAACTGTCGTTTTTGTCCTTGTCTCCAAATTGGACCCAAGGACAGACGTTTCTAGCTGATTGATATTTTCTGGATCTGATGGTGATGTTTATTACAGCAACCGGAGTACCGTCTGCAAATCCAGCTGAAGTCAGAACCGCAAACATAGCAGGAACCACAGGCAAGTGTACCTTGCCAAACCTTGCAGCTTGCTATTTATTTTTCTTGACTTATTTATACATCAGTGGGCAAGTAAAGCTTGCCAAATTGCAGTAATTCTTGTTATAGAACTTGCCTGAATTCTTGTTTAAATGCATATAAACCTGTTTAACTGTTAAAACCCAGGACCGAGTGGCTTACTTAGCGTCCGATTACCAGTCGGGTGCCAACTCCGTATGCGGAGTTGTGTAATGTCACATAGAGATGGATATCGAGACCCGATAATTCTCGTACTTGTCTTATCAAGTACTCTAGAACCCAGGACACTTGACACTATTCATGAGACAGAGTCTTCCTGAGACATTCATGGTGATTCTGTATAGGATACAGGACTGGACAGAGATATTTTATAGACAGTATGACTTGTTGCATTAGCTATGATCCCGATGACATAGACATGAGACGTTATGGTCATGGTATGCGTGATTACATTGGGTGGGGAGAGACACACATGCTACAGGTTGATTATATATTATGCCGGCGTCTTAAGTCTCACTACGAGCTAGACAACTACATGATATCACTGCTACCGGCTCCCCGACACAGAGCTTGTAGTAGTTTCAGCCTGAGTTTCTTGTGCTGCTCTCATACTGCATATCACTTAGCTGGTTACATAGTTTACCCTATTGCTTATTTATTTCTGCACTGCTTATATTTTGGCTTGTATTATCTGTACCTTGCTATGTCCCCTGAGGACCTGGAATGGATGATGTCCCCAGGTATAGCTGAGGAGATCCATCCAGAGATACACCGTACAGGAGCACTTCCAGGAGCTGTACCAGGATCTGAGGACGAGATCGTACCAGAGGACTTCTCTTGAGCAGTGGTTGTATGTAGTCAGTTATTTCTATTTCCAGTTGATTATTTCCGGTCTATTTTTATTTGTTGTACCAGACATAATCTCGGATTATTCACCGAGATATTTATTGAGATTTGATAGTTATTTATTCTTTTGCATTATTTCTGGCATTTAATCTGTGATTATCTGTTGTGGATGAGATTAGAATAACCTGGAACTTGTAACAATTGCTCTAATTCCTGTTAGACTATAACTTAAGCATGCCCTGATGGATCCATTAAATTGGGTTGTCCATCGGTGCGTGCTGCTGGCCATTGCTCACGTCTCCAGTCCCTCAGCATTTTGGGACTGGGCGTGACAATTTCAATAGATGATTTTTTTTTTACTGAATAGTATCCTCACATTTACGTGATACCCAGGGTACACGGATCGAGATTATTACCTGAGTTAGGAATTTTTTTTTTAAATAAGATAATATAATTAGAAATTATTTATGATTGTATAATAGAACATGGGCGGTGGAGGGACAAAATGGATCACACCTATGAATTATAATATAAATAATGCCAAAGGCGATCAATACCTCTTACATCATTCAACAAGGCCTTGCAAAGGGATGGTATGAGTGCTTAGCTCACTTACCTCTGCACAATACCTGGATGTGCATATTTTGGTGTTTAATGATATGTTTCATATTTCCTTCCTGTATGAGAGGGGCAGGGCCATCAAGCACCGTGCCATCCAAAAACAACATCATTCCGGATAAATAGAATTATTGTATAGAAACTAGTCAAGTGTAATATCCAAAGATTGTTCTCCAAATAGCATCATCATTTAGGTAGATTGTATTATGATTGTGATTATGATTGTGATTGTGACTGTAACTGTGACTATTAGGCCATAAGAATAGTTTGGATACTATAAACTAACTAGAATACGAATATGTCAGAGTCTTATTTCAAGTTATCACTATAATACGTCCTTATGATTGGTTTATTTTATCTTCCTATCTGAGTATTGTATCATGATTTTTTATCATATATTGTTATATTTCACTTACCTCATTGTCACGCCTAGTACCGGAATACGGAGAACGGGGTATGACACGGCCAACTACGCATTATGGAATACCAAAGTAACCTACAATACGATCAATGTTGTCTAGAGAAAAGGGGGTGCATGCTACAATCAAGTCACCTAGGGTTGCACAGAATATCTATGTCTCAATCAATCAAACAAGAAACAGTAAGAATGAGCATGTGAGATAAAGTAGTAAGGCATCCCCGATGCTCTATCAGAATGATCATGAAACTAGTTATACATGATTATATACTAGTACAGAGCCAAAAGTACATAACCATATATCTATCATGGTCTAATGATTACAATTATGTAAAGAAACTAAATATCCAGAATATTCGGCTAAACAGGTGTCTGTGGCTAAACGCTAAAAGTGGTACAAAATGATGTATCATAGTGGTAAAGAAAAAATCCACTCAAGTCCCTCAGAGGCCATTCTCCTGGTGCGCACCGTCGGTCAGATATATGACAGGATCCTCGGGCTCTGCTACTGAACCTGACCGGTCAAAACCAGCGAGGTCAGGCCCCGATAACAAGTACTACAAAGAGGCACAAGTGAATGAACCAAAACCTAATAAAATATATAATAAGATCCGTGCCATAATCATAGGTGTATAACCTATCATCTAGGAAGTATGGCATCTCTACAACCAAATAAGGACAAGAGGTGCCGCACTACGTCGAGATAGGGTACGACTCATCAATTATGTTTAGGTGTAAACTCCCTCACCCAAAATAGGTATTTTGTGTATATTTTATATTATTATATTTATTATAGATGTTGAATTTATTTAGAGTATTCTCTTAGTTAATTAGAAAATAATTTTTTTTAGTATATTTACTTATATAAATATTTATTTAGAATTATTTTTAGGCTATTTTAGATTATTGAAGATTTTTCCATAATTTTTAGTTAATTAAAAACTAGTAACACTAATTTTTTAGGACTTTGAAGAATTTATTTTATGTTCAAACTTAATTAAAAATATTCTAAAATTTTATTTTAGGTTCTAAAGAGTCAAATATATTTTCTAGGATTTTCTGGGAATTTTCTGAATAATTTTAGTATTTATTGGGAGTTATTTAGACTAATAACTAATTTTTAGGACTTGTAGAATTTATTTTGCAATCCCAGGAATATAGAATGGACCCACGTTATTTTCTAGGGTTTATAATATTATTATATATTTTCTGAAATTATTTCAGAATTTTTGGAATAATGTTAGTATTTATTTTTAGTTAAATGGGTAAAACTAATGTTTAGAGCTTCTCCTAAATATAGTAGTAAATCTATGAATATAAAATTATCCTAAATATTTTTCTAGGGTTTTTAGGTTCAAAATATATTTTTTTGTAATTTTTCCAGATTTTTATGATTATTTTAATATTTATTTTGAGTTATTTAGATTTAAAATGACTTAAATAATATTTTGATAAAGGCAAATAAAAAATAAATAATATAACAAAAACTATCCAATCAGATTCTGACACGTGTCAGCCTATAAAAATCCTTTCAGCCGCAGGTACATCCCTATATATATATATTATTATAACCCTAAATATCCCATTATTTTAGAGAGAGAGATTTTGGAGAATTGCCATCTTAGGTTCCTTCATCTTCCACAAGCCATTGCGCATAGCTCCGGACTCCAAACGAGGCCTAGTTTCTTGCGTTAGAAAGATATTGAGGTTAGATTTCTGATTATATAATTTATTTTATGAAATTATGAGTATTACATTCTGGAAAATTCGTAGAGCACAGCTTATCCGAAAATAGATGTGTTTCAATATTTTCGCGATTCCGGGAGAACTAGAAATCAGAATCATGAACCGTTTAAAGTTTCGGAAAGCTAATATCGAGATCATTGACATATATTTTTCTTAGAATTTAATTTGAAGTATTTATATACTGTTAATTCTGTAGAACTTCTAGGTTAGAGTTTAACCATCGGTGCACAATACAAAATTTGTATGTGCCATAATTTCCAAACGAATTTGAATTCGAACGAGCCATAAATTTTAGCATATTTTTAACGCTGAAATCTACAGGAAATCATGCATGAAAGTTGAGTTTGTGTCGGTTGACTTTTCGGTCAACAGATTGCCTCGATTTGCGTGCCACGAGTCTCAAGTTGATAAAATTTAGTTTCTTTGGACAAAATTTAGGAATTAACATAAAAATCAAAATAATAAGATTAAAATAGGATTTTAGAGTAATTATTCTAGAATTAAATAAATTAAAATAAATTATCTTTTGACGTGATAAATTTGTAATACATAGGCTATTTGGACTGTGACTTGGACTCTGATTCATACCAGCAGCAGGACCCCAGGCAAGATACCTTACCAAATTATTTATAGTACTTTGCATGCTATTTATATTTCTGTTTATTTATTTTATTTCTGTATAGTTCTTGCATGTGTAGTTTTTCTCCAGTCATTACTATGTATTAGATATGTTGACACACATATGGCACCTAGTATCATGGGAGGACAATCATTAGGCGTATGGGCTTTTAACCACTCTGGTAACACCGTAGTCACTAGCACGCACTATGGTGGGTCGTGTCCGATGGTCGCTACCCCCGCGGTATGTCGATTGATGGAGTCCGAGGGTCGCTACCCCCGCTGTATGTCAGCTGATGATGTCCACTAACGAGCGTGAGGTTGTGAGGATTAGATCGAGTAGCCTACCCTTGCCCATACGTCAAAAAGTTGTCCTCATTTGCATTCATATAGATGGTCTTATACAGCGTACTTATTTATTTTCAAATATGATGCATATTACTGTATTCAAATTGGCTCGTATTTTCTGTATCTTGTTACGTCCCTCTGAGGACCTGGTCCTCTGCCAGGTGTATCTGTTCTTGAGTAATTGCAGGAGCGCAGATTTGGATGATTACTTGTGTTGCGAGGATGTCTTCTCTTCTAGCCCATGGTCGTTAGCTGGTATTCCTATATTGTATTTGTTGTGTTGTACTTTTCCATTCGAGTTGCTAGTGGATTTGTTTCCATCCAACTATCATCCTTAGATATTTATGTTAAGATCTAGTTATATAGATGCTGGTTATTATTTATATCTGATTTTCGCGGATGAGATTTAGATTAGACCCTATGACTTGTGATACATTTTATACCACTTGTGGATTGATATTCATATTACAGCGTACGTGTGGATTTTGGTTTCCATATATTGGAGTTGCCATATCCATGCGGCTGGCATGCTTACGTGTTCCTAGTCCTATGTACTTTTGGGACTGGGGCGTGACAGTAGGCAAAGGGTATCTGCATTGTAGCTTCAGTCCATAGCCTATCGTAGCATAATAGCCCAATCCCACAACTAAACAAGGATAAGGGTTGAACCACAACACCACGATAGTCCATGTCCCTAGTCTACTAACAGATGGCACAATACACAATCAGATACAAGAGCATAATATGCCATAATACATGTTAGGATATATATATATATATATATATATATATATATATATATATATATATATATATATGTGTGTGTGTGTGTGTGTGTGTGTGTGTGTGTGTGTGTGTGTGTGTGTGTGTGTGTGTCGGATCGGGGGGCCTGCGTAAGGCCCGTGTGGGGCCTCGCTTAATCCAACGGTTGATGGGACATGGCTTTGGCGGGGCTCCAGAAAAGGATATATATATATATATATATATATATATATATATATATATATATATATATATATATATATATATATATATATATAACGTAGCTTCGGTCCATGGTTTATTATAACACAATAGCGCAACCCTACAACAAAATAAGGACAATGGTTGAACTACTGCGCCACAAAAGTCCAGTCCCTAAACTACCAACAAATGCACAAAGTCTATTTGAATCGGCCAATCAGTCATACGACTTGCTATGTGGTGTTTGGGTTATCCCAGTAATAATGCATAAATAAGGATCCTCATATCGTGCTATGTCCGAGCAGGGCTAGCTGAACCAATAATAACATATAACACGCAGAGTAGGCACTGATCCCTCGTAAGGCCACCGCGCTAAACATATTAGTAGCGGTTCCAGGCCTCCTATAGGGAGACACTGGCTCGACAAAAATTAAATTCAGATATTGCACTCCACTAGTGCAGATGATATACAATATCCTTGGTGGCCAGTCCGGCACGTCAGAATTAATGTCTGGGGTGGGTGGCATGCACTATATCATAATCTCGTTTCCTCCTAATGCTACTATGACTTTTAGTTACCTAATTAACCCTACAGTTATTGGAATCCTTTGTCGTGGTATACGAGCATCCTCTAAATAGCATACCGTAGTATGTGTATGCTAGGTACGAATCTATATTGTTGCCTGAGAGCCCAATCTGGATCCACCCAAGCGTAATGCAACAATCAATCAATATCCTGACCATGCTATAATTTATAATCAACTACAATTCCCGTTCTAGGAAAAATTGAGAACGAGTAGCACATAGCACTTAGCACATAGCGTATACAATTCAGATCAAGTGGCACCTCAGTGCACAAGTAACCCATGTAGCACACTCGGTACAAAATAAGAGTATCAGTACGGATACAAGTAGTCAAGTCAGGATATCCGACATATCAATCAGTCATATGTAATATTCTCGTCACATTGAATCACATTAATCAGGTCAAGTACACATAGTCAGTCAAATAAAACCTCTATTCTCTTGGGAGCATGTAGATCAAGCCAGGTATATAGATCATCAATCAGTCGAGTGGAATGCTCTATCACCTCATGTCATATTGGTCAGGTCAGATACACATAGTCTAAGTTTCTACTGTAACAGTCAATTAAATAGTCTAGTTAGGCCTACAGCTCTTATCAACTTTATCTCAGATAACTCATTATCCAAGAAAAATTTAAGCAATGCGAGTCACTGGGTTCAATAATACCCACAACTTATTAGGGTCAAGGGATGAAATATAAACAATCAAAAGAAAGAAACAAAACCACACAACCAACAAAATAAGCAAGTCAAGCACATAGGGCATTGCCGCATAACAAGTCTTGTCGCATGCAGGAACTGCCAAAAGCACAAGCTGCCGCATGGAACAGTCGTCGCATGCAAGCAAAAAGCTCGACGCATAGCAAGTCATGTGCATAGCATGACTGGCGCATAACAACCTTACAGAATAACAATCATGCCGCATGCACATCAGGCCACATTCATATCATGCCGCATGCACATCAGGCCACATTCATATCATGCCGTATAACAATGAGGCCGCCGACAAAACAATATCGAGTGAGCCTAGTGCATAGCGATCTGCAACATGACACCCTAGGCGCATGGAGAGATCGAACGCATAGAAAGATCAAGCCCATAGCACGGTCAGACGCATAGCTCAAAGGGCATATGCAAAACAGTCATGCGCATAACATCCATGCGCACATAAAATCCATACGCATGGCGCACATACTGCGAAGGGGTCCACGGTAGGGAAGTTCATGCCATATGGCATTGCTGTCGCATAGCCTTCCCAGTCGCATGGACTTCATTGTCCCATAACAACAATACACAAAAGTCATAAAAAACTTACATTTTTCTTTCTTTATAAGAACTTTATTTTAACTCCAAATCAAATGAAACAAAAGTCAAAATCGCATAAAATTGAATTCTCTACAACATGGAATAATTAGTATTCGAAAAATACTAAGTTTTTGGAGATCATTCCTACAAAATTTGTAAAATCCTAGTTTTTGAAACTCAGATCTACTCAAAATCATTCACCAAAATAAAAAAACACCAAATACTAAAGTTGAAGAGAATACTAAGATGAACATTTTGGATAAAAATATGTTTAATTTACTAATAATTAAAATAAATTCAAAAATTATGGCTTAACCACTTTGAGAAATATGTACTTGCCTTGGTGGCTACCTTGCCTAGCCTTCTACTCTCCAATGGATCTAAGAAATCTCTTTCTAGATCTAAGTTCTAGGGTTAGGGTTTGTGGGAGAAGGGAAAAAGGAAGAGGAAAGAAGAAGGAAAGAAAGAAATAAGAACTGAAAGAGGAGACAGAAAGAGGGTTATATATATATATATATATATATATATATATATATATATATATATATATATATATATATATATATATATACAAGGATAATCTAGTCATTACTCCTCCCAAGTAATCTTAACCATCCAAGAAAACACAAGGGTTCAATGGTCCAAAGATTGAACCGGGTCAGGTATCCATCCTACACACTGGTCCTAGTACGGATCCATAACAATTGCTAATGTGTTCACTAGTGGTCCATAGTAGTCTCTCATGATAAAACAGAAATCCAAACATAAATACAACATATATAATATAACGCCTCGCAACCGCACGGTATATTACGCTGAGTCGGATTGAAAAAGGCAATAGCTGGTTACATTTCGATTTGTTGAATTTGGGAACAAGTATTGATTTAAGTTGGCTTCATGTGCAGATCGCAAGCAAAGTTCGATGGAATCAGGTATTCGTTCATAGCAGTACTGGGATAGCTGGATTTGAGCGATAATGTCGTCTTTCTTAGTCCGATTGGTCGGATGATTTGGAGAGCACGATCTGCTCGCACGGTCATACCAATTGAGTAGATCGTGCTTTTCATCAGACCATGGGTTCAAGGGATCGGCCGTATCGGCAGGGCATGATGCTTAACGGAATCAGACTCGATGAGTGGGCTCTGTCCCTTCTCCTCTACTCCTTCATGCCTAATAATATGGAACACACATAATTGCTTGAACACTTGGACTGGAACATAGAAATTACTACACTGTGGCGTGCATAGAGTGTGCGTCGTTTGGTTGTATATGATTTGTGGCTTGAGTTAGTTTTGCGTTGGACAGTTGGAATATCTTGGTTGGAACATCAAAATTTTGGGCGGGCGAGTGAGCGTGCATCCGTGCACGAGTATCACTTGGGCGCTTTGTCATGCAAAGCGTGTAGTTGTGGTTCAAAACCGGACAACTGCATTGGTGAGGATATTGTGCCACTGTTGGGGCATTGTGCCACGAGATTGTTCTGAGCGAGGGGTGTTGCACCGATTGGAACATTGTGTCGAGAAGCGGCATAGTGCCTATGGGGATAACTTGAGATGGTGCCTTGGGATATAAGTTAGAGAATGGTTATGGATAGTTGGTTGGATGAGTCTAGGATCGTTTGGTGGGGCAAGAATGTTTGATCCTCTCGTCATACCTACTTGGTATCTGCATTGGTCACGGACAACCTGTTGCACACAGGGTTTCGTCTCCTCAAACGGGATATGCACCGGGGCACTGGGACCTTTCGTCCATGGGGAGACAAATGGTAATATGCCTTGGGCACGGTGCCGCAGTTCGATGCGACTAGGCGGACTAGCTACTCAGTGCTGGATCAAGTAGAACTGCAGTTGAATAGTCCTTTATGGCTTGGCCAGTGACTTCATATAGTTAAGAGTTGGTTTGCTTGCTTTGGTTTGGTTTGCGCTTTTCGTGTAGGCGGCGGCTACCTTGCCTCGGCAAGAGTATGTATATCGAAGATTGAATTATGAGGCTTGGATTGTGGTATCGTTCGAGGATGTATATTGAGGCTTAGATGATGGTTCGATAGGTTTCCGCGTTGCTTGGGTTTGAGTAGGATGGTTTGCATGCTAGTTTCCTTTTTGAGTTGGATATATAGCTGCTTGTCTATTGGCTTGAGTTGAATGCTTGCATGCTTAATCTGCTTTACGGTTTTCTATAACATATCATACCTATGCCATGAAATGAATCTAGAATTCAAGTAGAAAGATCACCATATAACTATTTGTATTCATTATTCTACTTAGTGTCGACTTAGATGAGTGGGTTGCCCCGCTCACCAGTACGGCTGTGTACTGACCCACGTTTATGAGAATTATTTTAGGTACGCAGGTGTAGTGGCGCTGCTTGGATATACAGGACATAATGTATGAATGGTAAGTAACTTTGTGGGCAAGAGAAAGAGCAAGAGTGTGGCATTCTCCTTTGTGGCATTTCATTTGGACCCTATCGAGAGCTTCGCTGCGTATACTCTGATGTGTGTTTGCACACAATACTTGACTTTTGTTGCAACTTGGTCATTTCGATGATAACTTTGATGTTTGACAACATAGCCTTGTGCGAGCGCAACTCCAGGCTCGTACGGTATCATGTTTCGATGAGAACGATTATCCTGAGGGAGCGCTGCAACATGGTAATTCACGTTCAGCGGGGACGATCGAGCTTGCGGAATATTAGGGCATGACATATTGGTATCAGAGTGCCCGATTCATTTCCTCAGACTTGGTCCTTTGCTTCATCATAAACTCTAAATAGCTTTGGCATGTCATTTAGCTCTTGGCTCTACTCGGTGCCGTATTGGATGTTTCATGCAATAAGTCTATATATTGCTGGTTGTGGCTGCATGTTATTTTTGTTGCGTTGCTTTCATTGGTTTTCGGTAGATCGCTTAGCATTGTTGGGCGTTGTTGCATTCGTGCAGCAAGTTGTGTGGCGTTAATGCATTTGTGCAGCAAATTGAGAGGTGTCATTGCGTTGGTTTGGCTTGTCGTTCGGGGAGTTTCTGGTTGCATCAGTGGATCAGTTGGTTGGCAGACGAGATTGGTTATGTGGCATATTATGAGTAGAAGCATCAGATGAGAATGGATAGTTGCATAAGTTGCTCGTGTAGCGAATGTGTTGGATGGAGTTCAAATTTTGGCTGGGTATATCACATAGAGCATTGGCTGAGCAGGTTTAAGTTGGCTTGGGGATATCAGGATAGCATTGCACGAGTTGCTCGTATAGCAAATGTAAGGAACAGTTGGGTATTGGGTTGTACTACTTGGAAGAGCTCGTTGCACGGGTTGCTCGTGTAGCAAAAATATCGGACGATTTGAGAATAGTTGAAAGTATTAAAAATAGAATATGGCACAAGTTGCATAGCGAGATTAACAGAAGAGTTAGATGGTTTATGTGTTGGCTGAGTTTAATGTCAGACTTGAGTTGGGGATGGCAGGATCACGCATAAGGGATGGTTCAAACGGATCTTGGATCAGTACAAGGAATCGTGATGCGAGTAGTGTCACGCCCCAGTCCCAAAATACGTAGGACTAGGAATACGTAACATGCCAGCCGTATGTATACGAACTCCAATATATGGAAACCATATACACACTTACGCTGTACATGAATATCAAATCCACAGTAGTAATATATGTCACAACAAGTCACACGCAGTTCTATATCTCATCCACAACACAAATAATAGAATAATGGAATCAATAACTGAATATCAAAGAAGCAGTCTCAAATAGTAATCTCAAATGTGATAGTCGGGTGAAAACAAATCCACTGCAAATCGACTATAATAAACTACTAAAGAGAGAAGAGAATAAACTCTAATATAAGAATAAATGTCTAGAAAAGAATAGCAACTAGAATCTCTAAACAGCTGCAATGAATCACATATAATCAGAAGGTAAGATCCCCTCAGACTGATAGGTAGCGTCAGGTCCAGGTCCATACTCCTGCGGGTACTCCTGCTCACCTATATCTGGAAGGGCCCAGGTCCTCAGAGGGACATAACAAGATACAAAAAGCACATGCCAATAAAGTACTGAAAATAAATATCCATTGGGTCGCCTAACCGTCTAAGTGAATGCAGTTAAGAACACCTTTCCCCACAAGTGAGCTATCTGGCTGAAAACTGGGATTTGGCATGGTTCTCTTTTGAAGATCCAGGGGCCCAAAGGCACGTCGTCTTTTGAACGGCGGAGGCCCGCCAATGTATATATATGGGTCATCACCACCCGTATCTCCAGCGGAGAATCCGGGCGTCACAGAAAAAGTGCAAAGGAGCTCAAATGCGGTACTTGTTGTTCTCCCCACCCAATGCTCTAAGCATGTCATGTCCATGACACGATAAACCTCTAATAACCGCCAGGTCTACTAGCATGCAAAGTTTCTATTGGCAGTATCCCTATCCGTCGCACGACCTATACGTACCAGTGGCCAGCCGAGTACGCAAGTCCGTGTCCTACATGTGACTCACACTCGTGTAAGAATAGTGTTATGGCCAATGAAACATAAATGCCTCATGAAGATGGGGTAGTCTCATAAAATAGGTCCAATGTATATATATAAATAAAAACATAGTACGACGACACCGTCGTTGCACCCAAGTTTCCTTGGACGCACAGTTTATATAGCAGTTAAAATAAATGAACTAAATAAACAGAAAATAAATATGCATGCCTCATATGGAATGTAAAAACAGTACAATGGCAAGGTATACTTGCCTGGCAAGAAATCTGTAAAGTGTACATGCCCAAATATCAAGGACACTGAACCTGGAACTAAAGACTCCGAACAAACGTCTCCGGATGCTGAAATAAATATCACCAACGTTTCCGAAATGAGCAAAATAGCTAAAAAGCACATCCCTTTCGTCCAATTTGGACACAGGGGCAAAACGGTAATTTTGGGTAAAAGTGAGGTTCACGTGTGGCCCACTTTGCACCGAAAAGCGTGCCAAGAATAACAGTCTCTAAATAGGACAAACTATAGGTCAAACAACTCTAGATGTCAATACGAACCCAACGGTATATCCAAATGTGACGAACCCAACGGTATATCCAAATGTGGATTCCGATGGGCCGAACAGAATTTTGTCCAAAAAGTCAACTGTGGGGCCCGCCAATTGGAGATCTGGTCAACCGTCTCAGAAATGCGTAAAAATTGGGTCACAGGACCAGTGCGTTACCATAAGTCCAGTGGCGCAAGTTTCGTCGCAATCTGACAAGCGTGCACAAAATACGTACGAGTTCCACAAAAATTATGACACGGTGTGCATCTGCGGATACGGTCTGATTCCGGCGCGCACACGTGTCCGAATCAGTCCCCACGAATTTCTACGTGTCCGGTTACGCTGTGTGCACCATGCGGTACACTTGGTACTCGGCGGGGCGGTCCCGTTTGGCGGGGCGCGCTCCGTTTTCCAACTTTTAGAAATCTAGAAAAAGTGGGTGCGCGCAGTTTTGTGACAAACTTAACTATGTTCACAGCAACTAATAGCATAGGGTTATTTAACAGAAATAAACTAGGCCAGGTATTCTACAGGTATCAAAAAGAATCACCGAATTCGGATCTCTGTGGTGGGAGATACGAACTAGGCAATACGGGTGGTCATTCTGGAATTCTGCGATTCCAGAATTCTGTCTGCTCGCGCCAACTTGGGCTCTATTTTTCACCTAGGGGTACACGTTTTCCGAGGTTGGCTATAAAACAAATATGGAAGAGGGTTAAGGGGTGATCATACCGATGAAGACGGAACAGCGTTTGGTTGAGCGAGTCGACGGAAAATCACTCCGGAGCGAAGGTGCCTCGAGTGGAATTCTGCAAGGTGCGAGGTCGGAGTCGATGGGATGGTTGGATGGCTTGGGGGGCTTCTCTGGCTGCGGTGACGGCTCTAGATGGGAAGAGGAGGTCTGGAAATTTAGGTTAGGATTTTTGGAAGAGAAATATATATATATATATATATATATATATATATATATATATATATATATATATATATATATATATAATAGGGAAAAAGAGAGAGGGATGGAGCGGGTCCACGTGCAAAGGGTCGGGCAAAGGGGGCCGCTGAAGCAAATGCAATTTCTTAAGTTGCTTTTGCAACTTGCTGATATGGGCGGGTCAAATGGGGAGCAAGTAAGTTGCTAGCTGCTGCGTTGTGGGTCTTAGCAAATGCTAAGTAAAGGAATAGGCAAACTAAGTAGTAGTATATTATTATTATATTAGTAACTTTTTATTTAATTCTTTTACTTTCTTTCTTTTTAAATATGTATATATATATATATATATATATATATATATATATATATATATATATATATATATATATATATATATATTCACACATAAGAAAATTTATAGATTAAGGTAATGCACAACATTAGGCTAGCAACTGCTTAAGGGGTCTCCTACATGGAATAAATTCTGAAAAATTCCTGATGGTCCCATAAGTCATCTAAGTGCCCGAACACCTAACATAAAAATTATTAAAAATCTAATTCTCCTATTTAGACCTAATTACTACAATTTAATTAATAATTAATAAATAAAAGGGTATATACGATTTTCTAGGAAGGGGATTTTACAAGTAGTAACTTGATTCGGAATGGTATATGGTATACCACATAGTGAGTAAAAGCATTAGAATATGTTTAATAGACCTCAAAGAAATTGCCTCAACGGACACGGATAACATGAATATAAGTTGGTTGGTGCATATCGGCTGAGTTAGGAACAATGAAAAATGGAGCAAGCGAATGTGAGTTGAGCAATCGAGAACGGACTTGTACAAATGGAAGTATCGTTGGACTTGAGAGATGGACGAGATCGGAACAAGCAATGGAAAGAGTGTTTGGAATTTGAAGGATTGATGCGGACAAAGTATTGGAAACAGTTGAGATCGATCAGATGGAAAGCCGAATATCAGAGTTCGCTTGCACGATTTGGAAGTTCGGTGGAGCATTCATGAATGCAAAGAGAGAGTCGAGCATGAGGAACAAACAGTTGGGATACGCTTGAGCGAGCGATGGGTGAATCGAAGGATAGCGAGCAGGGACTACGAATTTTGGAAACACATTGGAGCTGTTGGTTGAGCAATGAAATATGATCTGGTTTGGAGGGGCAATACGATGGATTCGTACGGACTTGAAGGATTTTGGATATTCGCACTCGAGAAGTTGGACTCATAGTTTAGCGAAAGTAAAATTTGGCAAAATGGTGCAACGATGGTAGACGGATTCTCCGGAAGACATAAACGGACATGAGACAAGTCTAGTTGATGTTAAGTCAGATTGAAAGTTAACACGTGCAGTACTGAGACGGATTGAGGCAACAAGTAAAGGCAATATGGATTTGAGATTTATGTTGGAACTGATGCATGAGTCATTGAGAGTGTGTGGACTAATCGGAACATAAAAAAATCAAGACGGGCTAAGGAATGGAACGAGAGCAAGGATTGTGGCAGATGGACTTTTAAAGATAGCTAAATGAGAGAGCACGTTGGAGCAAAATATTGTGCTGCTCGAGCAAGTTAGACGTGCACTGTGAAACATGGCAAATAGATAAGAATCAGAGCAAGTCTATGGTTTCGGGAATCATTGCAAGTGGTAGTGCGAAAAGTCAAACATGACAGTTCGGAAATTTTGATGGATTCAGGATAGAACGGCGGATTCCTTGAAAGACGGTTTCAACGAGCGCAGTTCTCGAGTTGTGGCTTGGATAGATAGTAAGACTCTAGGTGGTTAAGCGATATTTGGTTGACAGATCGTCAGAGGTAGTGTATGAAGTGCTCGGATTCGAAAGTTCGTTCGGATGGAATGGTTAGATTATGGCTCAGATTTGTAGATGAGATATAGCATGGTTCGTAGTAACTGTCCATCTTGATAACTTATAATTATCGAGCATAGCTTCGGGACAACTGACCCTAGCGACTTGACCGCCAAATCAGAGATGAATATCATAGACCCATAGAATGACCCTTGCGGTGGCGTATTTGGGAATGCGTCGAGGGTGGATGTGAGTAGTGTGTGTTGGAGATTGGCCTAAGTGACTAAGTGTTGCATTTGAGAGATCCTTGGGGTAGCCTTCAGCTGAAGATGCAGCCAGAAGATCGAAGTGATGGTGGGAATGGTCTAAGTCAACTGATGAGATTCGGAGTCACAGATTTTTGAAGATGGCATCGCCTCTGACTCATCGTGCCCCAGAAGGGAATATAATTCATATGAATTGACGACTGTGAAACTAGCTTGTGAAGTTAAAGCAACGGCTCATTCAGATCAAATTCTTGCAATAATGGAAGGGACATATGTGCCTCAGATCTACAAGATGCATCGGAACTTAGTCTGGGATGTGTGCTCGTACAGAAGGCGAAGGTGATATCATGTGTTTCGAGGCAGTAGAATCATCACGAAGAACTATTCCATGCGCAACCTAGGAATTGTGGCTGTTTGTGGTATTAAACGAAAGAATGAAAGTGTATTTCAATGACGGGGTTTATACGAAACCCGCGCCCTTTGGTTTACAAACAAACTTGTACAATTTAATCCTATACGAGGATGTGGGAGTACAATTTATTTAATCTGGGTATAAATTGCTATAGGTGTCTGATCTGCAGTCGATCGCTTTAGCCCTTGGACCATACGATGTTGAAGAAGTGCCGTGGAAGACAGGTAGGAGCTTCGAAGGTTGCAGAAGAGGGTGGGTGTACGATGCCAAAGTCGTCGATCCCTGCTCTTTGTCTGAGCTCCGGATTCTCTCTCTCTCTCTCTCTCTCTTGACCTCCGGTTCGATCTTTCTGGGAAGTTCGACCTTGTTCGATTTTCAAGTTTTTAGTTTTTCGACCTGGTTCCCCATTGATAGGGGTCTCTATTTATAGAGTTTTGGTGACAGTGACCACTCTGTCGGTGTAAAAACTGAGGAGTGGAAAGTACAACATCCTTTTACACAACGGTTAAAATAACCAATGCCTGCGCATAGATGACCTTTTGAGTGAGCATGTGACGCGTGTCCAACTAAGGGGACAAAATGCGTATATCTGTGTAAACTTCTCACCCAAAATAGGTATTTTGTGTATATTTTATATTATTATATTTATTATATATGTTGAATTTATTTAGAATATACTCTTAGTTAATTAGAAAATAAATTTCTTGATATATTTACTTATATAAATATTCATTTAGAATTATTTTAGGTTATTTTAGATTTTTGGAGATTTTTCTAGAATTTTTGATAATTAAAACTTAGAAAACATAAATTTCTAGGACTTCTATGATTTACTATACGACCATACTTGCATGTCGTTCCTACCAAATATTTATTTTAGTTTAAAATATTTAATTATATTTTTTTGTAATTTATTTAGAATTTTAAGAAATTTATTTAGATTTTAAAATTATTTAGGATTTATTTGGATATATATAGTCTTAATATTAGATATATACTAATTTAGTGTTAATAGATATTAATAAGATTTTATAAATTATTTGTATTATATTTAATTATATTTAAGATTATAAATTATTGAGATAAATTCAAACTCTATTTTGAATTAATTCAAATCCTGAACCTACTAGAAAATCAACTTCATGCATATCCTATCCTTATTTAAATTCATCATAATCCTATCCAAATTAACCAATCCTATTCTTATTTAATTAAGTAGTGTCCACCATTAAATATACCTCATCCTTCATATTTTTCTTTCCCAAATTCCTCTCTTTTTCGTCCAAAAATATTCAAAATTCGTCATAAATTCAGCCACATTTTCTACTAGTTATGATGAATTAAAAAGATGATATCTCCTAGCTCCGGACTCCAAACACGCTCTAGTTTTTTTTGTTAGAACGATAATGAGGTTAGCTTTCTGATAATATAAATTGTTTTTCTAAATTATTAGTATTAAATTCTGGAAAATTTGTAGAGCACAGCATGTCCAAAAATAGATATGTTTCGATGTTTTCGCGATTCTGGGAGAACCAGGAATCAGAATCACGAACCGTTTAAAGTTTCGGAAAGCTAATGTCGAGATCATCGACATATATTTTTATCAGAATTTATTTCAAAGTATTTAAATACTGTTAATTCTGTAGAACTTCTAGGTTAGAATTTAACCATCGGTGCACAATACAAAATTTGTATATGCCATAATTCCCAAACGAATTTGAATTCAGACGAGCCGTAAATTCCAGTATATTTTTTATGCTGAAATCTACAGGAAATCATGCATGAAAGTCGAGTTTGTATCGGTTAAATTTTTGGTCAACAGATCGCCTCGATTTGCGTGCCATGAGTCTCGAGTTGATAAAATTTAGTTTCTTTGGACAAAATTTAGGAATTAACATAAAAATCAGAATAATAAGATTAAAATAGGATTTTAGAGTAATTATTCTAGAATTAAATAAATTAAAATAAATTAATGGTTATATTATTATATAGTTATATGAATATATATGTAAGTAAATGCTAATTGATAATTATGACTAAATATTCAGACTGTATGACCCTAGGATATCGTGGACTATCCCATGCTTACCTTGACCATGTTGACCCTAAGAACTTGTGAATTTGTCTGCCTTGCGTACACTAACGTACCGGCATAGACACCTGTCAGTTGACTGACTGATTTCGTACAGTACTTGAAGACGCGACACCCACGTAATTCAATGCGTAATTGACCGTGTTAGATGACTAGTGTTACCCCTAGTATACCCCCTGATTTTAGTGTAAATATGGTTGAGTATGTGCTAGTGTAATGACTAATGATTCTATTATATTATATTTATGTGTACATAGGATATTGGATTGTTCTGCGCGATTTTTGGAGCAGGTTATTGGTACATTGCAGCTTCCTTGCCAGGCAAGTATACCTTGCCATTGTACTGTTATTTATACTCCATATGTTGCATGCATCTTTATTTTCTGTCCTTAGTTCATATATTTTAACTGTTATACAAAATGCGCGCGACGGTGTTGTCGCGTTATGTTTTTATTTATGTATTGCATTGACCTTGTTCATGAGACTACCCCATTATCATGTAGCACCATTAGATTTCATTTGACTGTGACACATATTTTTACACGAGTGGTGAGTCTCATATAGATCACGGACGCACGTATTGACTGATCATCGATACGTGTGGGACGTGCGTTAGGAATAACTGCTGTTAGAAACTTTGCATGCTAGAAGACTTAGCAGTTATTAGAGGTCTATGGACATAGTCTATTGTAATACGGTGGTCCCATCCTTGTCCTTGTCTGGTTGCAGGATTGGGCTAGGTACTAAGAATAGGCTATGGACCAAATTGTGTCATGGATGTGACATGCTTAGAGCATGGGGTGGGGAGAACAATAAGTACCGCATTTGAGCTCCTTTACACTTTTTCTCCTGTACGCCCGGATTCTCCGCTGGAGATACGGGTCATGATGACCACTATATATTATGTACTATCAGGCGGGCCACCGGCGTTCAAAAGACGACGTGCCTTTTAGGCCCCTGGATCTCCAAAAGAGAACCATGCCAAATCCCAGTTTTCAGCCAGATAGCTCACTTGTGGGGAAAGTTGTTCTTAACTGCATTCACATAGATGGTTAGGCGACCCCAATGGATGTTTATTTTCAATACTTTATTGGCATGTGTTTAAGTATACTTGTTATGTCCCTCTGAGGACCTGGTCCGCTGCCAGGTGTACCTGTTCTTGAGTATTTGCAGGAGCACAGAATTGGAAGGATATAGATGCTTCGTGGATGTCTTCTCTTCGAGCCGTGATTGGTAGCTGGTACTTATATTGTTTGAGTGAGTTGTACTTATATTGTATTTACTTTTCCTATTTGAGTTGGTAGTGGATTTGTTTCCACCCAACTATCATCCTTAGATACTTCTTATTGAGATCTAGTTTCATAGACATTGGTTATTTTATTCATATTTGATTTTCGTGGATGAGATCTAGATTATACCCTGTGACTCGTGACATATGTTTATACCACTTATGGATTTGATATTCATATTACAGCGTACGTGTGGATTTGGTTTCCATATATTGGAGTTGCCATATCCATGCGGCTGGCATGCTTACGTGTCCTAGTCCTACGTATTTTTGGCACAGATCTTGAATGGGCGTAGAAGCCGCTGCATATCGTGCCAGAGTGCTGATGTGGACGTCTTTAGCCGAAATTACGACTTTTGAAGATATAATCAAATCTTTTGCAGAGATTTGCCATCATCTTGTGCATTAAATGCGGAGGCGTGTTTTGAAGGTCTGCAGCCTTTCTGTGGCACTGTCGCAGAGACGTGCCTCCAGAGAAACTGTTATCGCTCTGTGCAATTTAGACGTAGACGTGCCTCGAGCCCCATACGAAGTACGACTTTTGACGTGGCAGGCAGTTTGTCTACTGCGGAGCGTAAAACAGCTCATGTTTGCCTGTGTAAAACAAGGCAGCGTATCCCCTTGTACGCGAAAGAGCAGTTTATGCTGAGGGGACGTCAGTAAACGACGGTTCAGCGATATTTTAACCAAATCCTCTGCATTAAATGCAGAGATCTGCCATCACACTGTGGTGCACGTCCCGAGGGGTCTGTCCTCGTTTCCAGTCGTCTGGGTAGCCGTGCAGCCCTTTTTGTCAGGAGTCAGAGGTCAGGTTCACTGCGTGACTTGACAGGTTCATTTTGGGGAAGACGAAGCGTTCCTCGTACGCTTTAACACTGAGCGGATGAGTTTTACGCCATGGAGGCGATGAAGAACCCTATTTACGCTGGAGCGGCCTGGACGTACTGCACTTACGCGGATGGTCCCTTGAGCTTGTACTCTTGATGGCTCTGAAGGCCTCTGTTTATGCTGCTCTGTATCAGTATGCTGCGTAGCTCCTCCCAGCGTATTTTTCATGCTTCTACAAGACCCCCTTCAAAGCTTTTAAATTCCTCGGAATTTGAAACGCTTTGAATGAAGCATGAACGGCCCCTCGTAACTCAAAACATTTCTGAATGGAGCGTTGAAACGGTCGATGCAGACTATATGACAGATTTATTGGGGATCGCTGTGATCTCTTTCGCCTATAAAAAGGCTGGGGGAGTTAACCTGTTCTCCCCACATTCCCATCACCATGCAGAGATGATCGCCGGAGTTCGTCGGATCGATCTGAGGAAGAAGGAGATCATGTTCTTCCAGCATGTAGGGAGCCGAAAAAGACGGCGTCTTCGAGCAAGTGTCCACTGCGACGATGGATCATGGAAGGATATCTTAGCCTCCCTTACTCGGGATAATCAGCAACTTTGTATGGTGGTTCTTCGGGAGAGACGAAGAATCATATTTTACCACGCTGCTTGTAAGTGGCGCTTTCTCCAGTTACCTCTGGTGACGAGAGGCAGACAGACCGGCTAGAGTGGCGGTGGTCTGTAGGAAAGCAGAATTACCCTGCTTTCCTTCTGTTGGAGGATGGGTCATATGCCCAGTTTTGTATCCTCCTGCCACTGATCATCTTCTTGGAAGAAGAGGAAGATCACCAAGGCGAGAACCTGTCAGAACAGATTCTGAGGGCGGCCTTCAGACGACGAGGGGGTGTCTCCTTCGTAGACGAAGTTTCCCTCAGATGTAATCATGAAAATGAAAAAAAAACCCTTGTAGATTGGATTTCCCTCATATGTAATCATGACTTTAATCTTTAATAAAAATCGTCTTTCTTCTTTGCATATGATCGTCTTGCCATATGTTGCTGTGAAGTCTGAATATGTGCAGCTTTGACACGTCTGATTCTTTACGCCAACTCTGATAAGAAGAGTATTAGGCCCTATCCTTTACGTGTATCGAATAGTCCATAGAATGCTGTTTAAGCCTGTTGAACCTTTAGAACTTTTTTGTTGCTAGGACTGAGGGACCGCGTAGAGCTTTGAACTGCTGCTTCTGATGAGCAGAAATTTTGTTCAGACTTCGTCTTCAAGAATGATCTCTCGAAACTCCCTTGGAACAGGGTCGAGAAATGGCTGTCAAACTGAGTTGCCATCTTGACAGACGAGATATTCAGACTGGGGTCTGGATGAACCTCCAATTTTGGACCCGAGAAGAGTAATTTCTCAATATTTGAACTCTGTGTGTTTCTGGTACTTGGGATACTTTGGGGTCAAGAACGAGTATCTTCTGTGTGAACTCTTTGCAATTGACCACTTCGGGGACTGTTCGAATATACGAAAAGTCGTAGAGCGTGAAATTATCAGTCTGTAGCCTCTGGGCGTAAAACACCATCGAGCGTGAAATCGTAGACTTGTGGTTCCTGAGCATAAAGTCGTAGGTTTGTAGCCTCTCGAGCATAAAAGCTACCGAGCACAAAGGCATCCGGGCGTAAAACTATAGACTTATAGCTGTCGAACGTAAAGCCGTAGATTCGTAGCTGTCGAGCGTAGAAAGCTCCTTTAGCGTAGGACTGGAGATCTGTAGCCTGTGAGCGTAGAACACCATCGAGCGTGAAATCGTAGACTTGTGGTTCATAATCGTAGACTTGTGGTTCCTGAGCGTGAAGTCGTAGGTTTGTAGCCTCTCGAGCATAAAAGCTACCGAGCACAAAGGCATCCGGGCGTAAAACCATAGACTTATACCTGTCGAACGTAAAGCCGTAGATTCGTAGCTGTCGAGCGTAGAAAGCTTCTTTAGCGTAGGACTGGAGATCTGTAGCCTGTGAGCGTAGAACACCATCGAGCGTGAAATCGTAGACTTGTGGTTCCTGAGCGTGAAGTCGTAGGTTTGTAGCCTCTCGAGCATAAAAGCTACCGAGCACAAAGGCATCTGGGCGTAAAACCATAGACTTATAGCTGTCGAACGTAAAGCCGTAGATTCATAGCTGTCGAGCGTAGAAAGCTCCTTTAGCGTAGGACTGGAGATCTGTAGCCTGTGAGCGTAGAACACCATCGAGCGTGAAATCGTAGACTTGTGGTTCCTGAGCGTGAAGTCGTAGGTTTGTAGCCTCTCGAGCATAAAAGCTACCGAGCACAAAGGCATCCGGGCGAAAAACCATAGACTTATAGCTTGCGAGCGTAAAACCGTAGATCTGTTGCTGTCGAGCGTAGAAAGCTCCTTTAGCGTAGGAACCGCTGAACTTCTTTGCGCGAAGAATCTTTTTGAATTCGCTGACTGTCCGCCTTCTCTGAATAATAGGCTGACGTAGGACTCAATCATAACCAAATATTTAATTTAGGAGATTTGGTTAGGGTTTCGAGGAGTCCGTCCGAGGATTCGAGGAGTCGACTCGAACTCTATATATATCCCAAGCTTTTGAGAGAAAAACTTTTTATCTGTCTTCTGCGAAAGAGAGCTTTCGACTGTTCGAGTTTTTCTTCGTTTCTTCTCCGAGCACTTCGAGTCTTCAGAAATGGCACCGAAATAAACCCCCTCCACTAAGGGAAAGAGCATATGTTCTTCTTCTCATTCTTCTGCCCCAGCGAGGGAGTCTTCTGTTTGGCAAGGTGAACTTTCTTCCGAGCGAAGTATCCCGCCGACGAGCAGCGCACCCGGTCTTAGAGGTAGAGCCTTTGGGGTGACAAAAAAATGACGAAAAATCCTACGCACACGTTGAACGTGACCGTGCTAGGTCGTCTTCTGTGCTGATAGCCTCTTTGAGGAAGATGATGCACGGAGGCATTTTCATCTTTTATGCCCACATTTCTAATGTGCCAACGTAACAACTCCATATTTTCGTAGTTCTGAGCGTAAAAGCTCTGGCTACCAAAAATTGGCGTATGTCGTAAAATTTGAGTTTTACGCTTGTGGAGGGGACTTCCGGCGTAAAATAACCAAATTCGTACAATCCTAGCGTGGAGCACAGACTGTCGTTTGTTCGGTCTGTATGTTTGTGCAAGATTTGTAATGACATATTTTCCTTGCACTTTTGCAGTTGATTTGGGTGAGTCTCCACTGGCCGAGGTGATGGGTTCAGCTGCCGGGATGCTGCACTCGAACTATCTGGAGGATCTGTCCCATATGGCATTTCCTATCTCCGGACCCCAGTACCTTGAAGAAAGGGGGATCTTGATATCGGCTCAGGGCGAGCGAATGCTGCTGAGCATGATCAACGGGGAGCCCTAACGTACGTAGACGGGGAGCAGTATATCAAGCCGGCCTTTCTCTTCGGGGACATGATAGACAAGCAGTCCCAGACGAAGCCCAAGAGAGAACCCTGGGTTTTCTCTGCCGAGAGCGTGGTCTTGTATCTGTCCATGATACCGAGAGATTATTCCATATCGGCTTTCTTCCATGCCACACATCGCAGGAGGATGTCGTGGACGCTGACTCCCGATCTTCACGGCAAGCCGGGGAAGATCTTTCATCTGAAAGGGGCTGACCAGGGGTCGTTTGTCAGCCGCCCTTCCGGTGTTGTGACGTTGTTCAGAGGACTGTTCTCGGGCAGTGTCCCGAGTGAAGATAGCTCAGTGATCCAGCCGGTTCAATTGCCGACCTTCTGCAACGACTTCATGGGACGAGGTGGGGTATACCCCAAGGAGAATCCTCGGTGCAATGGGTGGATCACCCCAACAAACCTCCGATGGACTTGCCTAGTTAACTGGGCCTTGAAGCACTTTCAGAGAGAGCTGGAGGGCATTGGACTGTATGCCGCTGTGAGTGCGACGAGTGTCGGGTTGCCTCCCAATCATAATTTGTTCTTGGCACTGATGGAGCGATATATTTCGCTCACTGGGACCTTCGCCACTCCACTGGGGGAGCTGGGATTGGCCCTTCATGAGATGGTTGTTGTCTCAAGACTGCCGATGGGGGATAACCCATATGAAGAGTATGTCCCCACCAACCGGGAATTGGGGGACTTGGACCCTCGGGTGGCGGAAGTGTATCAGGAGCTGATGTGTCAATACTTCACGTGCACCATTTTTTATAACGAGCCTTTTGATTTGGCTCACATCACCAAGTGGATGTCCTACCTCTTCTTCCACCGAGCCAGGGCCGTCAAGTCGGAGAAAGCCTCGGGGGGCAAGAATGAGCCCGTGAACTGTTTGGGCGTGCTTAGTGCCCAGGTCGTTGAGGATCTTATGGAGGAGGCTAAGGCTCCAGATCAGATTCTCGTTGAGGGGGTAGAAAAGTATCCCGAAGGCACTAAGGCCTACAGTTACTTGAGACGCTGCCGCAGGCCTCTGTCTAAGGAAGCCCAGCTAGCCGGTTTCCTCTCGATATGGCTGCGTCGAGTAGTAGTGCCTGGTACTGCGTCCGCGGACCGCATTCACTGGAACATCCTGTGGCCGGCAGTGCGCCTGGTGTTCGGGGCAAGACTGGGCTTGCTTCCTGCCATGGTGTACCGTATACAGGCTGGGCTGAGAGCCATGACTGATGGGTTGCTTGTCGATGAAGCTCGGCGTGAGAGTTTTCCTCGGGTGGAATTACCATACCTGTATTTGATGGGATGGTTAATTCTTCACAACCCCCGGGTGATGTCTCCCGGCTCTGGTAGCAGCTCGGGGGGTAATTTCTTGCTGAACTACAAAGACTCTCCCTGGAATGTGAACACCACTTTGGACTGTCGGCTGGTGTTGAACCTCAGTCACGGCTGGAAGCTCCTCTGTACTCCCCCTCTTGTACATCGCAATCAATCAGGGGTGAGGCTTGAGGATTCAGGTGGAGAGGAGACCGATCTTTCTCCGGAAGCTTTTAATTGGTTGGTCTGCATTAGATCCTCCCATCTATTGTACAGGAGCGAAGATCATTGCTTCTTCCAGCCCTACTTGCCTAGTCGGTTCACCCGGCAGTTTGGGTACGATCAGTTGCACGTGGGCAATGCCGTCACCAGCTTCAGGTCCAGGGGCGGACTCATTGATGGAGCCAGAGGGTGGCGATATTTTATCATGGGTTGTACGGGAGCAATCTTTATTGTGCCGGTCGTTACAACCTCCACGGAGCTCCGCATTCTCCATTCTTACGCCCAGTTCTATGTGGCGATTAACACCTTCCATCGCAATTTCGATAAGCGTGGAAGCTTCAGGGTGCCTTCTTCCCAGTCTAGGGGAAGAGTTGAAGTCCCCTCGGTTTCTTCTGACGAGGGTGAGGAGTCTGGCACTCCGGATGAGCCTCTGGTGTCGGTGCCGAGGTGTGAAGTGCCTCCGACTGTGGGGGCTTTGGTAGTCTCTTCTGGGAAGCGACGGGCTTCTGCCCCGAAGGAGGCTTCTCTTCGTAAGAGGAGGAAGGAGACGGTTGCTCGTCCTCTTCGCATTCTTGGTATTGAGGCTCCTGGGAGTGAGCCTGCATCTCCCCATATCAGGGATGATTCTTTGGCTGGAGGTTCCTCGCTTTTTAGAGAGGGACCTTCTACAGTTCCAGCCGACGGTGCCGGAGAATCTTCGCTAGAGGTCGCTGTCGTGGCTACTGCTCCAGGTAGCGGAACGAGATTGCCTGTGTGGCCGCGGCAGATGGGAGAATCTTTCCCTAGACTAGCAACGGATAAAACTCCCGCTGTGTCAGCGAGCACGTCTAGCGAGATTCCAGTTGACGAACCTCGACTGCGTCTCGGTAAAGGCTTGGCAGAACTCCGGGCGAAGTCGGTTGGCCCACCTCCTTCTCCAGGTATGATAGTTCGTATTGCGTCATTTAGAGCGTGGTTTAGCTACATCGGCTGCAGATGCGCCATATATACCGTTGGCTCCGGGTAAATATCGTCTTTATGTCTCCCTTTGGAAAGATTACCATCATATTGATATCAACTTTCTGGTCCTTTTCCCAGGGGATGGCGTCCACGGGGAATACGGCGTTGAAGCACCTTCTAGCTCTGCTCCGGCTCCTGGCGATGATACAGAGGCTTTCGACTTCGAGGAGGAAATACCTTCGGGGGCCAGCTCGCCTGGAGTGGTTTCATCACCTCGAGAGGAGGACGAACCCGTCATCGTGACTTCGTCTCTCGCGAGTATGCTAATGACTTCGACCGTCGTCATCGCACCTCCTTCGGTCGCACCATCCGTCGAGGCGGCGGTTGTGGCCACTTCATCTGCAATTATTCCCGGAGGGGGGCTCGCTGATATCACGGCCACTCCTGGCGTTCAATCGGATCTAGTTGTGCTGACTGAGCAACATACCAGCCTCTTTTACATCGGTTTGAAAATGATGATATCAATGGTGTTGGCGAAGAGTCTCGACTTCGAGCGCCTGAGGAAGACTTCTCAGTTTTCGATCGGGGCTGTCAGGGAGTTCGGCGATCCTGGGGTAGCTGACGCCCTGGAGGCGGTGGTTAATGATTTAGAGCAACCCATTAACGAATACTTGCAGCTGACTCGGGGCAACTTTGATGCTGAGGTCCAGGCCAGATACGACCTCATGACTGCGCGGCTTTCTACGCAGCTGGAAAGCCTAGACAACTCCATCCAAACACATAAGCTGGAGATGGATAAAAGAAAAGCTGTCGTGGAAGAGGCTCTCGCTCTTGAGACGAAGCTCCGATCCGAGCACGAAAGGAACGCAGCGAGGGCCCGCAAGCTTAAGGAAAAACTCGCTCTGGCAGAGGAGTGGGCTTCTCAGTCATTGACAGGTCTAGATGTAGCGACTGGTCGACTGAGCGCAGCACGACGAGATTTGGAGCGTGCAGAAGCTGCCCGTGCGGGCTCTCTTCGGGCAAGGGCTGAGCTGACCTTTACGAACAATCCCGAGGCACGGCTGGAGCGGGCTCGCGCCGATGCCTTGGTTTCCAGGAATGAGAAGATAGCTGCACTGGAGCGGCTGATTCATGATCTGACTGCTCCCCCATCATGATGTATCCTTTCTCTTTTTACTTCCCCAGATGTAATTCTGCTCTTTATCTGGAATAAATAAAAGCGACTCTTTTCTGACTTTTGTGGACCCATCATTTCAGAATGTAAATGATAATTTTTTTTTGGCGAGAGTGATATCAGAGGTAGTATGGACATGATAGACTCTCGATAAACTTTTTAGCAAGATATATCTATTCAGAGGTCATACAGACATGATAGGATATGATCCCGCTAATTACGTTCTGGAAGTAGTTTTGTCAGAATTGAGATCCTTGCTATATTCTACTCGAGCAGGGGAGATTAAGCATAGTACCTTTTCAGGAATTTGCCGTTGATAGGAGCCATTAACAGGTCTTCATTAGGCTGGGCTATCCTGTAGGCGCCGTTTGAGAACGTTGTCTCGATCACATAAGGGCCTTCCCACTTGGGCTGGAATTTGCCTTTACTTCTGTGAGTAAGAATCATCGGCCTTCTTACGGCTAGAACTAGCTCGCCGACTTTAAACACTCTTTCCTTTACTTTATGATTGAAAGCTTTGGAAATGCGTGCTTGGTAGAGCGTGATGCGCTGCTGAGCTTGGAGGCATTTCTCGTCTAATCCTTCTAGCTCTTGGAGCCATAACAGGTCATTTTTTTCTCGAGTCAGCTCACTAGTCACGGCTATCCTGAGTGACGGGATCTGGATTTCAATGGGGAGAACTGCTTCGCTCCCGTAGACCAGCGAGAATGGGGTGTAACCCGTCGGTGTTCGTACCGTTGTGCGGTATGCCCGTTGGAGGAAGATTGACGATGTTCATCGTTATCCGGGAGATAGGTGTAACGCCGTCCGGGATCTCTTGGGGAGGCAGATTGCCGAACTGCAGAGAGATCATGTTGGCCGTGACCGTCTTCTCGGTGTTGTGCAGAGTGATGGCCTTAGCATCGATTAACCCTTGGATCTTCCTTTTCAGTATGTAACACACCTTTGTTGGGTGGTGTACGTATCTGTGGAAGATGCAGTATTTGGGGTCGTTAGTATTGCCGACTTCTTGGGGCCGCCTTAGCTCTGGAAGGGTGATCTTGCTGCTTTTAACGAGACACTCGAATATACTAGGGATATCGTCGTCGTCAAAAGAGTAGACTTTGACGGGCCTGGAGGTCCCTGGTTTCGTTTGCGTGGTCGTCGCGGTCTTTTGCCTGGACGTATTGAGTGTCAGAGCTTCTTTTCCCTTGGAGCTGCGAGGATGGTCGCTGCTGGGAGATGACCTTTTGCCTCTATCGGAGGCGAAGATCATGATGCCATTGTCGCGCGCCTTGCGACCGTTGTCTTCGGCGGCTACTGCCGAGATGATAAACGAGGGCCAATCATGGAACTGATACGGTCTTGTGAACACCGAGACTACGGGAAGGAGGTTCTTCCTGCAAATGTCTACCAATGCAGAGTCGGGAACTCCTGGAGGCATCTGTAAGGTGGCCTGACGAAAACGTTCGATGAAGATGCGAACGTCTTCCTTTTTCCTTCTGCTTGACTTCGATGAGAGAGGACATAGACATGTCCATTCCTCCCTCGTAGAATCGCGTGAAGAATAAAGCTCCAAAGTCTTTGAAGGAAGTAATGCAGTTGTCCGCCAAGCTACGGTACCACTGATAGGCTACTCCCGAGAGACAGCCTTTGAACACCCGAGTGAGGAGGGCGTCGTTCCCTTATAGCAACACCGTCATCATACTGAAATAGTTCATGTACTGGCTTGGTGATATTTTTCCCTCGAACAGGGCCATAGTCTGAGGTTTGTACCTCGGCGGGAAAGGGACCTCCTCCCAGATAGCTGGGTAGGGCTGGTTGATTCCCAGTTTCTTGAGCTGATCTTTGTGCTTCAAGGCGTCGAACTGGGCTTTCAACTCCCGTACTGCCTGTATCAAATTTTCAGTCGGAAGCGGGGCTACGGAGTGGTGCAGAGTTGGTTGTATCGTAACTCCAGCGGGAGGTAAGGCATTCTCTGAGTGAGAAAGCGGAGGAACTGCTGACTCTTGATCTAGCGCAGGCTCTTGGCTCGGGTTGGATGGTGGTAAGTCTACCCCCACACGTATCTGAGTTGGCGGGACTGATGCTTGAGCCATGGCAGTTGCGTGCTGAGTTAGCATCATCTGGTGCATGTTCTCCATCATGGATTGCATTTGTTTCAGAGATGTCTCCAGTATAGTGATGCGTTGTTCCGCGTTCCCTGGCGGCGAAGCTTCCTCGCATTCATCTTCAACGACGTAAACTCCTATCTCCCTGGGTGTTATTGAAGGATTAGTATAGGTCACTGTAGAAGTCGACTCTACACTTTCTGCCTCTGATTCGGGGGCTTGGCGACCCCCAGCGTCGGAATCAGAAGAGGACGAAGCTGGTTGTCGTGACCTTGCGCGAGTGTTTTGGAACACTCCGGCTTCAGCGTTCCTGAGGAGCTCACTGGACCTCCTTCGGCTCGGGGGCCTGGAGGGATGACGTCTTGAGCTCGACCCTCCTCTACGTATGTTTGAAGCCATATTCACAGATGCATGTGCGGGTTCCTCTTCTTGGAAAGACTGAGAGTAGCTCAACCGGTCAAAAACCGACCGTTTTGCTTTGGAACAGCAGTCAATCACAATTTTATGACTATTACAACATTGCTCGCCAGGGGGCATAATAGACATGTTGGAAGGTCCCATTTCCTTACGCTTCTGGATTAGATATGCGCGCAGGTCGGGAGGGGTAGAGGAAGAAGACGAAGGCTTGTTTCTTCCATCAGCGGGCATGCGGAGATTGGGCACCATGGTTTTTCCTACGCCACCTGTGTACAACAGATTGGCCATCTGGGTGGCGGATAATCCCTGGGGAGGACGCCTTCCCGTAGCCTGAGCATGCTTTACGTTGCGGGACTTCGCCTGGCGTAATTTGGAGATTTGCTTATACTGGCGTAAAGCTGAAGAGGTTCCCAGTCGGCCGTCGGCTTCCCGCGTAATCCGGAGGGTAGGTAGATTGCTTCTTTGCTGGCGTAACGGCTGAGAAGTTGAGTACCCCGCCGCTTGCTCCCCCCTGCGGAAATCACGACGCTCATCTGGCTCCCCGTAGAGGTCAGATGTTGTCTTGCGCACGGAGCGTGATTTGTACTTCTGACTTGGCGCTGAGGCATCATCAGAAGTTTGGTCTGTACCGCACGTAGCGGGAGACTGGTTTCTGCGTGTTGAGCGCAGTGGATACTTCTGGGTTAGCGCTGAGGCTTTGCCCGAAGTTTTGTCTGTACCGCGCGTAGCGGGAGACTGATTCCTATGTGTAGAGCGCAGTAGATACTTCTGGGTCAGCGCTGAGGCTTTGCCCAAAGTTTTGTCTGTACCGTGCGTAGCAGGAGACTGAATTTTACGTGCAGGGCACGGAGGGAGAAATGCTACCACCTCATTGGTCGGAGAGATCGGAGGGTCCACAGGAATGGTAGAGGATGTCTTGGGCATCCAGACCTTGCGCAGCTTCCTGTTGTCTCGGACGGAGAGAGAGTGAGAGCTACCCCCGGTTTGAAGCATGTCTTCATAGGCAGACTGGTCGAATTGGACGACCAGTATCTTCTTTACGGATCCCACGGATACCGTATCGTGTTGAGCAATTGCTTCCTCATCAGAAGAGAAAGATGTCCCCAGCAGAGTCGCCATCTTGTTTGTGGTATTAAACGAAGGAATGAAAGTGTATTTCAATGACAGGGTTTATACGAAACTCGTGCCCTTTGGTTTACAAACAAACTTGTACAATTTAATCCTATACGAGGATGTGGGAGTACAATTTATTTAATCTGGGTGTAAATTGCTATAGGTGTCTGATCTGCAGTCGATCACTTTAGCCCTTGGACCACACGATGTTGAAGAAGTGCCGTGGAAGACAGGTAGCAGCTTCGAAGGTTGCATAAGAGGGTGGGTGCACGATGCCAAGATCGTCGATCCCTGCTCTTTGCCTGAGCTCCGGACTCTCTCTCTCTCTCTCTCTCTCTCTCTCTCTTGACCTCCGGTTCGATCTTTCTGGGAAGTTCGACCTTGTTCGATCTTTAAGTTTTTAGTTTTTTGACCTGGTTCCCCATTGATAGGGGTCTCTATTTATAGAGTTTTGGTGACAGTGACCACTCTGTCGGTGTAAAAACCGAGGAGTGGAAAGTACAGCACCCTTTTACACAACGGTTAAAATAACCAATGCCTGCGCATAGATGACATTTTGAGTGAGCATGTGACGCGTGTCCAACTAAGGGGACAAACGCGTATATCTGCTGCGAAGATCACAACGTAGAAGCCACGTAGGTAGGAATCCCTTGTGTAGAAGAGGTTGGCGTAGAAGCCAAATGACTGTCACCCTGGCGTAGAAGCCAAATAGGCATAGAAGCGGAGTAGGCATAGAAGCCGAATGGGCATAGAAGCCGAATGGGCATAGAAGCCGAGTAGGCATAGAAGCCGAATGGTCGTAGAGACTGAGTGGGCGTATGAAGCCGAAAGGTCGTAGAGACTGAGTGGGCGTTTGAAGCCGAATTGACGTAGAAGCCGAATGAGCACAGATCTTGAATGGGCGTAGAAGCCGTTGCATATCGTGCCAGAGTGCTGATGTGGACGTCTTTAGCCGAAATTATGACTTTTGAAGATATAATCAAATCTCTTGCAGAGATTTGCCATCATCTTGTGCATTAAATGCGGAGGCGTGTTTTGAAGGTCTGCAGCCTTTCTGTGCCACTGTCGCAGAGACGTGCCTCCAGAGAAACTGTCACCGCTCTGTGCAATTTAGACGTAGACGTGCCTCGAGCCCCGTACAAAGTACGGCTTTTGACGTGGCAGGCGGTTTGTCTACTGCGGAGCGTAAAACAGCTCATGTTTGCCTGTGTAAAACAAGGCAGCGTATCCCCTTGTACGCGAAAGAGCAGTTTATGCTGAGGGGACGTCAGTAAACGACGGTTCAGCGATATTTTAACCAAATCCTCTGCATTAAATGCAGAGATCTGCCATCACACTGTGGTGCGCGTCCCGAGGGGTCTGTCCTCGTTTCCAGTCGTCTGGGTAGCCGTGCAGCCCTTTTTGTCAGGAGTCAGAGGTCAGGTTCACTGCGTGACTTGACAAGTTCATTTCGGGGAAGACGAAGCGTTCCTTGTACGCTTTAACGCTGCTTTGAGAGCGGATGAGTTTTATGCCATGGAGACGATAAAGAACCCCGTTTACGCTGGAGCGGCCTGGACGTACTGCACTTACGCAGATGGTCCCTTGAGCTTGTACTCTTGATGGCTCTGAAGGCCTCTGTTTATGCTGCTCTGTATCAGTATGCTGCGTAGCTTCTCCCAGCGTATTTTTCATGCTTCTACTGTGGCGAGTGTGTCCACGTTGAAATCGTGGCGACACTATCCCTATGGCGTGACAGCAAAATCTTTGTGGATCACATGAACCTCAATATAGATGTTCACCCAGTGAGGTATTAAGATTGAGGAAGAGGTATTGGGCTGAGCTGATCTAAGAGCAAAGTTTGATATTTGGGTAAGTCGCCTAGCTGGGGTAGTATCAGTTCTGATGATCGTTCGGAGCAAGAGATAATATTTGGAGATAGTGCATGCAGAACATGGTGCGATTGGAGTCATGCTAGAGTTTGGTTAGTTGAGTTTGGATGGTGCTAGTGTGGATTCAGAAATAGTTGGATGGATTGAGTTAAAACATGAACTGATTGAGTCAGGTGAAAAGATCGTCGGTGGGAAATTATCATACTTGAGGATAACGCTTGTGAGAATATGTTGGAATGAATGTCATGATTGGTTCAATTGGGAGAGAAGCGAATGAATGCTTCGGACATAAAGATACCCTTATAACTTGTCCAAATTCGCTATCGCAAAGCTCGGCTGAAATGTATGTATTTCAGGGACGCCTTAAATATGTGTATGATCTAAAACTAAGAGATATAAGAAATTCGTATTGAGCTGTAAGGAGGATGTGGGAAGGTAAAATTTGTGCGAGCATTCAGCACGGAGCGGGATGCTGAGTCTGGATCAAGAGAATGTGAGTTGCGTGGAGCAGAGTTATAAATTTGGACAAGCGGTATGCGACAAGGAATGGATACTAGTATGGTTCAAGGATAAACCTGATTCTTAGTGGTATATTATGTAATGCCCCACAACCGCACGGTGTATTACGCTGAGTCAGATTGAAAGAGACAATAGCTGGTTATATTTTGATTTGTTGGATTTGAGAACAAGTATTGATTTGAGTTTGCTTCATGTGCAGATCGCAAGCGGAGTTCGATGAAATCAGGTGTTCGTTCAAAGTAGTACTGGGATAGCTGGATTGGAGCAATAATGCCGTCTTCCTTAGTCCGATCGGTCAGATGATTTGGAGAGCACGGTCTGCTCGCACGGTTATACCAATTGAGTAGATCGTACTTTGTATCGGACCACCGGTTTAAGGGATCGTATGTATCAACAGGGCATGGTGCTTAACCGAATCAGACTCGGTGAGTGGGCTCTGTCCCTTTTCCTCTACTCCTTCATGCCTAATAATATGGAACACACGTAATTGCTTGAACACTTGGACTGGAACATGGAAATCACTACACTGTGGCGTGTATAGAGTATGCGTCGTTTGGTTGGATATGATTTATGGCTTGAGTTGGTTTTGCGTTGGACAGTTGGAACATCTTGGTTGGAATATCAGAATTTTGGGCGGGCGAGCGAGCGTGCATCCGTGTACGAGTATCACTTGGGCGCTTTATCATGCAAAGAGTGCAGTTGTGGTTCAAAATCGAACAACTGTACTGGTGAGGGCATTATGCCACTGTTGGAGCATTATGCCACGGGATTGTTCTGAGCGAGGGGTGTTGCACTGATTGGAACATTGTGTCGAGAAGCGGCATATTGTGCCTATAGGAATAACTTGAGATGGTGCCTTGGGATATAAGTTGGAGAATGGTTATGGATAGTTGGTTGGATGAGTCTAGGATCGTTTGGTGAGGCAAGAATGTTCGATCCTCTCTTCATATCTATTTGGTGTCCGTATTGGTCACGGACAACCTGTTGCACATAGGATTTCGTTTTCTTGAACGGGATATGCTCCGGGGCACTGGGACCGTTCGACCATGGAGGAGACAAATGGTACGTGCCTTGGGCGCGGTACCGGCAGTTCGATGCGACCAGGCGAGCTAGCTACTCAGCGATGGATCGAGTAGAACTGCAGTTGAACAGTCCTTTATGGCTTGGCCGGTGACTTTATATATATAAGAGTTAGTTTGCTTGCTTTGGTTTGGTTTGTGCTTTTCGTGTAGGCGACGGCCACCTTGTCTCGGTAAGAGTGTGCATATCAAAGATTGGATTATGAGGCTTGGATTATGGCATCGTTTGAGGATGGATATTGAGGCTTGGATGATGGTTCGATAGGTTTTCGTGTTGCTTGGGTTTGAGTAGGACAGTTTGCATGCTAGTTTCCTTTTTGAGTTGGATATATAACTGCTTATCTATTGGCTTGAGTTGAATGCATGCATGCTTAACTTGCTTTACAGTTTTCTATAACATGTCATACCTATGCCATGAAATGAATCTATGATTCAAGTAGAAAGATCACCATATAACTGTTTGCATTCACTATTCTACTTAGTGTCGGCTTAGACGAGTGGGTTACCTCGCTCACCAGTACGGCTGTGTATTGACCCACGTTTGTGAAAATTATTTCAAGTACGCAGGTGTAGTGGCGCTGCTTGGATATACGGGACATAATGTATGAACGGTAAGTAACTTTGTGGGCAAGAAAAAAAGCAAGAGTGTGGCATTCTCCTTTGTGGCATTTCGTTTGGACCCTATCGAGAGCTTCGTGCGTATACTCTGATATGTACTTGGCACACAATACTTGACTTTCGTTACAACTTGGTCATTTTGATGATAACTTTGATGTTTGACAACATGCCTTGTGCGAGCGCAACTCTAGGCTCGTACGGTATCACGTCTCGATGAGAACGATTGTCCTGTGGGAGCGCTGCAACGTGGTGAATCACGTTCAGCGGGGACGATCGAGCTTGCGGGAGATTGGGGCGTGACATATAACACGCAACAAAATACAAAACACAATATAAATACATTTTTGGAAAAAAATTAATATGATAAATTCAGGAATACGAGATCTGGGAATGGATATGACATATCTTTCCTTCTTAGAAAAATTTTGTCCTCGAAATTTCGGTAAGCTAGTCGAGCTGATCACCATCCAGAAAAAAAAACTTATGAACTATAGCCAGTTGAGTATCAAGCAAAACACGATATAGTCAAATAATAGAAGACAATTAGCAATATAAATAAATGCACAAGCAACAACATAATCAGGAAGAGAAGAGAAGAGAAGAGAAGAGAAGAGAAGAGAAGGAGAAGAGGCATATGAATAAATATGTCCCCTGAGTCAACTGGGTAAGGACTTCTCCTCGCTGACCATACTGACTCACAAAAATGGACAAGGATTAAGTCTTGAGGTAAGTCAGTACCAATAACTCAGCTCAAGACATGACTCTGCCAAGGATATACCTCTATAGTCGGGACACATGACAAATATCACGTATCACGAGATACGAAGGAAGAAGAGTGGGATGAGAAACTCATCTGCACTCGCCGAATATAAGGACCCAAGGATATAAGACTGATGGAATCTTAGAACACACCTACGATACGACCATCCTCGGCCAACGTCTGCTCTAACACACCAAACTCTGCCTGTCCATGCCTCAGGGCTGCTGCATCTCTGCCCTAGAGTTGACCCTACTGTTTCGACCTCTACTAACCCAACTGATGCTGCCTCTGATAAAATATCTGCGCCCGCATCAATATCGGACACTGGGCTAATGGCCTCATTGCTAGTACTGGCCCTTGATACGGAATCCTCTGATGCGACTGCACTCTTGGACGAATGATCGGTCCTCCTGCTCCAGGATGTACTCTAGCTGATCCGGCTACACTGGGGCGCCTCTGGGTCGTCGGATCTCTGTTAATGGTCTCATGCACTCGGGCCTCTGCTAGTACCTCCGCATAGGATATCCTCTCCTACGAGCTAGTAAACCTCTGGAGCTCGCGAGTCAGACCATGATAGAATCTCCGGCCCTTCTCCCTCTCGTCTGGTATCAGAAGAGTACCAAACCTGCTGAGTCGGCTGAACTCTGCATTATATACATCCACCATCATGCTTCCCTTCTCCAGGTGGAGGAACTAGTCATAGAGTGCGTCCCGGATGGTAGCTGGAAAGTACTTCGCATTGAAATACTCCAGAAACTGCTTCCACGTCTGGGTCTTGCCGATGTTGTGCTCCATGGAGTCCTATCAGTGATGGGCATTGTCTTACAACTGCGCCCTCACAGCGATCATCTATAACCCCGTAGGCAATTAGGAAGCCTCTAGTAGCATCTCCGTGCTAGCGATCCAATCTGTGACCTCCTCCGAGGTCTCACTACACGAAAAAGCCTTCGGGCTCATTTGACAAAATCCTCTGACTGTGCCCGCCAGATGAGCTGCTACTGGCACTGGTACTGGTGCGGGTGCGGGTGCTGGTGCCGATGGTCTCTCTAGAGCCGCCATCAGGCTCTGTCTCATGGTCTCCGTCTGATGCCATTGCGCCTGCATCATGGTTTGAAGGAACTAAAACATCTGCGGTTGTCCCTCCTACTGCGGCATCTGAGGGGTATTGGGTGCATACGGCATTAGCTGGGGGTGCCCGTACGGCATCAGGGGGGAAGGTGGAGGTAGAGGTGGAGGTGGAGGTGGAGGTGGAGGAAAAGGTGCATTTGGATGTCGCATCGGTGTCTGGGAGGTTTGTCCCTCCTGCTGAACTGGTGCAGGCTGCTGTGCAGGACCGACGTAGATCGATGGGGTCGATGGGTAAACCGATGCTAGCCTCGGGGACTGGCCCCTGGGGTAGTTGGAGTCCTATCGTCACTAGGCATGGTGTCTGACGCTAGGTCACTTCGTAAGTTGTGCGTCCACTGCACAAGTTCATCTTTCTGCAAGAGATAGAACCAAATTAGAAAAGTACAAAATCAAACAAACATGATACAGATATTCAAACAGTTAATTACGAAAGAGGTTCAAAAATGGTAATCATTGTGCATGAGATCTAATAACTTCTATCTTATTGCAGGATCGATGGCCATGATACCATACCACAAGCGATAAACAGAATACCTGCATGGGCTACCACTAAAACTATGTCATGCCCCAGTCCCAAAGTATAATGAAACTGATACATAATTGGTCAGCTGATACGAACTAGAATATGTTCCAAATTTAATGGCCCTATCTAGGTGTACTACGTTGTACAATGGACTAAGTCCGCAACTAAACTAAAGCATGCAACATGTAAACATCTAATCTCATCTACAGTACATATGTAAAAATACAAGAATAAATACCGAAAATAAAGCATAAGGAGTCTGAATGACATAATACAACCCAAAATAAGTCTAGTGGGGACAAACCCACTGAATACAATACTGAATGAAAGTGAAGAAAGACAGATAAGATAACTAGACTAGAACATCGCTAACTAGATAAGATGCTCAAGTCTGAGACGGTAGGCCTACCAAGACTCAAGAGAACTCTGATGGTAGCATCTCAAGATCCTCTTCGATCGTGTACCTCGTCTCCTGTCCGGGCCCGTACACAGTTGGGTAGTACGCCTCGTCGAGATCTGGAAGGGAACCAGGTCCTCAGAGGGATGTAATAAGATACAAAATACATGCCGAATATAAATATTGAATAAAGGAAATAGGGTGTACTATCCATCTAAGTGAATGCAATCTGAGGACAACCTTGGTACGTATGGGTAGGTGTAGACATAAATATAAAACCATAACACTTCAAAGAATGCGGCAACTGAGTATATAAAAACCATAATGCTCCGAAGAACGCGACGCCTGCATATATATAGAGGTAATTGGTTCCCGTAGTTCCGTTGGACACTACGGTTACCAATGTGTGTGTAAAATCCCCTTCCTAAAAATCGTAAATACCCCTTTTTATTTATTAATTATTAATTTAATTGTAGTAATTAGTGGCTAAATAGAAGAAATAGATTTTTAATAATTTTTATTTTAAGTGTTCGGGCACTTAGAGGATTTATGGGACCATCAGGAATTTTTCAAAATTTATTTCATGTAGGAGACCCCTTGAGCAGTTGCTAGCCTAATGGTGCGCATTATTTAATCTCTAAATTTTCTTATGAGTATATATATATATATATATATATATATATATATATATTTAAAAAGAAGAAAAGAAAAGAAAAGAAATAATAATTAACTAATATTAATAATAAACTAATAGCCTTCCAACTTTAGCAAAGTTAGAATTCCAACTTTAGCAAAAGTTAGAATTCCAACTAGCAAGTAAATACCTTCCCAACGCACAGCACCATTCCACCAACGCCCCCCCTTTAGCCCGCGTAGGATTAACCAAACCGAACCATTCTCTCTCTCTCCCTTTCAAATATATATATATATATATATATATATATATATTTATCTTTCATAAACCCTAATCTAAAACCTCCAGACCCTCCTCTTCTCATCTAGACCTAGAGAGAGCCACCACCGCAGCCAGAGAACCCCGCCAGGCCGTCCAAACCAATCCCGACGACCACGACTTCGCGCACTGCAGATTCCCACTCGAGGTACCTTTGTTCCGGAGTTGCTTTCCGTCGACTCGCTCAACCAAACGCCGTTCCATCTTCACCGGTATGCTCACCCCTTAACCCTCTTCCATATCTGTACGATAGCAGACCTCGAACAACGTGTACCCATAGGCGAAAACAGTGCCCAAGTTGGCGCAAGCAGACCCAATTCTGGGATCGCAGAAAACTGCGATGACCACCCATATTGCCGAGTTCGTATCTCCCACCACAGAGATCCGAATTCGGTGATTCTTTTTTGTATGCATTGACCACTTGATCTAGTTTATTTTCTGTTAAATAACCCTAGATTATTAACTGTTGTGGACAGAATTAAATTTGTCACAAAATCCCGCGAACCCACTTTTCTCAGATTACTAAAAGTTGTGAAATGGAGCATGCCCCGCCAAACGGGACCGCCCTGCCGTGTACCAAGTATACCGAACGGTGCACGCAGCATAACAAGACATGTAAAAATTTATGAAAACTGATTCGAACGCGTGTGCACGCCGGAATCAGGCCGTATCTTCGGACACACCCTGTGTCGCAACTTTTATGGAAGTCACGCGCATTTTGTGCACGCTTGTCAGATTATGACGAAACTTACGCCACTGGACTTGTGGTAACGCGCTGGTCCCGTGACCCAATTTTCACACAATTCTGAGACGGTTGACCAGATCGCCAATTGGCGGCCCCACAGTTGACTTTTTGGACAAAATTGTGTTCGGCCCATCGGAATCCACATTTGGACATACCATTGGGTTCGTATTGACATTTAGAGTTGTTTGACCTATAATTTGTCTCATTTAGAGATAGTTACCCTTGGCACGCTTTTCGGTGCAAAGTGGCCTACACGTGGACCCCACTTTTACCCTAAATTACCGTTTTGCTCCTGTGTCCAAATTGGACGAAAGGAAAGTGCTTTTTAGCTATTTTGCTTATTTTAGGAATGTTGGTGATGTTTATTTCAGCATCCGGAGATATTTGTTCTGCGGTCATAGCTTCTGATCCTGTGTGTTGGACTTCGGGACGTTACACTTTACAGCTTTCTTGCCAGGCAAGATACCTTGCCAATTTGCTTACAGTATTTTGCATGCTTAGTATATTTTTGTATATTTATTGCATTTTTGTATATTTCTTGTATGTGTAGTTTTCTTTCAGTCATTACTATGTATTAAGATATGTTGACACACACATGGCACTTAGTATCATCGAGGACAATCATTAGGCGTATGGGCTTTTAACCACTCTGGTAAACCGTAGTATATAGCTCGCACTACGGGCGTATGTTGCGCTGGTCGCTACCCCCGCTGTATGTCAATTTCTGGAGTCTCGCTGGTCGCTACCCCCGCGGTATGTCAATTTATGATGTCCATTGACGTGTGTGTGAGTTGTGAGGTAGATCGAGTAGCCTACCCTTGCCCATACGTTGAAAAGTTGTCCTCATTTGCATTCATATAGATTGTCTTGTATAGCGTACTTATTTATTTTAAAATTATATGCATGTTTACTGTATTCAAGTTGGCTCGTATTTCTGTATCTTGTTACGTCCCTCTGAGGACCTGGTCCCCTGCCAGGTGTATATGTTCTTGAGTATTTGTAGGAGCACAGATTTGGATGGTTATATATGTTTCGTGGATGTCCTCTCTTCGAGCCTGTGATTGCTAGCTAGTATTCTTATATGGTGTTGTTGTGTTGTACTTATTTTGTATTTGCTCTTACATTCGAGTTGGTAGTGGATTTGTTTCCATCCAACCATCATCCATAGATACTTATATTGAGATCTAGTTATATAGATGCTAGTTTTTCATTTATATTGATTTTCTGTGGATGAGATTTAGATTATATTCTGTGACTTGTGACATATTTTTATACCACTTATGGATTTGATATTCATATTACAGCGTACGTATGGGTTATGGTTTCCATATATTGGAGTTGCCATATCCATGCGGCTGGCATGCTTACGTGTCCTAGTCCTATGTATTTTAGGACTGGGACGTGACATATTTTTGTGGTGGCCCATGCATGTCGAGAGTATATTGTCTCGGTTACGTTATTGTACCGAACAAGCCTGCACCTAGGAATAGAGTATAGGATCTCATCTATAATTGACTATGATTCGCTCTCCTTCCAATCCATTCTATTTGAATAATTGTATCATGCTTGATTCCTGTACTTCCCTAATAGTTCTTTGAGAATAGCCTTCTGCTAGAATATAGGAACCCCTATTATTAGGATGATAATTATGGTAGCACACCTATTAAGAATACAACGAGAATATAGACACACCACTAAGTTTAGAATATCTAGTGAACTCTAGAATTCCTTATCTATAGATTGGTTTACCAATACCCCTTGATGTATTATGAGGACTTGGGAGTAGTATAGATACTACTAGAGTTAGTTAGAAGTTTGACCATATTGTTTGACCCTAGTATTGAGGAACTAATAGAAAACCAAAATTGAATATTAGGACTGAACCTAACCTTCATAGTTAGATAAGTAGTGGAGAACTACAAAACTTAGATCATTATCTTATTAGTAGCAGACAGTACATTAGGAAGCCAAGAGCAATGAATATAACATTTCTCTTGATCATAACTCGAACATAGCAACTAGCATACCACTCCTCCTTAGAAAACCACGATGCTATCTAGAGCCCCTATTTTAATTTCATATATTGTTCCTCTGCGACCTTAGCGTTCGCTAATTGTACGACGACCAAATTTTGCTCCTTTATTCTTCATCTTTCAACTCGTGCCATCTGACACTTCTGATTGTAGGCCAGGTGATTTATTCTGTGTTAAGGACATATAGTTCCTGGGATTATAGTTGTTAATGTTAAATTTTGAAATTGTGTGCTTAGTAGTTAGAACTTAATGGTTAAGTTATTCTTGTAGATTGAGACCTGGTGCTTATCCCTTAGTTTTTAAATTGCGTAATATGTCCCCCACCTCAATACGAGTTAGATCTAGATTGAGACCTGGTGCTTATCCCTTAGTTTTTAAATTGCGTAATATGTCCCCCACCTCAATACGAGTTAGATCCTTTCCCCTTGACGGCCAGTAACTTTCCATTCTTACTATTGACACTTGCTCTATAAGTGTTATGACTAAGACTTAGGACGACCATGACCTATGTAATGAAAGAGGATACCCTAATAAATACCAAGACCCCCTTCTCGTAGACCTTAACAGGAGTTTCTACTGTATCCTTAAGGCAATTATAGTATTAGTTAATTTTTATAAGTTGGTAGTATACCTCACAACCTAGTATCACATAGTCTTTTGCCCTATTATTGAAGTGTGATTGAACAACATTAACTGTATGCTAGCTTAGGACAACAGTGTTTTTTTTCAGACTGTAGAACTTAGAGGCTATACCCCTACTTTGTCGACTATCGACTTAGACAAGGAATTAGTATGACAACTGTAGAGATTATAGAGTCTTATCTTTAGTGAACTTGAATTTTTATGTACCTTCTCTCATCATAATCTAGCGTACTTATATTTTCTGTACTACCTTGATTTATGCTGCTATTATAGCCTAGTTTTTGCAAGCTTATTCTTTTATCGAGCTTGCTCATGGCATATGTATTATTGGGTGCACACAATGATACAATTGCCTAATCAGAATCAGTGTATTAAGATCTAGCTAACCTTAGTGCGCTTGGTTCGCTCTTCGCATAACTACTTTACGTGGATTGAGATATATGGTAGTAGACGGATATACTTGCCCCTAGACATGTCTGACACATCGTATCGGTTACATAACTATATTGATACGAGCATGTAAATAGACAATTACCAAAAATAGGATTTCAATCCACAACTGTCCTGACAACTCTCTTTTCGAATTCCTTAATCTCTTTGAACCTCGTACTTGCGTTCTGTCACCTTCACCTTGAATTATTTATTACTGCTCTCCGTCTTCCCTTATTTCGGAAAGACGAAATCTCGTGCTGGTATAAGTTGACACTGATAAGGCTAATCACATGACTTAGTGACCCTCTTTTATAATTGATTAAGGGCATATCATAGGTGATATGTTTGGTGTTAAAATTTTAAGGATTAAATAACCTGATTAAATAATTTGAGGAATAGTTTTCCTAAATGTATAGCCTTAGGTGATAGATGAATAAATTTTAAGTTCGGTAGATTGTGAACCCCTCACCCAAAATTTGACTTACTTGGCTGAGATATGGAGACTAAGGTTAGATTGAGACCAGTTGGAGATAGAACACGATATATTTTATTTAATCTTGCAATAATTATATCACCTAGCGCATCTTACCGTGCTTCGATAATTGGAGCACTACACTAGCCACTGCCTTCCTACGAATTCTACACCCTTATCCTAGACGTGCCCATCATCCAATTCTTATCTTTGTGTAATTTTCCAATTTTTGGGAGCTTTTATGCAAAGGAGCATTAAGGTGTCCACACCATTGGACATGACACATGAAGAAACCTTTTTTTTTTTTGCTCATGTGGATTTTCTCATGATTTTTCGGGATGTGCAACGCGCAACATCGTCCACCCTTTTAACTTGGCCTTACATTTTAAACAATATAAATCTTATACCATCCTTGACATTCTATCGTGGCTTAATTTTAATTTCGAGGACGAAATTTTTATAAGTTGGGTAGAATGTAAACCCCCTTCCTAAAAATCATAAATACCTATTTTTATTTATTAATTTAATTATAGTAATTAGTGGCTAAATAGGAGAAATAGATTTTTAATAATTTTTATGTTAAGTGTTCGGGCACTTAGAGAATTTATGGGACCATCAGGAATTTTTCGGAATTTATTTCATGTAGGAGACCCCTTGAGCAGTTGCTAGCCTAATGGTGCACATTATTTAATCTATAAATTTTCTTATGAGTATATATATATATATATATATATATATATATATATATATATATATATATATATATATATATATGTATTTAAAAAGAAGAAAAGAAAAGAAAAAAAATAATAATTAACTAATATTAATAATAAACTAATAGCCTTCCAACTTTAGCAAAGTTAGAATTACAACTTTAGCAAAAGTTAGAATTCCAAACTAGCAAGCAAATACCTTCCCAACGCACAGCACCATTCCACCAACGCCCCCCCTTTAGCCCGCGTAGGATTAACCAAACCGAACCATTCTCTCTCTCTCTCCCTTTCAAATATATATATATATATATATATATATATATATATATATATATATATATATATATATATATATATATATTTATTTATTTATTTATTTATCTTTCATAAACCCTAACCTAAAATCTCCAGACCCTCCTCTTCTCATCTAGACCTAGAGAGAGCCGCCACCGCAGCCAGAGAACCCCGCCAGGCCGTCCAAACCAATCCCGACGACCGCGACCTCGCGCACTGCAGATTCCCACTCGAGGTACCTTTGTTCCAGAGTTGCTTTCCGTCGACTCGCTCAACCAAACGTCGTTCTGTCTTCACCGGTATGCTCACCCCTTAACCCTCTTCCATATCTGTACGATAGCAGACCTCGAACAACATGTACCCATAGGCGAAAACAGCGTCCAAGTTGGAGCAAGCAGACCCAATTCTGGGATCGCAGAAAACTACGGTGACCACCCATGTTGCCGAGTTCGTATCTCCCACCACAGAGATCCGAATTCGGTGATTCTTTTTTGTATGCATAGACCACTTGACCTAGTTTATTTTCTGTTAAATAACCCTAGATTATTAACTGTTGTGGACAGAATTAAATTTGTCACAAAACCCCGCAAACTCACTTTTCTTAGATTACTAAAAGTTGTGAAACGGAGCGCGCCCCGCCAAACGGGACCGCCCCGTCGTGTACCAAGTGTACCGAATGGTGCACGCAGTGTAACCGGACACATAACAATTTGTGGAAACTGATTCGGACGCGTGTGCGCGCCGGAATCAGGCCGTATCCGCGGACACACCCTGTGTCGCAACTTTTGTGGAAGTCGTGCGCATTTTGTGCACGCTTGTCAGATTGCGACGAAACTTACGTCACTGGACTCGTGGTAACGCGCTGGTCCCGTGACCCAATTTAACGCAATTCTGAGACGGTTGACCAGATCGCCAATTGGCGGACCCCACAGTTTGACTTTTTGGACAAAATTGTGTTCGGCCCATCAGAATCCATATTTGGACATACCGTTGGGTTCGTATTGACATTTAGAGTTGTTTGACCTATAATTTGTCCCATTTAGAGACAGTTATCCTTGGCACACTTTTTGGTGCAAAGTGGCCCACACGTGGACCCCACTTTTACCCTAAATTACCGTTTTGCCCCTGTGTCCAAATTGGACGAAAGGAAAGTACTTTTTAGCTATTTTGCTTATTTTGGGAACGTTGGTGATGTTTATTTTAGCATCCGGAGATATTTGTTCTGCGGCCATAGCTTCTGATCTTGTGTGTTGGACTTCGGGACGTTACACTTTACAGCTTTCTTGCCAGGCAAGATACCTTGCCAATTTGCTTACAGTATTTTGCATGCTTAGTATATTTCTGTATATTTATTGCATTTCTGTATATTTCTTGCATGTGTAGTTTTCTTTCAGTCATTACTATGTATTAAGATATGTTGACACACACATGGCACTTAGTATCATCGAGGACAATCATTAGGCGTATGGGCTTTTAACCACTCTGGTAAACCGTAGTATATAGCTCGCACTACGGGCGTATGTCGCGCTGGTCGCTACCCCCGCGGTATGTCGATTTCTGGAGTCTCGCTGGTCGCTACCCCCTCGGTATGTCAATTTCTGATGTCCATTGACGTGTGTGTGAGTTGTGAGGTAGATCGAGTAGCCTACCCTTGCCCATACGTTGAAAAGTTGTCCTCATTTGCATTCATATAGATTGTCTTGTACAGTGTACTTATTTATTTTCAAATTATATGCATGTTTACTGTATTCAAGTTGGCTCACTTTTCTGTATCTTGTTACGTCCCTCTGAGGACCTGATCCCCTGTCAGGTGTATCTGTTCTTGAGCATTTGCAGGAGCGCAGATTTGGATGGTTATATATGTTTCGTGGATGTCCTCTCTTCGAGCCCGTGATTGCTATCTTATATGGTGTTGTTGTGTTGTACTTATTTGTATTTGCTCTTACATTCGAGTTGGTAGTGGATTTGTTTCCATCCAACCATCATCCTTAGATACTTATATTGAGATCTAGTTATATAGATGCTAGTTATTCATTTATATTGATTTTCTGTGGATGAGATTTAGATTATATCCTGTGACTTGTGACATATTTTTATACCACTTTTGGATTTGATATTCATATTACAACGTACGTATGGGTTATGGTTTTCATATATTGGAGTTGCCATATCCATGCGGCTGGCATGCTTACGTGTTATAGTCCTATGTATTTTGGGACTGGGGCATGACAGTGTGTCTCCCATATGCCTACTAGTTGTCCTTTCCGTCCAATGCAAATGTACAAGTCGAATACACAACGCATATACTTCGTAACTAACATGCTAGGTCACAAGTAAGTAGAACTATCATGACTACGTACTATACCGTAATGCGTGTCGTACGTACCGATAGCTAGTCGGGTATGCCAACTCGCATCCCAACATGTGTTGATAACGCGACGTGAGCAATATGTGACAGGGTCTTGGGAGATATTAAAATATCTCCACAACATTAGGTAAGTCTGCTAAAAAGTAAGCCGATAAACTACACTACTCATCGACTGCACTCGAGTCATTTTCGAACGTGCACTATATATTATTTAAAATAACAAACAGGTGAAATATAATAATCAAATTTAAACAGTACAATAAGGCAATGTATACTTGCATGGATCTCCAAGCTGTAAGTAAAGAGAACCTGCTTCGGGATCCACGCTCGTGCGATCCAACGAGCCTAAATATAATAATATTAAATTAGTAAATACACTAATGCACACTAAACACGCACAATAACACAACTAGCACAACGTTATTCTAGGTCATGGAATTTGCTAAGTTTCTTCCCAACACAAGTTTAGTAACATCATCCTTCTAGATCTCCATGCACAAATATATAAAACGTTCCCTAATATTTGTACACAACAAGTTGAAGTTGCTAACTACACTACTAACAATTGTCTACAACTCAAGATGTCATGTAAATCAACTTGTGCACTAATTCCTAGGCTAGGGTGTCTCTTATATATACAAAAACCATACAAACATCCTCTAATATACATACTATTACCATATTCTTATACACTTGCACACATCAATAACTTAAATTACATCTACTCTATCATGGCACTCTAACATTGTACCCTCATTCTATACATGCATTATATATATATATATATATATGGAAAAAGGGGATATGAGTTATAGGCTCATATTCCTACATGAGTCAATGCACATGTGGACCAATAGGAATGGAGTGTACTAGTGCACATGGGTGGACATGGGATATAGGAATCCATTCATATTGGTCCACGTGTGCATGGCTCATATAGAAATATGAGACTATGACTCATATCCCGTTTACCATATATATATATATATATATATATATATATATATATATATATATATATATATATATATATATATATATAAACAAGAATATAATCTAAACATGGTAATGACACTCTCAACTTATCATTAAACACATTCCTCAACTAGTGCAAACCCTAGATAGCAATCACAACACTAGGCCCCCTTCTAGCAATTTATACATGCATCCAATACACCTCTAAACAACACTTTAATCAACCTGTATATTCTGAAATTAATTGTAAGATGGAGTTAATAGGAGTTTATCAAGAGTTAAATGAGCTTATAGCAAGTTGTCAAGTAGAGGTTGAAGTAGCAAATGTTATATGGATGTTTATATATATTCATTCAATGCTCAAGAAGGGATGAACACACAAGGATAAGGAGCATGTAATATATACAAAGAAAATAATAAGATGTGGTCATGCATATACATAAAGAAGGAGAAGAACAAGATGATGAAGAAGAAGAAGAAGAGATTATCATGCATACGTAAGAAGAATAGGGTAAAGGAGGAGAAGTGAAGCTTTACCTCAAGGGTTTAAGTGTGCAAGACGGAGAGGCTCGGGTAGGGGGTTGCACAGTCGGGTGTAAGGGAGGAGCTCGGGCCTGGGGGTAGACAGAGGTGGTGGTGCTCGGTCCGAGGATGGAGGGGAAGAAGGTCAGCAACATCAGCAATAAGTAGGGCAACAACAGCAGAATATATAGTAGTAGCAACCGCTAGTTTAAGGTAGCAACAACATCAACTTAAGTTAGGGTGGAGGAATGATGGAATAAGGAGAAGAGAGGATGAAGTAGAAGAGGAGGAGTGGGTTGGGGGGGGGGGGGGTATGTGGTGGCTTGGTGTTATCTGGCCATTAAATCAGGAGTGAGGGAAAAAGTAAGTGCATTAAATGTAAAGGAATGTGAATGCATTAAATGTAAAGAGGGATGCTCCTAGTATAGGGTTTAGTCAAACATAAGTGTAAAGGGGTGTTTAGGAAGGGTGTGGGCCAGCCATGCAAAGGGGATTGAGGGAATATGCATTAAATGCAAAGAGAAGTGGAGTGTTAGGATGTGTGTCTGCTTGTAGGGAAAACGGGGAGGGTTGCACTCCACCTGGAAATCAGGTATGGAGAAAAAATAGTGTTTGGTGTTGTACAAGTTAGGGTGTTGGAAGGCAAAGCTAGTGTGTTGTTCTACCGAAATAAGCAATTGTAAGGTACAACAAATGAATAAAAATAAGTAGGTAAAATTTATAACACCAATTAATTAATCCAGAATAATCATAAATTAATCCCTAAACCTAGATTTGGGTGAGAGGTTTTACAACTTGTCTTGGTGGCTACCTAGTCCAGCCTTCTACTCTCCAAGGAATCTAAGAAATATATCCCTAGATCTAAGTTCTAAGGTTAGGGTTTGAGGGAGAAAGGAAGAAGGAAGAGGAAAGAAGAAGGAAAGAAAGAAATGAGAAATAAAAGAGGAGAAAAAAGAGGGGTATCTATATAAAAGAGGAAAGGGTAATATAGTCATGACTCCTCCCAAGCAATCTTAACCGTCCAAGTAAACGTAAGGGTTCAGTGGTCCAAATAGTGAACCGGGTCAGGTATCCTTCCTACACACGGGTCATAGTACGGGTCCATGGCAATTGTCAATGTGTTCACTAGTGGTCCAGGGTAATCTCTCATGATAAAACAGAAATCTATACACAAATACAACATATACGACACACAACAAAATGCAAAACACAGTATAAATACATTTTCGGAAAAAAATTCAATGTCACAAATTCATGAATACGAGATCTAGGAACGGACATGACACTCATCATTCTTGAATCGTGGACTTACATGTCTTCGATGACCTAGTATTTGTTCACTATATGAAGGCATGATACTAGACGAGACGCTACATTTGTATAACATGGATGAATTCGATGAGTTAATGCATTCTAATAAAGAGCATTCTTTTCTTTTTGTTTAGTTGTGCACCCTCCTTTGTAAATTAAACTTTTTTGTAAACTAGGCTTGTGGGTTGTATATATGGATGGTTCTTGTGTTAATAGATGTGAAGATTTCTTAACATATCAATAGTCTAGAATTGTCCATACTTTATCCTAAAATTTACAAGTGACAATCGCGGATCCGAATACCATTGTATTCATACGGTGGCTAGTCTGGGATGCTAGTTACGTACTTGACTTACCGTATTCTTGAAGCGAGGCGTGACAAGGTTTGGATATGATGGTGATGATCTTCTATATGATCCATTTTTTGTTCTTCAAGATATTTATGTGCCAATTTGTTCTAAGATGTGTAAAATAGTTGTACTAAAGTCCATAGCCAACCCCACTTTTATTAAGGATGTTCCAATGTTTAAAGAATGCTCTTCAGAGTTTATTTATCATATTGTAAATGTCTTTTTGTATGCTCCACTAATAACTTGTGCTCAATTAATTTTATTTGGGGCTTTCTAGATCTAAATACACGATGTCTAGCTTCATCATTGATTTTTGTGGAAGTCTTCCATGTAATGTCATCTAACGAAATAAAAAAACGTACAATATGTGTGCCTCAATGCTTGTATATATTGTTATTTTTAATATCGCATGGAGTTTCGAATGGAACATAACTACACTTCAGATTGGTCCTAAATAGTTGTTAACTTGATCTAACTGTTATAATACATTGATTCGAATAAAATATTGATATTATATGTGTTTTTTTTAGATGTCCGACGTTACGTTCGGGACTTTGTGCACGTTGTGATGCATGCCTTTTGGGCCCACTGTCCTCAACTCTCACAATTTATAAATGGAATGAATAATAAGCCCTCGTGGCTCGATTCACTGATCTTCCGCCACCCAGTCAGGATCTTATACCCCTATCCGATAACCACAAATGTCATTCGAGTTCGGTGATATTATGTGTTGTTGTTATAAGTTTTTTTTTCCTTGTATTTATTATTATTTTGTTGTTGTTGACAAAATAGGGTCAAAAGGGCCAACTGATCAACCCGACCTCGTGGCCCTCTTAAGGTTTTGTTTGAGACTGCTGATACTTTTCAATAAGTCATATTAGAATTTGCTTTCGACAGCATATAGGAGAGTTGTTAAATGTTATCTAAAATTAAACCTGACTTCTCAACAACAACAAAAAAACATTACTGGTTGTTATAAAATAGCCTTGCATAACTCTTCAAGAAAGAAAAAAAAAAAACAGAATCGATCTCTAATAATCAATTACAAACCCAGCTTAAGATTAATTTGCCACTATAAATGGACTGCAATTACATTATTTGGTTGTATATAAACGATCTTGCAAAAGCCTATTTCTCAAGATGATGCAATTAGAACACTTGATTATAACTTCTTCTTGTTGTAAACTAAAAATTATTATTTTGTCGTCCACCGGAAATGTACGACATTTGCAGCCCATTTATAGAGAATTAGGTGGAAATTTTCATTGTAAATGCATGTAAGCTCCCATTTATATATGGAAGTTTTCTTCTCTAGAAAACAAACCTCAAAAAATAGGTTTGACATTTGCAGCCCATTTATAGAGAATTAGGTGGAAATTTTCATTGTAAATGCATGTAAGCTCCCATTTATATATGGAAGTTTTCTTCTCTAGAAAACAAACCTCAAAAAATAGGTTTTTGTTGTTGTAGAGTAGATTATAACTTCGCACTAGCACGAGAAATTCAGCAACTTTTGAGCCGCCTTCAAACACTGCCAACTTTCGAGTCTTTTTCACTACTTGGCTTAGTTTTGGGTTGCAATTTTATTTTATCTCAGTTGCTCAAACGTCTATTTCAGAATGCCAGTGTTTCGAAAATGCTATTGGAGACCCAAAATAAATGACGCAAAAAAAATCCATATGAAATGAAAAGTGTTTTCCTCGTCTCGCCTCTGGCACCAAATGGGATTCTGACAAAACATAAAAAAATGCAATCCAAACCGACTCTTAGTATTCTGGCATGCCCAAGGCCCTTCCGGACGAGATCAGCTGTCCAGCTAACCCAGTCCCAAAATCTTATCCCCCCAGCATTGAGAAAAAAAAGGAAAAAAAAAAAACAGTCAGGGGTCAGGGTTTCGGACTGGAATTTCGGACAGCAGATTTGAGCTCAGACTCTTCACAACAAGGAGGAAAAAAATATATATATATTTAAGGCCAAATGATCAATACAAGTAGCCCATGCTGGTCTTCAGAGAATATGTTGCAACAAAAGAAGCATATTAGGAAACAATGGATAACCATATCTTTATTAATGAGACAGAACCGTGCTTGCTTCCCACGAAAAACCAAACAAACATTATTAATACAACCCATTACCAAAAGCCAAAAAGGATGACTCCTGAGAACACTTTGCCTATAATTAGATATACAAGCAAATATATAAAATAAAATGCCCAAATCATTCGAAAATACCACAATGTTACAATCTCTGATCGTAGATTGGCATTACATGTCTAAAATGTACTTGGTTCTTCCATCAGCCGAATAGTTGCATAGTTTGCAACACCATAAAGTATGTTATAGATTGGAAAATACAAGATATACTTGTTAATAATTACAATCAAGATTTTAAAAAAAAAATTGTAGGTAAATGCTAGTGTTCTACCACAAATATGGCTTCAAAGAGTGGGCTCTGCTGCCTAAAATATCTTTAGAGAATACATGCGCCATGCTGAAGCAAGATACAGTGACAAGGGGATTGTGCAGTAATAGATAAGAATCCTTGTAGTAGGATTATAGGATAAATAATCATGACTGTACAAATAATCAAACAATCATGTACCTTTAAAATGCTATGTAACAAGTAGTATTAAATAGTGCTAACCGAGCAAACCAAGTTTGTGATTTAAGAGGAAGACTAGATCATAGTAATCTAAGTGCACTCTAACAAACAACAACAACAACAACAAAGCATAGTTTTCAGTAACGTAACAGCCAATACTTATACGATACGGTCGATACCGATACGATACGGTTTGACATGTCCAGATTCGATACCAACCACTACCGCTATTGATTGATACCAATGTTGAGATCTCTTTTTCTGCAAATTCGGTAGAAAAAATTGAACGAAAAAGTCCAATCAACAAAGGTGTAAAAGCATAGTAAAGTTGTAAACCAATCAAAAAGATGAAATATTATTTTATTCAATTTCAAAACTACTAAGAAACAATATAGAAAATACTTAAATTATGCATAAATATATACAATATTTATTTCTAAAATTTTAATAATTTATTAATAATTATTTGTTTTCTAATACATAAAAACCTTATACTCCTATCCGAAACCGTTGATCCCGATACTCACAGTTAGGGTCCAATACCAATACTGCAAACCTTGCAACAAAGGCTCTATATTGAATTTTGGGGCAGCTCAGAAAACCCTGACATGCTAAACTTATTTTTCAGAAGGTAAAGAAATATTATATTTCTACAACAATTAACTTCTGATTTCAAAGGGCCCTCACAACTAGTTACAGAGTGTGCATTCTGCAGTAATAAATAAGAATCCTTTTAGTAGTAGAACTGCCCAACAAATATGAAGAGGGGTTTCTAGGAGGGTTGGTCACATAGAGTTTACTCTCTGTTCATGATCAAAACAGATACAGAGAGAAACCAACCCATCAATTCCTATGCATTAAGTACTTGACTATAGATCAAGGTTGTGAAAAGCACTAGGCGCTAGGCGGGCGGGAACCCGTCGCCTAGCGCCTAGCCCGCCTAGGCGGCCGCCTATATGTAGGCGGTTCAAAAAATATAAATAAAATTCAAAAAATCTAATGAAAATTGCATAAAAAGTTCATAAAATCCCATAACATGCATAGTCGGGCGTCGGAGGGACTAGACGGGCGCCTAGACGGACATCGAGCGGACACCAGTCGCCTAGCGCCTAGGCGGCCGCCTTTTAGAATAGTGCTATAGATCTTAGTATCCAACTGCAGCATCTGAAGTCTCTGGTCCTTCATGAACTCGGGAGAATCAATCGTACAGTACAAGCTATAATAAGAAAGAAAAAGGTATGAACGAAGAGGGATAGTGGTTGCACCAGGTTATAATGATGAATCAAAAATTCGAAACAGAGTATTATCCAGGAAAACACAACTTTGAACGGAACACTTTCGACAGTCTATCCATCACCCCCAGTATCAAACTTAAAAGAGTAATCTGTCAAAAATAATTTGACCTGGTACCATAAAAAACAATGGTTGTATCAATATACACAAGGGTGTGAATGATGACAACATGTCAAGTGTCAGATATACATATAAGGGAATCAAGAGCATATCTGAAAACTTGAAAGACCACATGCAACTGTGCAAAATATCAACCAATGCTGAAGCTTTATCCTTACCAGTGTGTACAAATATGCTTGTTTCTATTAATAACATACATGGTATGCCATACCATCCACTACACGCAGAACTTTATACAAGTCATGAAGCATGTGGTCTTTCAAGCTGGGTACACTACAATGGGCCTATGATAGTTGATATGATACGTGTTTTGTGCAGGTACAGGTTCAACATTCATATTGTACAAAATACGTTCACCAAGAAGCAGGAGTAATTTTAGCAGTTGATTTATGGAAGACGATGTAGAAAATTATTATGATTTATGATTAGCATGCATGTAATTAATTCAAAATCAAATAATTTTTTCACAAAATTATTGTAATCCAAATATTCTATTTTTAGCACAATCCTAAGATTAATATAGAGATAGTTATTGTATCAATATTTGTCAACAACATGAATTAATAATATATTAGAGATTTTTTTTAAGAGACTAATGATACCTAACAATATTTAATAAATTGAAAAAAAACATATAATTAATTATCTGACACCTGGTAGAAACTTTTGCTGATTGATGTTGTTGGTGTAATACCCCGTTCCGCTCAAGCGGACTGCCGATTCAAACGGCAAAAGTGCAACAACGTTCCGACCTGCCTTGCTCAGCGAGGCGACTCGTTGAGGCAAAGGACTGCCAGACTTGTTCCTTCAGGAGAACCGGCTTAGGCTTTCAAAGGCTCGCTCGGAGTATCACTCGACCGAAGCGAATCATCGCTAAGGTGGGTGGCTACGGTGAACTTGTCTTTGCTTAGCCATCACACATAAAATACGAAATATTTCATGCTAGTCGCTAGGTGAATCACCCCTACATACTAATAAGAATCCAACGCACCTAGTAAAGAAAGAATCTCAGCTCGTGGAGCAAATGCTCGTTCAGAACAAGATTCATGATTATCATGCCAAGTTATGGAAAAAGGATTGACCCAGACTTGCATGTCGCGGACAACTTGTGCACAAGGTTTATGTGGTTTCCGCGGTCGGTTGCCAGGGCGCTGGGACCGGTCCGATCCGGACGGAAACATTATGAATGGTCGTATGTTATGTGACGGAGTGTTCTTTGACGGGGCTCGCCACCTGCGTTACATATCACTTTTAGTCTCGAGACCATGAACCCGTCCTTTATGGCTATGCCAACGACTTATGTCATATAGATAAGTCATCCTCGCTTAGCGGCTACCCGCGTGCGAGTCATTGCATCGCATTAAAGAATGATCTGAACAACTAACGATATGAATATGAGACACTTGTGAGTAGAAGAAACAAGTAGAACATCCAAGCAATACTTTCAGGATAACCTGTATAATCGTGCACCGAAACATAGTCTCGTTCACAACACAGTGTTTGCATATGCTATTTCCCCTGAGTGTTTATACATGCCCGTGCTTGAATTAACATTGGTTTGTCTTGGACAGGGAAGGACAAATGGTAAGTTGGTAAGTCTCGCCGTGTTTCCTCCTATAAAGCACGGCGCACTGCCACACGAGTTAGGCTATTAAATCCTTGCCATGAAACTGATCCTAAGGCAATACTAGAAAGACAACTAAATAGTTGGTGCACGGAACCTATATTACGTGTTTGGATTTGTAGAGCGGGCGAGTAGCCTCCCCACCAGTGCATTCGTGTACTGATAACCCACCAGGTTGTTTGCAGGGTGTGGGAGAACCTCGTTTGGTGCAGATGCCTCCTTCGTGCGTGCTAAGGCGTGGAGTTCAACTCTGAAGCCTTGGAGCGTTGCGTCCGGAACTGAAGCATATATACAAGACATAATGTTGGAACATCGCCTATACATCATTCCACAAATGTAGCCACTTGGCACGCTTTTATGTTTCAGAGAGAGAGTGCTTGAGCGACTTGTAATCTCGGCTATACGCCGCCTGTAACACTTGTTCAATATCAATAAAAGAGTTTCCTTACTTCTGTACTTGTGTTATTCAATGCTTGCTTCCACTATTGGCGACTCAGTAAACTTGTTATCAATCGCTTATGCGTTTATAATTCCGCTACACTCGGACAATCCGTGCGACTCTGTGGCTTAGATCTCTTACCGCCAGCCAATGAACCACGGCCTTGCACGGGCGCGGCTCACGCTCGTGCGACATCAAGTCCAGATGGGTCAAAAGCGATCGTCCCGCGGGAGCGCTGGCGCGGTGACTCCCGCCTAGCGGGGACGGCCGATTAGCCTGCGGGAGATCGGGACGTGACAGATTGGTATAAGAGCTTGGCTTATACGCCTTTGGACTTCGTTTCGATTTTCTCAGTTTCGAAAGCTCATTCGTGGGTTATGTGGATGTTCCAAACAATAAGTCTAATACTTTCGAAAAGTTGCATGTGAAATGATATGATTGCTTGTACGACATTGTGATTTGATAGGACTTTGTGCCGACCTGTGCTAGACCCTTTGGGGAATAGACTCGTGCTGAAATTTACATGATATGTGCTAACCATATGCATGTACCTGAGTATCCCACTGGTTAGTGTACGGAATAGAATATTGTCCGAATGGTTCGCTATGCACACAGCCTTTTGGCTAAGTTGTGTAAAGTATCGCGCGCCAAGACCCTTCGGTGCAAGCCAGTTATAAACGAGATTTGGATATCGTTCAGGAATAAGACAAGTTAGACTTAGAACTGCAACCGATAGAAACTTTTCCAGATTTATCACTTAGGCGAACATAGAGAATCGCGCTTGGATTTTTGAGAAATAGCTCGAACGATATTACATGTCGAAAGATACAAATCGAATATAGCTTGTTTGGATGACTATCAATCCAGAATATATACGAGACTAAGATTTTACTAGGCGATACCTAAATATCATACAAGAATTCTTAGGTATGACTTGGTGAATATGCTAACGATAAATGCAAACATCGACTATGAATTTAATGGGATAATTCGATTCCGAGTGGTGTATGGATCATTTAGAAATGTCCAAACGGATTCGGAAGTCTCGTACGACAGTCGAACTGAACGATATTGAGAATAACTTGAATAAATGATAAGGCTTATATCGAATAGAAATTCTCGAAAATGGAAACCAACACCTTGGTTAAGATAAACTTGCTGAAACTTGAGGATTGTACGAGCGATTTCGGATTGAAACAAACGGATTGAACTTGAATACAATATTGCTCGAATAAGTTAGTCCGAGAATGAATATCTTGGTTCGATGAAAGATATAAGCGATAATGAAATTGGCTTGGAGTTTGGAAGATTGATCTTGAAATCGAGTTCGAAACGACAACTCTCGAAATCACCCAACGAGAACGGTTATCCAGCAGGAGCGCCGACGTGGTGATTCGCGTACGGCGGGGATGATCGAACTCAAGGGAACATGTTCGTTGATTATTCCAAACGAATTTGATGAATGGAACGTAACGATATAGAAATAAACTTGGGTTGAATATTGAAACTACTTATTTGAGGAATGTTAGACTATGGAAATACCGAACGGTAACATTGATGTTGGATGATTTCGCTAGACGAATTATAATCACTGCATGAACGGACACGACTTGCTGGATTTTATATATAACTTGGATGAAGCAAAAGTGAAATGAATAAGGTGTCTCTATCGTGTCGAAGTTAACCATAACGTTCAAACGTTCTTGTCTTGTGCGGACGTAACTCTATGCCCGTACATGCGTCACGTCCGGGTTAGGACGATTATCCAGCGGGAGCGTTGACGTGATGATCTCACGTCCAACGAGGGCGATCGAACTAGCGGGAGACCAGAGCGTGACAACTTATGGATCGTCTTGACTTTTGGTTCGACACGATAAGACGAATTGGAAATACAAAAAATCGAAAGAGTTTGAGGATAGGTTAGCCTAGAACCTGAAATAAATCACGCTTGATGGTTTCGTGAACGGATACGTGAATCAGGTTGGACGACTTGGGGATATAATCTAAGGTTTAGAATTGAATCTTGGTTTGGTGGTCTTGACTTGGAATGGATAAGATTCTATCAAAACGTGTTTGGAGAGAGAGACTATGCAAATCACTAGGCTTGTCCTGCAACTTGGATGTTGTGGATTTTACTGAACGGACTCGTCTCCCGTGCAAACGAACGTGTTATTGAGAGTAGAAAAAAATCTGTGTTCGATGTTTAGAAATCTGAGTGAAACGAGCTTGATAGAATACCCCGTGCAAATGAACAATTGTTTGACCCTAGGATTTGGGGCGAGCATCGTGCGACGAATTTGCACGTTGTATCGTGTGCTTGAACTTGTACCAATGACCTTGTGAGCTGACCTAGTAATTAGGTAGACTACCCTATGCCGAGTGAATGAACCTGTGTTACCGACTTTAGAAGATTGCTTGAATAAAACTATAGAACTGGGGCAGCAAGAATTAGGGTTAGACTTGGAACGGTAACGTGTGCTATACTGACCTAAACGGATGGACGCTAGTCGGTTGGATCAAATAGATCGTGCTTAACGGTTGTGCAAATACTTGATTGAGTTGAAACGGAAATCACTTGGATTTGATTGACCCTATCGGAAGTTTCCCTGGGATTAGTGAACGAGTATCCTTGAGATTTTCGCAAGTAGCTTGTCCGATTTCACTATCTCTAAGTTTGGTTGAATGCATATGTTTGAGGGACGCCTAGAACGTGTGCACGATCAAGACTTAATGAGATGTGAAACTCGAGTACAAAGACTTCGCTATCACTAAGTTGGTGAAATGCATGTGTTTGAGGGGCACTTCGAATATGTGTACGATCCGGACTTGTGATATGCTGAATTCAAAATGCTTGTGCAAGTGAATATCCTCCTGAACAAGTATAACGACTTGTATAAGTTGCCTCAGCCTTAGATCATCATTCCCGATGAATTGTAACGTATCTCGCGTTAAGCAAACATGTCCTACGCTGCAAATGGAGACCGACTCAGAATACATGCGACACGGCGTAAGGAACGAATAGGAGATTGTGTTCCAAATGGATTTAGTGGGTACCGATAGCTACACTTGGACTAAATTCCAAAATGCGCTAGAACGGCTTGCCCTCAGGAAGTCTTGAGGACGAGACTTTTTCTGAGTGGTGTATGATGTAATATCCCGTTCCGCTCAAGCGGACTGCCGATTCAAATGGCAAAAGTGCAACGTTCCGACCTACCTTGCTCAGCGAGGCGACTCGTTGAGGCAAAGGACTGCCAGACTTGTTCCTTCAGGAGAACCGGCTTAGGCTTTCAGAGGCTCGCTCGGAGTATCACTCGACCGAAGCGAATCATCGCTAAGGTGGGTGGCTACGGTGAACTTGTCTTTGCTTAGCCAGCACACATAAAATACAGAATGTTTCATGCTAGTCGTTAGGTGAATCACCCATGCATGCTAATAAGAATCCAACGCACCTAGCTAAGGGAATAATCCCAACTTGTATTGCTTGAGATAGAGCATGGAAAGGAAACATTGCTTATATATATATACAGACCCTTGCATGCTACCTTTGCCTTGTGCAACCAGACTCCGCTATGCCTCGGGTAGAACGATATATGTATTTTATGTAGTGCACTGTTCACATGTTTACACTGCACGACCCTAGATTATGTCGCTCGGTAAGTCCCTTTACGGCTTCACTCCTCGGCTTACCTTCGGACTGCCAACGTGAATGATTAAGTTTTTTTATGAAATGCATACTTGCCGGCTTATATGTTAACTTGATATGTGGCCTCGATGCAACACTTGCCACAATGAACTTATGCCACAATCTAGTATCGCTATCGCATATCGTGCATGCATCTTGTTAGTCAGGAGACTATCAAATAGTTTTTCTGTGAAATCTGAACCTGCAAGTATCCGGGACCGTTAGGTCACTAACGCAGTCCCCGCACAAGGGGAATGCATCAAGGAAAGTCAAATACTGAACGAGAATTACACTAGAATGATAATCATGCCGAGTTTGCATCTGAACGAGGATCGTGTCAAGTAAAGAAAGAATCTCAGCTCGTGGAGCAAATGCTCGTTCAGAACAAGATTCATGATTATCATGCCAAGTTATGGAAAAAGGATTAACCCAGACTTGCATATCGCGGACAACTTGTGCACAAGGTTTATGTGGTTTCCGCGGTCGGTTGCCAGGGCGTTGGGACCGGTCCGATCCGGACGGAAACATTATGAATTGTCGTATGTTATGTGACGGAGTGTTCTGTGACGGGGCTCGCCACCTGCGTTGCATATCACTTTTAGTCTCGAGACCATGAACCCGTCCTTTATGGCTATGCCAACGACTTATACATATAGATAAGTCATCCTCGCTTAGCGGCTACCCGCGTGCGAGTCATTGCATCGCATTAAAGAATGATCTGAACAGCTAACGATATGAATATGAGACACTTGTGAGTAGAAGAAACAAGTAGAACATCCAAGCAATACTTTCAGCATAACCTGTATAATCGTGCACCGAAACATAGTCTCGTTCACAACACAGTATTTGCATATGCTATTGCCGCTGAGTGTTTATACATTTTCGTGGTTGAATTAACATTGGTTTGTCTTAGACAGGAAAGGACAAATGGTAAGTTGGTAAGTCTCGCCATGTTTCCTCCTATATCGCACGGCGCACTGCCACACGAGTTAGGCTATTAAATCCTTGCCATGAAACTGATCTTAAGGCAATACTAGAAAGACAACTAAATAGTTGGTGCACGGAACCTATATTACGTGTTTGGATTTGTCGAACGGACGAGTAGCCTCCCCACCAGTGCATTCGTGTACTGATAACCTACCAGGTTGTTTGCAGGGTGCGGGAGAACCTCGTTCGGTGCGGATGCCTCCTTCGTGTGTGCTAAGGCGTGGAGTTCAACTCTGCAGCCTTGGAGCGTTGCGTCCGGAACTGAAGCACATATACAAGACATAATGTTGGAACATCGCCTATACATCATTCCACAAATGTAGCCACTTGGCACGCTTTTATGTTTCAGAGAGAGTGCTTGAGCGACTTGTAATCTCGGCTATACGTCGCCTGTAACACTTGTTCAATATCAATAAAAGAGTTTCCTTACTTCTGTACTTGTGTTATTCAATGCTTGCTTCCGCTATTGGCGACTCAGTGAACTTGTTATCAATCGCTTATGCGTTTATAATTCCGCTGCACTCGGACAATCCGTGCAACTATGTGGCTTAGATCTCTTACCGCCAGCCAATGAACCACGGCCTTGCACGGGCGCGGCTCACGCTCGTGCGGCATCACGTCCAGATGGGTCAAAAGCGATCGTCCCACGGGAGCGCTGGCGCGGTGATTCCCGCCTAGCGGGGACGGCCGATTAGCCTGCGGGAGATTGGGACGTGACAGTTGGCGAAGGAGATGGTTGACAATGACAATGGTAAGCGACGGTTGGAGTTCCAACGAAGGTGGCGAGGTCGACAACGGCTTTGGACAAGATGGTGGTTGGAATTATCTTTGGAAGAGAAAAAAAAATATTAAAACTAGGGAGAGTTCACCCTCCACACCTAGGTTGGATTGGGCTTCACACGTCAATCGCAACAAACACACTAATAATTGTTAAAACAAAAAGCATGCATTGAATTATTTCAATATTTTATAAGTGTCATTTCTACAATAGACCTGCCCATTTATATAGGAGGAGAAATTGAAAAACAATATTACAACTTCCAATATGAGACTAAAAAAGAACCAAATTCAACTAAAGGATAGCTACTAATAAGTCTAGAGTTTATCCAATTAAAATAAAATTGAATCCTCGTATCAAAGCCAAATATTATTGGTGGCGAGATTCACCATACCACGTCTTCTACGCCTCGTGTACACACGCCAAGGGTGACGGATGAGCGTCTCGATGTCCTCGTTATTCTTCCTAGATGGGAAAGAACTCGACCATGTCGAGTGTATGTCTTTGTAACTCTCATACTGCTTCAAGATGTCGAGATCTATGTGCTGGAATTCATCTCGATCAAGCCAAGTGTCATCAGAATCAGGCGTTCCTTTCCAACGTACTAAATATCGTTGGGTTCCACCGTCTCTAGTAGATATGATCTCATCAATCTAAAATATTATTAATTTCATCTATTATAGATGAGATATTTGGAAGTGGAGGTAAGGAAGATATCTCAAAAGTAGGCTCGGGGTCAGGCCCATCAACAAGTGGATTTTGAGGTCTAAATTTTGGAGCTTTATATAAGCTACTAGATCTTCGTTATTAAAAGTAAGATTGATGCCCAAATGATTTGGAAGATCTAGAACATAAACATTAGCATAAATTTTACTCAAGATTTTAAGATGACATGAACCACGAACATGCAACTTCTTTGAAGTTCCAGGAGCGAACCGTTACGGATGCATATGTACCATCACAGAGTCTCCTATATCAAATTTCTTATATCGTCTGGTTAGAGCAGCTCGAGATTTATAATTAGCGTTACTCTGTTCAATTCGTTTGTTGATTTCCTTGAGTAGATCATATACGTATGATGCAAATACAGATTGTGACACTTTATGGTAATCTGTCATCGGAACAAGATCTATAGGTTGTCTAGCTTGTACCCATATACTATATCAGCTGGACTCGTGCATATTGTCATGTTGACCAATTGTTGTATGCAAACTCAGTAATATACAACTATAGATCCCAATCTCTCCAAGTTTTCACCAACGAACATACTTAACAAGTTTTCTAAACTTCGATTGACAACCTCGGTTTGACCATCACTTTGAGGATGAAAAGCTGTAGAGAATTGAAGCTTAGTGTTCATCATGTGTAGCTAGTGAAATTCACAGCCCTATCAGACACAATGATTTTAAGCAGGACTTTAATCAGGCCATATAGTCTATAGTCTAACGACTCCGTCAAGACAAAGTTTTGTGGCTCTTGATGCATCGAAAGTCTTAGAACATGATATAAGGTGGGTCATTTTCGAAAATTGATTCACCACAACGAAAATAGAATCGTGGGATGCCTTAGGGACTTCTTGAGTAGCATGGCAAAGATGGGAGCCCTCTTGACCATTTCACAATCTCTCTCTTTGGCACTGATCAAGTGAATTTTTCTAGTTTGCTTGGTTGTGACATGTTTCTTCTTTACTTGCTCAATCTTTGGTTGCGATGAAAGAAGTTTTATTTTTTTACTCTCATATTCAAACACATATTTGAGGGATAGTAGATAAGCACGTCCTTGTTAAACAACCAAGGTCCTCCAAGAATAGTGTGACCCACATCCATGGCCAACAAATCGCACCAAATTGTGTCCTTGTAGATGCCAAACTCAACTGGCACAAGGCACATTTTCATAACGTGTAGTGTTGTAGCATTGATCCATGAAACCTTATAAGATTGGGGATGTGGTTCGACTTTCAAACCAACCTTGGACAAAATTGACAATGAGACTACATTGATACAGCTTCCACTATCAACGATCATCTTACAACTCTTGTTGTCAAGTTTTATAAAGGTGTTGAAAATTGCAGTGCGTCTCTAATCGTCATTAACCTTAGGTTAGGCTGAGAAAACGTGCAGCTAACAACATACAATCAAGTGGACTCTAAGTGCGTAACACAACCTATGGCAGTTTCTTCACCTCACTTCCTTCGTCAGACAAGTTCCCATAATTCTGATACTCAAAGTAAGAATCATCATTTTCAGCCTCAACATTGATGGGTTCCTCTATAAGGGTGATCTTGAATGAGCTTTCACATTGGGAAGAGTGAAGTTTGGAGATGGAGAGGAGAAGGAAAAGTAGGAGAAGAGAGAATATGAGAAAGGAGATTGCAAGGACCTTAAACCCTAGGTTGCATCTCATGTCTATTTATATTGATATGCAATACACCCACAATTACTATTATACCCTCATATGATAAATAACAAAATAAAATAACTCTTAACACCCTCCCTCAAGCAGGAGCATATAGATCAGACATGCCCAGCTTGCTACATAAATCAGAAAATGGACCACGAGCAAGTGGTTTGGTGAGGATATCACCTAATTGATCCTTTGACCGAACATAAGGAGTGACAATCTGTTTTTTCAGCAACAAATCACGAACAAAATGACAATCCACCTCGATATGCTTCGTGCGCTCATGAAACACCGGATTACGTGCGATAAACATTGCCGACTGATTATCACAATACATCTCCATCGGAATAGGAATCATGATTCCCATTTCATGAAGAAAAGACTGCACCCACATCATCTCAGAAGCTGTATGAGCCATTGCACGGTACTCGGCCTCTGCACTATAACGAGCCACAATATTCTGCTTCTTACTACGTCACGTGACAAGATTGCCACCCACAAACGTACAATAGCCAGAAGTAGACCTCCTATCACTGCGACTGCCTGCCCAATCAGCATCACTGAACCCAGTCACCGTAAGCAACTGGGAAGGTTTGTACAATAAACCCTTTCCAGGTGCACCCTTCAAGTATCGAAGAATGCGAGAGATAGCCTCCCAATGTGGTTGCCGAGGGGCATGCATAAACTGACTAACTACTCCAACTGCATATGTGATGTCTGGTCGAGTAAGAGTAAAATATATAAGTTTGCCAACCAAACGTCTATAATATCCAACGTCCTCAAATAACTCTCCCCTGTCAGCATCAAGCTTGTCATGATAATCCATAGGAGTCTCAACTGGCCGACACTCCAACATCCCAGTCTCGGAGAGCAAGTCTAGAACATACTTGCGTTGTGACAGATACACACCTTTCTTAGATCGAGCAACCTCGATTCCAAGAAAATATCGAAGAAGACCCAAATCCTTAGTATGAAACTGACGACTAAGGTAGGCCTTCAAGTCCACAATTCCAGCACGACCACTCCCAGATATAATATCATCAACATAAACAATCAACATGATAATACCTACTGAGGAAGAATGACAAAATACTGAATGATCTGATGTGGTACGCCGAAAGCCATACTGAATAAGAACTGAACTTGTCAAACCAAGCACGAGGTGACTGTTTCAGTTCATATAATGCTTTCTTCAATCGACATACGAGTCTTTTATTTCCTGCTACAACATCCCGGTGGTTGATCCATATAAACCTCCTCCTGTAAGTCACCATGCAAGAAAGCATTCTTTATGTCCAGCTGATATATAGGCAATTGGTGATTAACCGCCACAGAAATAAGAATCCGAACTGAATTCAGCCGAGCCACTGGAGAGAAAGTCTCCATATAATCCACGCCATATGTCTGAGTATACCCTTTGGCAACCAACCGTGCCTTGAGGCGCTCAACAGAACCATCAGGGTGATACTTAACAGTGTACACCCATCTACAACCCACTGTTTGTTTTCCAACAGGAAGTGATGTAAGCTTCCAAGTCTGATTTTGATGTAAAGCATACATCTCCTCATCCATTGCACTTTTCCAACCAAAAGATGACATAGCCTGCTTGTAAGTTTTGGGAATAAAAGTAGAAGACAATGAAACAATAAATGCATGAAAAGATGATGAAGCACGGTGTAATGAAACATAGTTAGAAATGTGATGCTTATTCTTTGTGGTACAAAGGCGTTGTCTTTTTCTGAGAGCAATAGGAAGATCTGGATCTGTGGTTATGGGAGCAGAAACCTCAGACACGGAAGATGATTGGTTGAAAGCTGAATTTTGCAGAACTACTGGCCTGTCCTTGGATCTCTGATAAACCTGTAAATGGGGAATGGAGACAGAAATTGATTCAGGAATGACCGGAAGTGGTATGGAAGATATCAAATCTGTTGTAAAAGGAATACAACGGTCTCCTGAAGGAAAGAAAGGGGTAGACTCAAAGAATGTAACATCCGCACTGACATAATATTTGCGTGACTGTGGACTGTAACAACGATAACCTTTTTGAGTACGAGGATAACCAAGAAAGACACACTTCAGAGATCTAGGAGCCAACTTATCTCGATTAGGTTCCAAGTTGTGAATAAAAGCGACACACCCAAACACTCGAGGAGATAAGGAAAATGGTGCGACATCTGTATGTAATATGGTAAATAGAACTTTGTTATTTAATACAGAAGATGGCATGCGATTAATAAGATAACATGCAGTAAGAACGACATCTGCCCAATACTGTTTAGGGACATGCATATTGAACATGAGAGTTCGAGCCACATCTAAAATGTGTCGATGTTTGCGTTCGGTTATACCATTTTGTTGAGAGGTGTGGACACAACTAGTTTGATGAATCATACCACGATCAACACAGAAACTGTTCACAGAAGATTGAGTATACTCCAAAGCATTATCAGAAAGCAGAATTTTGATACGTTTATTAAACTGAACATAGACTTTATTATAAAAGACAGATAACACATTTGGAAACTCAGATCTTTCTTTCATTAAATAACACCAAGTCATTCTGGAATAATCATCAATAAAAATAACAAAATACTGAAATCCTTTCGGACTTTTGACTCTAGACGGACCCCAAATATCAGAATGAACAAGATCAAAAGACTCTCACTACGACGAGGAAAGGAACTACGGTGATGCTTGCCTAACTGACAAGCCTCACATTGAAGACTAGAAACATGACTCAAACTAGGAACAACTTGACGCAACTTAGCCAAAGACGGATGTCCCAAACGATAATGCCACTGCAACGGAGAAATAGAAACAGAAGTGAAGGCTTTTCCAGGTAGATCCAAGTAGTACAGTCCATCTTTTTTATGCCTCGAACCAATCTTCTTCGTCCTGAGGTCCTGAAAAACACACGAATTGGAAGAAAATGTCACAGAACATTGAAGAGATTTGGTTAACTGGCTCACAGATAACAAATTAAATAAAAAATTAGGCACATATAATGAATCAAATAATGATAGTGATCGAGTAGGGTGAATGACACCTTTTCCAAGCACAGGACGAGTAGACCCATCAGCCAAGATAATATTATGTTTCATGGAACTACGATTATGAAAGATAGATGTTATACCAGACATATGAGAGCTTGCTCCTGAGTCGATGACCCAAGAGGTGGATGGTGACTGGGTTGCCATAAAAGCAGGATTACCTATATGTGCCATGGTAGCAGTAGGTTGGGAAGTGGTACTAGCAAGCGCGTTCAACTTCTGGAGGATCTGTTGAAATGGAGATGAGGTATCGGACGTTGAAGTTTGATTGAAACCCGAAGTATCATCTCTGGGAGCAGAAGTGGTGACCTGAGACTGCATATTTTCAGCATACACTTGATGTGCATATTCTGGTTTGCTCCACTTATCCCAACAGTAGTCTTCTACATGACCGAGCATTCCACAATAGTTACACTTCCGTGGTTGACCACGGCCACCACCACCACCGCGGCCACCACCACGACCATTGTCTCTACCACCACGGCCTCCTCCTCGACCAAAACTACGACCACCATCTCTACCGCCACGTCCACTACCACGTCCACCACCACGACCAACAACACTAGAAACTAGGACAGAAGAGTCAGTACTCGGTACCACAGAACTCTGTCCAAGAAAGGAACGATTGAGACGGAAGAAAATATCTGCCACCGTAGGTAACTGCTCTCCAACAAGGATTTGAGCTTTATAAGGTTCGAGCGCAGGATCCAAGCCGGCTAGGATAAGTGAAACATGAAACTCTTCCTTCTGTCTGCGAGCTTCCTTCAAATCAGTAGTAACAGGATGATATTGAAGCAGTTCCTCCCACAAAGCCTTCTTTGAAGCCAGATATTCATTCACAGGCTTCCCATTTTGCTTTGTATTGAACAATAACTCGTACAACTCATAGATACGGGCAACGTTTCGCTTTTGCGAATATGATTCTTCCAGAGATGCCCAAATCTGTTTGCTTGATTCACACCACTGAACATTAGCAGCGATATGTGGTTCCATACTATGCCACAACCACGACATAACGTATGCATCTGCACTCATCCAATCTTCATACTCAGCAGAAGTTTCAAGCAGGGGTTCTTCCGTCAAAAACTTCAACTTCTTCTTCGCCCTTAACACCACTTTGATAGACTTGGACCAGGCAAGGTAATTCGCACCATTAAGTTTCACCGCTGTAATTGACTTTCCCAATTCATCATTATGAATAACAGTAAAAGGAGAACCACCTCCGCTACCACCACCACTATTAATCTCGCTAGAAGATTCGGTCCCCGCCATACTTGCAGATGCAACAGAAAGACGAGATCTTTGAAACCCTGGATCTCACAACGAACCTCAACCGACGACGAATAACCAACGAAGGTCTGTAGAAACCCTAGATCTCATAAACGAACCACGAACGACCACGAACAACGAACGACGAACGGCGAATCATGAAAAGTTCGATCGGTCATGTCGTGGATGAGATGTACAGTACTTATAAATATAATGCTCTGATACCAAGTAAAGTTTGGAGATGGAGAGAAGGAAAAGTAGGAGAAAAGAGAATATGAGAAAGGAGATTGCAAGGACCTTAAACCCTAAGTTGCATCTCATGTCTATTTATATTGATATGCAATACACCCACAATTACTATTATACCTTCATATGATAAATAACAAAATAAAATAACTCTAACAGGAAGCAATATGTCCATACCCTTGACACCCAAAACACTTAGTTTAGGTCACACCAGACTTGTATTAGGCTGATTTCACGATTTACTTGGGTACTGACTCGATGAATTATCTTGATAATGATTCAAAGAGGTTTTATCATTACGACTCCTAAAATCATGACTCTTAGAGATATGACATGACATGGCTTCCTCTAAATCTTGAATTAAGTTGTAAACTTCCAGGGCCAGCCCTGGCCCAGAACAGCTAGGGCGACCGCCCAGGACCCACGAAATAGGAGGGCCCGAAAAATTAGTTTATATATATATATATATATATATATATATATATATGTATTAATAATTTTGTATTGAAAATAGAACTAGTATATACAATGGGCCTTTATTAATGCAAATCGATTGTGGTGTGGTGGTTATTATGTTAGAATTGTGTACTAGAGGTTTTAGGTTCAATCCTTAGGGGCAACATTTTTTTTTAATTAACTTTTGTTTCAGTTTAAAAAAAATTACATTATATATTGGAGTCCCATTTTGAAAGTTCGTCTAGGGCCCCCATATACTCAGGGCCGGTCCTGTAAGCTTCTTCTAAGGTCCCTATTTGTCGAGCAAAAAGTTCGGCTCGAAGGTCGTCTCATAAGCCTGCTCTAAATCTAAAGAGAACATGATCCGGACTTACAGATCCAAGTAAGCTGAATCTCACTAAGAATTTATCAAACTTAGCAACGTACTCTTTCGCAAACTTATTGCCTTGAGTAAACGGGTTCAATTTATCTAACATTCGAGGATAAAAAAAGGGTAGCAAGTACTTCTTTTGTAATTCTCTATTCATTTTTTTTTTGTCAAATTTAGATGTACTCGTCCTCGATTTTGCCTCAACAACTTAATATGGACCAATATTGGCTTGCTTGTCAAGTTAGCTTCATACTAGTAAAGTATATCTTCCTCGTATCAGACATGTCATACCACTTAAAGTATTTGTCCAGTCCTCTAATCCAATCTAGAAAGCACTGCAGATCGAGACGACCATCAAAAGAGGAAGCATCAATCTTGATACTTTTTAGGTATCATTCATACGGATCAAAATTATTTCCTCAATAATTCAGCCGACAAATTGGAGATAGCAAATTGCCACGGTACGTATAATTATGGTAATTATTACGAGGGTTACCAAAATCATTATTATTATCACGAAAATCATTACGAAGAGGACTTTGCTTACGAGGAAGAAAACTTTGCCCCCGAGGACGAGGGCTTTTTCTCCAAGGAGGGCTTTGCCTATTTTATCTTTCTACCCTATCAAGCCTTTCTCGGGTCTTTATTTGGAAGTTTTGGGTTTTCTTTTTGAAGTTAGCGAGGGTATTGTTTAAAATAGCAAGCTAGTCAATTACCTTCAGTAAATTGGGATCCATGTTGTCATCTATGTTATCGCTTGAGTCGTCTAACGAATAAGAGAGACCGCTACGGATGTACATGTGCTAGATGATCCTAGTATATATGAAATTAAGAAAGAAATAATCCTAGTGAAATCCTAGTATAAAATATAATCTATATAACGCAATCTACGCGTTATCTTGAGTTTGTGAATGATGATATTTTTTATAACCTAAGTTGATTAGACAAACTAGACTCGTTCCAAAACTTTTACGGTTAAGTGAATGGACCTCTTCAGTAATGAGACTCACTGATATTCGATTGAACCACAACTGCTTCCTTCAAAGTCCTAATGAGCTCGGCAACCCCGAGGCATGGACACCAGAAATCCTGAAAACCAATGTCTAAGTAAATTTTAAATTTAGTCAATGTGATTTTTGAGCTATAGATATGTGATGAAATCTCAACCATATCTTGTAGGGATTTTGTCCTTAAAATAATTTATGTAGAATGACTACTAACTAAATGCACACAACATGCTCTGATACCAAAATGACATGATACGTGTTTTGTGCAGGTACATGGTTTAACATTCAAATTGTACAAAATACTTTCACCAAGAAGCATAAGTAATTTCAATAGTTGATTTTATGGAAGATGATGTAAAAAATTATTGTGATTGATGATTAGTATGCATGTAATTAATTCAAAGTCAAATAATATTTTCAAAAAAATATTATAATCCAAATATTCTACTTTTAGTACAATCCTAAGATTAATATAGAGATAGTTGGTTGTGTCATTTCAAGCAGAATTATTCTCTCAATATTTGTGGACATCAGAAATTAATAATATATTCGATTCTTTTTAAGAGACTAATGATACCTAACAATATTTAATAAATTAAAAAAACTTAATTAATTACCTGGCTACTGGTAGAAATTTGACCGTAGGTTGATGTTGTTGGCAGAGGAGATGGTTTACAACGATGATGACAAGCGACGGTTGGAGTTCAAGTAAATGTGAAGGTGTCGAGGTCGACAACGACTTCGGACAAAAGATGGAGATTGAATTTTTTTTGGAAGAGAAAATAAAATTTATTGAAACAAGGGTACGGTTCACCCTCCGCACCTATGTTGGATTGACTACCTTGAGACAAACTTGGAATCCAAAGAGCGTAAGACATTTTCTATGATCTGAACATCATCCGTGTCTCTCCATTCCTTCCTTCTCAATTGATTTGCAACGGTACAAATTCATGTAAAATAATCTAAATTTGTTTCATCTTTAAGGATTCAACCTCACTCAGTGTTCAGAACTTTGGACTCAGGCCTTCTTCACCTTCTATGTATCTTTACAGATATTTTGGAGTTTCTACCATACTTCATTGGTGATAGTGTCGTTGAACTTCTGCAAATCGGAGGAATCAAGAGCTTGAAAATTAAAAGCTCGTGCATGAAGATACTTTTCCTTCGTGTCTTCTAAAGCTTTCTTCTCATTCTCTTCTTCTAAAGCTTTCTTCTCATTCTCAGGGATCTCATCTTCGTTTCCGGCATCATGTATCCTTTTCTTGACCACCTTCTAAAGATCGTGTGCATTAAACACAACATCCATTTGTATAACCCGTGGCATTATTTTTGTTGAGATTGAATGTAGGTGGCATTCGTATCATTATTATACTTAAAAAGTTTGATGGTGGAGGATGGAAGTGTAGTGGACCTAACAACACTGTTTCACACAATATTGTGTACTAAAAAGACAATTAAACAAGTATAGAAGGATAGGGGTTAGAAATAAAAAGTATTTCTTCATATTTCTTCTATTTTATCCCTTGCCTTTGCTTAGCTTTTGATTTTTAAGCTTTGCTTGCGAAGGGACCCAAGTATGTATATGTGTAGCCTCACAAGTGGCTCTTCATGTGCCCTATATATATCGAGCTTAAGAACAACGCGCAAAGAACGACCAAGAACCTGAGGGAACCAGATAAGACGTTGTGCATGCCTCGCGATAACCCTCAAGGTCCAAATTTTGTAGAAAAGGAGTTACAACCCTTCCCAAAACAAATTAAGAGATTTCACATTCTTTTATCGCCACAAGGACATCTCCTGAAAACTCCTCAAGGCAGAACTCTTCTCCTAATCCAATATTATGATAAGCATGACAAATGAGACAAAATATGGCTTAAGCGGGAGATTTATATGTTAACCCGAAATCTGTGAAGTGATTATTAAACCACATTTTATATTAAGGTAAATGGGTCAAAAATGGCTAGAAGATTTTTTCTAAACTTTCTTTTTAGTGTTTCTATACATTCTCTTTGTATTCCATGCATCGGCAATTCCAAATGTCATCGTATTTGGCATGTGAACAGTTACTTCTGAGGCTATATACACCCATGCTTGGGTCCGTTTGTAAGTAAAAACAAAAAGTTATAAGTTGAGTAACTAAAGACGAGCAAGAACAATAGAAGAATTATCTTTGGCTTCCTTATTCCTCTCCTCCCATACTTCTATATTTGTTTGATTGGCTTTTTACTCCACCATATGGCGTGGAAGTGCTATGAGGTCAAGTACATTTCCATCCTTCGGCATCAAACTTCCAACAATTGCAACTCACGTTGTTGATACAACCAATGACATTGGGAGTAAGCAGGAGTTTCAGAGGGTGGCAGCAATTCAAGACATAATTTGCCATTTAATTTTTCTAGTGACGCTAGATATCATGTATGCAATGATATGCATGCACCCTTGATCCTACTGTGACACTGCACCGATTAATAGTGTCAAAGTTAACTTATGAGTTGAATCATTTGACAACTTGTTCCTGCTGCAGTAAGCCATGAAACAAAAAGTATAAATTGCTTACAGAATTATCATCCATGGGCCAATGATAATACATGTAAAAAGGTTCCAGGTGGAATCCTTTCATAACACATCCGACCATTATAACTCTATTATCTCCATAGCTAGAACAAGATAAACATCAATTATATGCAAAGTTCATAACTTCGGTTGTTAAATATAAAAACCAGGAATATTCAAAATTATTCCACAAACACAATGATTATCATAAACAGAATTCCATTTCATCAAACAAAGTATACAAATGATTATAACAATTTCAACACCAATAAATTAGAAACCAAATAATACATAAAAGTACTCATGATACTATGGAGGGAAGACAATCTTTGAAATGAGATCCTTCCAAAATGCATGTAATTCAGTAGAAACATCAACACACTAGCAATAAGTAAAAATCAATTCATTTGGTATAGGTTTGTATATATGAACCAGGTCATCTCCATCTCCATCAAAACTCAAAACCCAAGTGAACTAGCAAGACAAAGTGTATACACATAAAAGTTTAAGAAATATACTGATCTAATTATTTATGTTTCAGGGAATATGTTGAGATCATACCCGCCGGCTCTCGTACTCAGGATCGTCGGTGGGGAGCTCGAACCGGCACACGGGGCACGTGTTTCGCACGGCCAGCCATGGGAGGATGCATTCCCCGTGGTAGCGGTGTGAGCACGGCAGCCGCCTCGCAATCCCCTCCATTCTCTCCTTGCACACAGCGCACATATACTCATCCGTCTCCTCCACAGGCACCGACGGGATGCTCTCCACCGCTGCCCTGGCAGCGGGAGGGTCAGTGAAGTCGAATTCTTCTTCTTCTTCATCATCGTCTTCCTCAGCAGGAGAGTCCGTGTAGTCAAATTCTTCTTCTTCATCATCGTCGAATTCTTCTTCTTCATCATCATCCTCTTCTTCTTCCTCCTCTTCCTCTTCCTCTTCCTCAGCCCTGGCAACCCGAGGGTCCGTGAAGTCGAATTTTTCCCCTTGCTCGATGGCGATCTCACGCATGACGTTCCTGCCTCTTAATCTCATCTCATTCTCCTCCCACTTGAAATAATCGAAGTCGTCAATGCTCATTTGGCCTTGGGACTCCGGAATAACGGCTTCTGCTCTCTCGTCGACCACCAACTCCTCCCACAGGGAGTACTCCATGTCGAGGAGCTCCTTGAGGTCGATCGCATCCAAACGGGGGAAGTAGTCCATGTCAAGGAGCTCGTCGACGTCGAACCAGGGGGAGTCTGAGAATAGATCCGGGTGCCGGGAGGACTCGGGGACCGTGTCGGAGTCCAAACCCGACCCGGCGACGAGGAGGCAGGGCTCCCCGACGACCGGGACGGCGGGAGCCTCCTTCCGATATAACCCTAACCCTAACCCTAGCTCCGGGCAGTCTGGGGTGACGGGGCTGACGTGGCGGTCGGGTTGCGGGTCGAGGGAGGAGACGGGGGCTAGGTTTAGGACTACTTCGTGGAAGTCGTCTTCTGCCAGTTCCTCCATTGAGATTTTCGACCAAATAAAAGGTCATTTCTAAAGTCACATAAAAATGCTCTTGACAGAGGCACTACAAAAATGAGTCGCAAAAGTTAGTCAAGTTAGAAAGAATTTTTACCCAGATTAGTCCAAATTTTATTAGGAATGTCCATCATCTTCATCTCCCTCCTCCTGCTCCTCTCCCACCCCCACCCCCACCCCCTCCGGCCTCTCCTTCTCCCTCCTCTCACGAGTTTTCGCCTCTGCGTCATTGATATCGCCATCGACCGCATCGCCACACCTCATGCACCTTCCCGTCGGCTCCGTCACGAAGGCGATGAAGAAGAAGAAGAAGCATCGTGCGGGGGACTACGCGCGACGGAGGCATGCGCTCGCGAGGAGCTGCGGCTACGCCTCGCGCCGGTGCCGGCGACGGCGGCGACAACAGCAGCAGATGCGGCAGCAGCAACAACAGCAGCGGAGGCGAGCGCGTGCACCCACACCTCGCCGCCGCCCCCGTTTGTGTGCCTCCGCCTCCTCTCTCGCCTCCTGCCGCCTCTTCCTCCCCCTCCTCTTCCTCCCGCTCCTCCGCCTTGTCCGCCTCTTCCTGCCTCCACGCAGCCCCGCCCTCATGTCTCCTCACGTAGTTCTCCCCTCCGGACTGTCAAAATTTTCACAATCCTATAAATTGGAAGGACTGTCAAAATTTTGACAGTCCTGATTATAAAAAAAATCAATTGGAAGTGGGCAGGCCGGTGAGTAATTTTTGGGAGTAACAAACTTGTAATTATCAATGGTGAAAATTTGGGCGATCCTGAGTCTTTTTTGTAGTGCCTTTATTAAGAGCCATCAAAAATTGCTCAAGGCTGTCCATTTTCATATTTATAAGTTTGCCACCGAAACTTACTCAGGGATGTCCAATTTTTTTAGAACTGTCAAATTTTTTGACAGTCCTAACCTCAATTAGGACTGTCAAAAAATTTGACAGTCCTTACAATTTGTAGGACTGTCAAAATTTTTGTCAATCCTAACACAAAATAGAAAATTTTGATAGTCCTTTCAATAAAATTTTTAACTGTCCTCACCCACCTTCCTCCTCGTCCTCCTCGGCACCCCGAGCCCGCCCCTGCGCTCGCCCACGCTAGCCCCCACGAGCGGGCCCGGGTCCTTGGGGGCGGCATTTGCCTCAATGTCGGGTTCTACACCTACGCGAGCCCCGCGTTCGTGCGCAGAGCCGGGTGGGACGCGGGGGTGATAAACCAGTCGTACTGGTGGGTGGAGATGGTGGTGGCATTCGAGCCGCCGGTGTTGTAGTGGCAGTCCACGGTGAGGGACGGGTTGCTGGAGGCTGGGGTGATGTCGTTCAACGGGTTAACGTATGACCATGTGTACGGGACCAAGGTCAAAGGGAGCATTTTCGACCGGGATGGACGCTTGCACTCCGTGAGGGCTTGCGTGCGCGAGCGCAGGGGCCAACATGTAGGCGGACGTGGGCCGGCATGAGGGTCGGCGTAGGCGAGCACGGGGGCGGGCTCGGGGTGCCGATGAGGCCGTGGAGGAAGGTGGGTGAGGACTATCAAATATTTTGACAGTCATAATTGGTGTTAGGACTATAAAAAAATTTGACAGTCCTACCAATTAGAAGGACTGTCAAAAAATTTGGATAGCCCTAAGTAAGTTTTTAGTGGCAAACTTGTAAATATGAAAATGGGCAGCGTTGAGCAATTTTTGATGTGCCTTTAGAAATTATCAAATAAAATAGGTAAATTCTATATGCACTAAATAAATTGGGCAATTCTATAGGCACTCCACATTTTACTTAGGACCTCCCATTACATCAGGACAGTCTAGGTTTTTAAAAAATTTACTCATGACAGCCCAAATTTTACTCAGGATAGCCCAACCCTAACCCCCAACCACACCCACCCACCGGAGGAGGAGGAGGCGGAGGAGGAGGCAGAGGCTGGAGGAAGAGGAGGCGTTTCCCTACGGTCATGGCTTTTATATGATTAGGGCAGCCCAAATTGTTTTTCAGTTTATTTACAAGTTTGTCATCCAATTTCTTTGCTTGAGGGCATCCCAATTTCTTATATAAAAGGCAATGACTTATTTTTCAGCCCAAATTATTTTTTCCAGGAATGTCACAATATTGACAGTCCTTCTAATTGGAAGGACTGTCAACATTGTGTGTCACCCTCACATTTTTCATCCAAGGGTAGTTTGATAATTGTCAATGGGTATTAATTATTTTAGGATTATTATAATTAATATTTATGCATTGCATAATTTATTTATTTATTGTATTATTATTTGTTGCTAGTGTAGATTTATTTTGGACTTGTATAGTGGACCTAACCCATTTATTTAGAATGCATGAACCAACTTTTAGTTGAGTCTAATTTGAGCCCATGAATTAGGCCCATGGATTATGAGGCTTGATTTATTAGAGAAACTATTAGACTAGAACCTTCCCTCCCTAATTAACTTCTCCATAAGAGGCCCCAAGGGGCATTTATTACTTTTCATATTGGATGGAGGGGTTTATATGGTCGGCCTTAGCTAGAGGAGAGAGAAAATATTTTATTTCACCAATTCCCAAAATTCTAGATCTACAACTTGTCCTCTTCTAAATTTCCTCCATTTCCTCATCAATTCTCCACTAATTCTTCACCAATCTCTTCCCTAATTCATCATTGGGGTTGCTACACCAAGGATCTACAAGAAGGAAGCAAGAAGCAAGGAGGAGGAGGCCAAGATCTACAAGGAGAGGAGCTACTTGGCAATTGGAAACTTTTCATTAGGAATCCATCTCCCAATAGGTACAATTTAGTTTTCTCTCTTTTAATTGACTCTAGATCTGAGATTTAACCATGAGAAACTAACTCACATGTATAGGCTACCCATAGCAATTAGTTTTAGGTTCATCGGAGACCTACGATGAAAGTTATGACCAATTTGGTGCCAATTTTGGAAGAATTTCGAGATTGGCACATGTAGTGCTTGTCAATTAATCTAATAGATCTAATTAAAACTTGATTCCTTGTTTGTGACTAGTGTCGTGTCCACAATTGGATACGTGTAGGCCGTATCTCGTCAATTGGACGAAACGGGTTAATTTTGGGAGTTTTCCTCCGACACGGGGCCTTGTGCATATCATATTGTAACACGGACACGTAGACACTCTAATTACTATACGTATTGTTCATAATTTATGTATTAGACTTGTTCGTGTCCTCAGGGATGTATTTGGTTGTGTGTTGGAGCCGTATCGCAAGCGTATCATAGAGAAAGTGTGATACGGGTGCGATGCGCTCCATGTGTTTGTTGTTTGGCTCATTTTCCTATACGTGCATGTGTATTTATATATATGTGAGCTATCTATATAATATATATAGTGAATGTAATAGTGTATTTAGAGTTTATGTATAAGTGTGGGACTATGGGTATGGGTATGGGTATATATATATATATATATATATATATATATATATATATATATATATATATATATATATATATATTGGTATATATGGTTATTGTAAACACCCGTATTTTTAAAATTAAAATATAAATTTTTAGGTTTTTTCTATAATTTTTAAATAATTATTATAAATGTTCTTCAGGAGATAAATATTTTTGAGTGTAAAATAAATAATTGGTTATAGTGTAATTTTTTGGAATTTATTGGGCCCAAAAAGTATTTTTAAACAGCTAAAAATATTATTTTTAAATAAACCGGATTAAATCAACCTGAACCGAACAGAACAAAGCCTAAATAAACCAAAATAAATCCAACCAAATCTAGTGGGTCGGATTAGACCCGACCTAACCCGCACCGAAAAATCCGACCCGCTGCCAATAGTAACCGAAAACCCCCGACTGTTTCAAATCTGGACCGCCGGCCATTTCGCTTCCGCCACCGCCGCGACTTCAACCGCCGCCTGCTCGCCTCCTCCCCACTGACCGGCCGACTTTCCACCTCCCTGTAACCGCCGAGAACCCTCACTATATAAACCCCCACCATCTTCACCATCCACGGCCACCGCCACCACCCTACTCCGGCACCCCGATGACCCTGTCACGCCCCAGTCCCAAAATACGTAGGACTAGGAATATGTAACACGCCAGTCGTATGTATACGAACTCCAATATATGGAAACCATATACACCCGTACACTGTACATGAATATCCAACCCATAGTGGGAATATACCGTCACAACAAGTCGCACGCAATCTATATCTTATCCACAACACAATAAATAAATAAATAAATGGAAATGTATAACTGAATATCAAAGATGAGTATCAAATAATAAATCTCAAAGTATGATAGTCGGATGGAAACAAATCCACTGCAAATCGACTAAACCAAAACTACTAAAGAGAGAAAAGAATAAACTCTAATATCATAATAAATGTGTCGGAAAGAACAACAACAAGAATCTCTAAACAGCTGCAATGAATCACATATAATCCGAAGGTCATTACCTCCTCAGTCTGATAGGTAGTGTCAGATCCAGGTCCATACTCCTGCGGGTACTCCTGCTCATCTATATCTGGAAAGGTACCAGGTCCTCAGAGGGACGTAACAAGATACATATAAACTTGCCAATAAAGTACTGAAATATAAATATCCAATGGGGTCGCCTAACATTCTAAGTGAATGCAGTTTGAGAACAACTTTCCACCAAGTGGGCTATCTGGCTAAAATGGGATTGGCATGGTTCTCTTGGAGATCCAGGGGCCTACAAAGTATGTCATATTTTGAACGACAGAGGCCGCCTGATAATATATAATATATAGTGGTCATCATGACCGCGCATCTCCGGCGGAGCGTACGGGTTACAAGGAAAAAAGTGCAAAGGAGCCCAAATGCCTTACTTGTTGTTCTCTTTACCCCATGATCTAAGCATGTCATGTTCATGACACGATAAACCTCTAATAACTGCCAGGTCTACTAGCATACAAAGTTTCTATCGGCAGTTATCCCTATCCGTCGCATGACCTATACGTACCAGTGGCCAGCCGAGTACGCAAGTCCGTGTCCTACATGTGACTCACACTCGTGTAAGAATAGTGTCATGGCCAATAAAACATAAATGCCTCATGATAATGTGGTAGTCTCATAAAGTAGGTCCAATACATATACATAAATAAAAATATAGTACGACGACACCGTTGTTGCACCCAAGTTTCTTGGACGCGTAATTTATATAACAGTTAAAATAAATGAACTAAAATAAGCAAAAATAAACATGCATGCCTCATATGGAATATAAATACAGTACAATGGCAAGGTATACTTGCATGACAAGAAATCTGTAAATTGTACGCGCCCAAATGTTAAGGATACGGGATCTGGAACTAAGGCCTCCGAACAAACGTCTCCGGATGCTGAAATAGATATCACCTACGTTTCCGAAATAAGCAAAATAGCTAAAAAGTACTTTCTTTCGTCCAATTTGGACACAAGGGCAAAACGGTAATTTCGGATAAAAGTGGGGTCCACGTGTGGCCCACTTTGCACCAAAAAATGTGCCAAAGGTAACAGTCTCTAAATGAGACAAATTATAGGTCAAACAAACTCTAAATGTCAATACGAACTCAACGGTAGGTTCAAATGTGGATTCCGATGGGTCGAACACAATTTCGCCCAAAAAGTCAACCGTGGGACCCGCCAATTGGCGACTTGGTCAACTGTCTCAGAATTGCATAAAAATTGGGTCACAGGACCAGCACGTTACCATGAGTCCAGTGGCGCAAGTTTTGTCGCAATCTGACGAGCGTACACAAAATGCGCACAGCTTTCGCAAAAGTTGTGACACTGGGTTTGTCCGCAGATACAGGCTGATTCCGACGCGCACACACGTCCGAATCAGTTTTTACGAACTCTCACGTGTCCGGGTATACTGTGCGCACCATTTGGTACACTTAGTACATGGCGGGGTGGTCCCGTTTGGCGGAGCACGCTCCGTTTCACAACTTTTGAAAATCTGAAAAGATGTATTTTCGGGGTTTTCCAACAAATTTAATTCTACCTACAGCAGTTAATAATCTAATATTATTTAACAAAAATTAAACTAGGTCAAGTGGTCTCCACATACCAAAAAGAAAAATTGGATTCGGATATCTGTGGTGGGAGATACGAATCCGGGAACATAGGTGATCACCGCAGTTTTCTGCGATACCCAGAAATTGTCATTTTCTGCCAAATTTGACGATGTTTTTGCCTATGGTTACGCGTTGTTCGAGGTCTACTATCACACAGATATTGAAGAGGGTTAAGGGGTGAGTATACCGGTGAAGACGGGATGGCATTTGGTTGAGCAAGGTGACGGAAAACTGCACGGGAACACAGGTACTTCGTAGTTTGAAACTGCAGTGCGCGGGGTGCGCGGTCGTCGGGATCGGGTTCCGGGCGGCTGGACGGCGGTCAGGCTGCGGTGGCGGCGCTCTCTAGGTCTAGATGGGAAGAGGAGGAGAAAGATGATCTAGGGTTAGGGTTTTGGGATGAAAAGGATAAATATATAAGAAGAGAGAGGGGGTTGGGTTTAACGTGCGGCCGCATGGGTCTTCCAAAAGCTGTTGCTTTTCAAAGGGGGTGTGGGTTGTTCCCACAGGCGGGTTGCTTCAAAAAGGGGGGTGTTGGTCTGTTTCATATTCCAGCGGATGGTAGCATAGGATGGATTAGGACGTGGGTTGCGGGTAGCTAAGGTGCGGGTCTAAGGATCCAATAAGGAATATGAAATCCTATTTTTCTTTTCTTTTCTAATCCTTTTTCTTTTTCTTTCTTTTTTTCTTTTATATATATATATATATATATATATATATATATATATATATATATATATATATATATATATATATATATATATATATATATATATATACCCAAAGAAAAATCTAAAATTATATTAATGCATACCATTAAGCTAGCAATTGTCCAAAGGGCTCCTACATGAAATAAATTCAAAAAAATTTCTAATGGCCCCTTAAATCCCCTAAGTGCACGAACACCTAAAATAAAAATTAAATAAAATTTATTTCTTCTAATTAGCCACTAATTACTATAATTAAATTAATAATTAATTAAAAGGGTAAATACGGTCTCTAGAAATATGGGTTTTACATTCTACCCAACTTATAAAAATTTTGTCCTCGAAATTAAAATTAAGCCACGGTAGAAGGTCAAGGATGGTATAAGATATAAATTAACAAAGTAAATTCATACCTTGGTCCGCGAATAGGTTCGGAAAATGCTTGCATGTCGTCCTCGCGCTCCCAAGTTGATTCTTCTGGCGCGCCATGCCTCCATGCTACGCGAACCAAGGGAATAGACTGGTTCCTCAACACTTTCTCTCGACGATCAAGGATTCCCACGAGTTGCTCTTGGTATGACAAGCTCGGCCCAATGGTGATCTCTGAATGGTCGAGAACATAACTGCTGTCTGCCACATATCGCCTGAGCTACGACACATGGAATACGTCATGTACTCCCTCCAGTGAAGGTGGTAGCGCAAGTCGATATGCCACTTCTTCCACTCTCTCTAGCATGTCAAATGGTCCAATATACCTTGGACTCAACTTGACGTGCCCTCCGAATCGAATGGTGCCTCTGGTAGGTGATATCCTCAAGAAGACATGATCGCCCTCTTTGAACTCTAAGGGACGATGATGAAGGTCTGCCCACTGCTTCTGCCTGTCTTGTGCTGCTCACAAGTATCCCTGTATCTTCTTAACTGTTTCCACGGTGTTGACCACCAACTCTGGCCCCAGAATCTGACGTTCTTCCACGTCATTCCAACACACAGGAGACTATATTTTCTTCCATACAATGCTTCAAACAGAGCCATCTGAATACTCGCTTGATAGCTATTGTTGTAAGAAAACTCCATAAGATGTAGGTGGTCCTCCCATGATCCTCCGAAGTCTAACATACAAGCCCTCAACATATCCTCCAATGTCTGAATAGTACGCTCTGACTGCCCATCTGTCTGCGGGTGGTAAGATGTACTAAACTTCAGACGAGTTCCAAGACTCTCTTGTATGCTCCTCCAAAAGTGCGATGTAAAGCGCGAGTCTCTGTCTGATACAATGCTGCATGGTATGCCGTGCAATCTCATAATCTGTCTCATATATAAGTCAGCTAAAGCTTCTGTAGACTGACACACTCTAAAAGGTAGAAAATGGGCTGACTTGGTGAGTCGGTCCACTATTATCCACACTGCATCTCTCCCACTTAGACTCTTGGGAAATCCCATGACGAAGTCCATAGTGATGTGCTCCTACTTTCACTCTGGAATCGGAAGTGGTTGTAATAATCCTGCTGTCCTCTGGTGCTCCGTCGTTACTTGTTGACAAACCAGACATTTAGCTACAAAGCAAGCTATTTCTCTTTTCATTCCATGCCACCAAAAGTGCTGTCGTAAGTCACGATACATCTTGGTGCCTCCAGGATGAATAAAATATATCGAACTATGAGTCTCTGTCATCTGCTCCTGTCGAATCTCTCCATTTGGAACATAAAGACGATCACCACATCGTAATGTCCCATCCTCGTGAATGCGCAATCCTGTCTGCTCTCCGGCCTCTGTCCTTTCCTTCAGTCTCCTGAATCTGGCGTCTGTAGGCAAAGCTGCCTTGATCCTCTCTTCTAATGATGATTGTACTTGCAAGTTGGCTAGTGTACCATCTGCTCCGGGTAATATCACTTCAATGCCAAGCTCTTGCAAGTCCTCTAATAATTCTCTCTGTGCTGTCAAGAAGTAAGTTGCTGGTTTCCGGCTTAACGCGTCTGCTACAACGTTAGCCTTGCCTGGGTGATAATGTAGCTCCAACTCAAAATCTTTCATCATCTCGAGCCATCGACGTTGCCTCATATTTAACTCCTTCTACGTGAAGACGTACTTGAGGCTTTTGTGGTCTGTATAGATCTCCACTCATTCCCCATATAAGTAATGTCTCCATAGCTTCAGAGCAAATACAATGGCTGCAAGTTCCAAGTCATGAGTCGGATAATTCTTCTCATGTACTCGTAACTGTCTAGATGCATATGCAATTATTTTGCCATGCTGCATCAACACGCATCCCAAGACTTTCTCTGATGCGTCACTGTAGATCACATAACCTCCTGATCCTGACGGAATAGTCAATACTGGTGCTGTAGTCAGTCGCTTCTTCAACTCTTCAAAGGCGGCTTGACACTCGTCGGTCCATATAAATTCTTGATCCTTACAAGTCAAACGAGTCATAGGTGCTGCTATCCTTGAGAAGTTTTCCATGAACCGTCGGTAATATCCCGCAAGCCCAAGGAAACTCCTCACCTCTGATGCTGACTTAGGAACAGGCCATGTCTCAACTGTTGAGATCTTCTCTGGATCAACAAAAATACCATCTCCTGTAACAACATGCCCAAGAAATGAAACTCTGTCCAAGAAGAACTCACATTTGCTGAGCTTTGCATATAACTGCTCTCTCCTCAAAGTCTCTAGAAAAATCCGCAGGTGCTTCTCGTGCTCCTCGTGGCTCTTCGAATATACAAGTATATCATCTATGAAGACGACCACGAACTGGTCCAAGTACTAGTGGAAGACTCGATTCATCAAGTCCATGAAGATCGCTGGAGCATTGGTCAATCCAAATGGCATGACCAAAAACTCGTAGTGCCCATATCTTGTTCTGAATACGGTCTTCGGAATGTCATGCTTCCGTACCTTCACCTGGTGATATCCCGATCTCAAATCTATCTTCGAGAACACCTTGGCTCCACTGAGTTGATCAAATAAGTCATCAATGCGTGGCAATGGATATTTGTTCTTCACAGTCACTGCATTCAAGGCTTTGTAGTCAATGCACATACGCACTGATCCGTCCTTCTTTGGTACAAACAACACTAGTGCTCCCCAGGGTGATGCACTTGGTCGGATGAAACCTTTCTCCTCTAGTTCTTTCAACTGTGCCTTCAGCTCATCCATCTCCTTCTTTGCCAGTCTGTAAACATGTTATGCTATAGGTGCTGCTCCAGGTGCTAATTCAATTGAAAACTTTACGTCTCTGTCTGGGGGTAGTCCTGGCAATTCCTCTGGAAAGACGTCTAGAAATTCTAAAATAATGGGATGATAAACAACGTCGTCCATTGCGAGCTGCATACCATCAAGGATTTCTGTGGATCCTCGGGCAAACTCAAGTTCAGGCTGGCCTGGTACCTTAAAAAGAATGCTTCCTCCAAAGCAATCGAAGAAAGCGTGGTACTTGCTTAGCCAGTCCATTCCAAGCACAATATCAAAAGATGGCATAGGAAGGACTAAGAGTTGGGCGTTCATCTCTCTGCCACGTATCACTATAGGGCCCGATCTATAAATTCGGCTAACTGGTACAACTCCTCCTCCGGTAAGAATTCTAACACAAGTAGATAAAGGTGTAGAGGCAATATTGTGTTTGGCAATAAAACTAGATGATATGAATGAGTTGGTGGCTCCCGTATCAAACAATGTCACAGTAGGAAAAGTAAAAGCAAGAGTAATACCTGTTATGACATCCACCTCATGATCCATGTCATCTACCTCCAATACAAAAGCTCGTCCGTTCCTCTGCGGTTGTCCATGTCCGGCCCTCATATACTGATCCTCCTGGGTAGGTAGCGGTGGTCCTCTCTGAAATCCTCCTGCTACCGGGGGTCGAGGTGCTCCCGGTCCAGTCATCTGTTGGGCTGGCTTCGGTGCTGGAAGTGCTAGCCTCAGAACTGGTGGTGGAAGTGTCGATGCCTGCATTGGGCAGTCTCTCGCCAGGTGCTGTCCGGAGCCACATCTCATACACTGACCCAAGCGAGTCCGACAGTCTCTCAAAATATGTCCACGTTTCCCATAATAATTGCAGTAATGCTTCTCCGGATTCTGGTACGGTGCTGCTCTGTGTTGGTACTGTTGTTGCTGAGCTAAATGACGTCTGATAGGTCCTCCTTGTTGTATCCTGGCTGGTCCCTGCTGTATCCTTGCTGATCCTTGTTGTGTCCTCAGCTGACCTTCCTTTCCTCTACTGATGGTTTCTTGTAATCTGGTTTCTGTCAGTAGTTCAGCATAAGAGATCCGGGACTGCGAGCTTATATAATGTTGTAGCTCCTGGGTCAGTCCTCGATGAAACCTCTTAGCCTTGGCCAAGTCATCTGGTATTAGGGCAGTGCCATATTTGCTGAGTCGACTAAACTCGGCATCATACTCATCAACTGTTCGGTTCTCCTGCTCCAAGTGAAGAAACTAATCGTACAATATATCTCTGACGGTGTCCGGGAAGTACTTTCTCTCGAAGCACTCCAAGAACTGCTCCCAAGTCAGGTATGTACCCAACTGGCGCTCCATGGATTCCCACCAGTGATGAGCATTACCATCTAGAAGCATCCTTACACCCGTCATCCATAGGTCCGTAGGTAACTGCGATGCCTCCAATAGCTTCTGAGTGTGCGTGATCCAGTTGGTAGTCTCCTCTGGGCTCTCAGTGCCCTTGTAAGACCTCAGACCCATCTGAATAAAGTCCTTTACTGAACCAACTCTAGCTCGAGGTATTGGAGCTAGTGCTTGAGTTGGTATAGTAGCCTGTGCAGCCATCCTCTCAAGTGCTGCCAAAAATTCTTGCCTCTGCTCGGTTGCCTGTTGTCTCTGTTCCTGCATCATCATCTGAAAGAATTGGAACAGCTGCGCCTGGCCGTCTTGCGGTACTGGGAAAGCTGGAAGGTTCCCAATAGGTGAAGCGGGAAGATCAGATGGAATTAGAGTGTGAGTCTGTCCATCTAGCCCCAGAAGCCTAGGAATCGTTGGGGTCCCTACTTGAGTCTGACCATTGACTCCAGAAGTCGTATCGCCATCGGCGATAGTACATCCATTTTGCATATCCATCTCTCTGCAGGTGATGTACAAAACAATTAGAAGAAGTACAGGAATCAAACACGATGCAAGTATTAAATAGAAAGGATGAGTTTCAGTCAAGCGTGGATGAGATCCTTATACTCTATTCCTATACGCAGGCTTGTTCGGTACAGTTACGTAACCGAGACAATATATTCTCGACCTGCATGGGCTACCACAAAAAATATGTCACGCCCCAGTCCCAAAATACGTAGGACTAGGAATACGTAACACGCCAGTCGTATGTATACGAACTCCAATATATAGAAACTATATACACCCGTACGCGGTACATGAATATCCAATCCACAGTAGAAATATACTGTCACAACAAGTCACACGTAATCTATATCTCATCCACAGCACAATAAATAAATAAATGGAAATAAATAACTGAATATCAAAGATGAGCATCAAATAATAAATCTTAAAGTATGATAGTCGGATGGAAACAAATCCACTGCAAATTGACTAAACCAAAACTACTAAAGAGAGAAAAGAATAAACTCTAATATAAGAATAAATGTCTCGAAAAGAACAGCAACTAGAATCTCTAAACAACTGCAATGAATCACATATAATCTGAAGGTAAGACCTCCTCAGTCTGATAGGTAGTGTCAGGTCCAGGTCCATACTCCTGCGGGTACTCCTGCTCATCTATATCTGGAAAGGTACCAGGTGCTCAGAGGGATGTAATAAGATACATATAAATATGCCAATAAAGTACTGAAATATAAACATCCAATGGGGTCGCCTAACCTTCTAAGTGAATGCAGTTTGAGAACAACTTTCCACCAAGTGGGCTATCTGGCTAAAATAGGATTGGCATGGTTCTCTTGGAGATCCAGGGGCCTACAAAGCATGTCGTCTTTTGAACGGCAGAGGCCGCCTGATAATATATAATATATAGTGGTCATCATGACCGCGCATCTCCGGCGGAGCGTACGGGTTACAAGGGAAAAAGTGCAAAGGAGCCCAAATGCCTTACTTGTTGTTCTCTCCACCCCATGCTCTAAGCATGTCATGTCCATGACACAATAAACCTCTAATAACTGCCAGGTCTACTAGCATACAAAGTTTCTATCGGCAGTTATCCCTATCCGTCGCACGACCTATACGTACCAGTGGCCAGCCGAGTATGCAAGTCCGTGTCCTACATGTGACTCATACTCGTGTAAGAATAGTGTCATGGCCAATGAAACATAAATGCCTCATGATAATGTGGTAGTCTCATAAAGTAGGTCCAATGCATATACATAAATAAAAATATAGTACGACGACACCGTCGTTGCACCCAAGTTTCCTTGGACACGCAATTTATATAACAGTTAAAATAAATAAACTAAAATAAGCAGAAATAAACATGCATGCCTCATATGGAATGTAAATACAGTACAATGGCAAGGTATACTTGCCTGGCAAGAAATCTGTAAAGTGTACGCGCCCAATTATCAAGGACACGGGATCTGGAACTAAGGCCTCCGAACAAACATCTCCGGATGCTGAAATAGACATCACCAACATTTTCGGAATGAGCAAAATAGCTAGAAAGCACTTCCCTTTTGTCCAATTTGGATACAGGGGCAAAACGATAATTTCGGATAAAAGTAGGGTCCACGTATGGCCCACTTTGCACCGAAAAACGTGTCAAGGGTAACCGTCTCTAAATAGGACAAATTATAGGTCAAACAAACTCTAAATGTCAATACAAATCCAACGGTATATCCAAATGTGGATTCCGATGGACCGAACACAATTTTGCCCAAAAAGTCAACCGTAGGGCCCGCCAATTAGCGACTTGGTCAACTGTCTCAGAATTATGTGAAAATTGGGTTACAGGACCAGCACATTACTACGAGTCCATTGGTATAACTTTCGTCGCAATCTGACGAGCATGCACAAAATGCGCACAGCTTTCACAAAAGTTGCGACACGGGGTTTGTCCGCGGATACGGGCTGATTTTGACGCGCACACGCGTCAGAATCAGTTTCCGTGAACTCTCACGTGTTCGGGTACATTGCGCGCACCGTTTGGTACACTTGGTACATGGCGGGGCGGTCCCGTTTGGCGAGGCGAGCTCCGTTTCACAACTTTTTGAAATCTAAAAAAATATATTTTCGGGATTTTCTAACGAATTTAATTCTACCTACAGCAGTTAATAATCTAATATTATTTAACAAAAACTAAACTAGATCAAGTGGTCTCCGCATACCAAAAAGAAAAATTAGATTCGAATCTCTGTGGTGGGAGATACAAATTCGGGAACATAGGTGATCACCGCAGTTTTTTGCGATACCCAGAAATTATCATTTTCCGCCAACTTTGACGTTATTTTCCATTATGGTTATGCGTTGTTCGAGGTCTACTATTACACAGATATTGAAGAGGGTTAAGGGGTGAGCGTACCGGTGAAGATGGGGTGGCGTTTGGTTGAGCGTGGTGACGGAAAACTGCACGGGAACACAGGTATTTCGCTGTTTGAAACTGCAGTGCGCGGGGTGCGCGGGATCGCGGTCGTCGGGATCGGGTTCCGGGCGGCTGGACGGCGGTCAGGCTGTGGTGGCGGCGCTCTCTAGGTCTAGATAGGAAGAGGAGGAGAAAGATGATCTAGGGTTAGGGTTTTGGGATGAAAAGGATGAATATATAAGAAGAGAGAGGGGGTTGGGTTTAACGTGCGGCTGCGGGGGCTTCCAAAAGCTGCTGCTTTTCAAAGGGGGTGTGGGTTGTTCCCATAAGCGGGTTGCTTCAAAAAGGGGGGTGTTGGTCTGTTTCATATTCCAGCGGATGGTAGCATATGATGGATTAGGACGTGGGTTGCGGGTAGCTAAGGTGCGGGTCTAAGGATCCAATAAGGAATATGAAATCCTATTTTTCTTTTCTTTTCTTTTCTAATCCTTTTTCTTTTTCTTTCTTTTTTTCTTTTAAATATATATATATATATATATATATATATATATATATATATATATATATATATATATATATATACCCATAGACAAATCTAGAATTATATTAATGCATACCATTAAGCTAGCAATTGTCCAAAGGGTCTCCTACATGAAATAAATTCAAAAAAAATCCTAATGGCCCCATAAATCTCCTAAGTGCACGAACACCTAAAATAAAAATTAAATAAAATATATTTCTCCTAATTAGCCACTAATTACTATAATTAAATTAATAATGAATTAAAAGGGTAAATACGGTCTCTAGAAATAGGGGTTTTACAGACCTCGAGCTCTCCGCTGTGACCCAGCCAACTCCGGCGACGACCTCCCCGACGAAGACGACGGCGCCAACGACCCACCAAGCAGCCACAATAGCCGCCGCCGACCGGTCGAGCACCGCCGTGCCGCCCCCATTCACGAGTAGTTCAGTCAATTTCGACCCCCTGTTCCGGTGAGCTTTTCTTCCTCATCGCTCTGTCAATTTCCGAATGGTCTGTTGCGACATGTTCGCTGTGTAACCCGCTCGAACCCTGTGCAATTAGATTAGAAAATTGTGTCCTGTGTCGGTCGTAAACTGCGACGCAAAAACAGAAAAAATATCCCAAATTTTGGACTTCAGAAACTGTCCCAAACTCACAAGTTCACGGCCATTTTACGTCCAACCTATATAATAATTCTAAAATTCACTTGAACAGTAAATTAGACAATATAACCAAGTTTTAAACCTTGTAATTAGTTTATTTTATTGTGCTGTAAGTTGTGTTTTATTCGCGGGTAAAATTGACCAAAAACTTATTTTTTAAAATCCAAATTTTCCGAAACTGGGTGTATCCTACTAAACGAGGTGACTTTGTCGTATGCGAATTACACTGAAAGGAGCGTATCGTCAATGCGGACGTGTGAGATTTCACGAAAGTTGATTTGGATGTGCGTGCACACCAGAATCAATGCATATCCGTCAAAATTATCCCGTATCGGACATATTCTGAAACTTGCTGTAACTTCGTGTGTGCTTGTCGTTTCGTAACAAAACTTACGCCATCGGATTCGTAGCGTTATGCTGGTCCTGTGACCCAAGTTTGGTTCGATTCTGAGAACGTTTGTGGTGCCCCGTTCCCCCTATTTGGGGAGCGCGGCTAAGAAATACAAGACGGTATCGTTTGAACGGGATAGATTGAAACAAGAACCCATCATCGTTATGGATTTGCTTCTTCGGAATCAATTCCCATATTCATTGGACCGTGCCCCCATGATCGACTTAGCGGCAGAGTCAGGAGGGACCTCTCCACTGCATCTTTTGTTGCCTCAGTTTTTGCTGTCGCTTGTTGCTTTCGTGCCTTGAGTTGGTTTTCGGATTTGCTTGCATTTTCTTGAACGGTTTTGATGCATTTTATTGTTTTTGTTCGTTAAACTGCACTTTAATTTCGAGATTGAAAAGAGTGAAAAAGGTATTGATCAAGCTGTTCATGGCAATGCAGGTGAACGGGCAGCTTCTAACTAACTTGTGAGTGGCTTATATTCGATTCAGTTGGCCCTTCTTTCAAGTCTTCACAAATAAAAATCTTGCATCCTTCTTTGCCCGATCAAATGATACCAAGTATAACTAAAAGATGTCAAGATAAAAAGGGAATAGACTTGGACTATTATGCTTGTCAATCAACTTGTGAACTGTTACCTCATTCACGCTAGCTCATTTAGAATATTCTATACATGCCTCAATTTTAGTTAGAAATGCATACTTCTTCTATAAATTGTACTAAGTATGGAATACACCTTGTTATACAATAAATTGTTCAGAAAAACTATGCAAAATGAATCATGAAATACTGCTTGTCTTGTACTCTTGTTGCCTCAACTATATGAATGATACTTAGCCTAGATACCGTTTGATCACGGAGAACTTATGCACAAGGTCACGGTTCTTGCGGACGGTCGCTGGGGTACTGGCACCGATCCGGTCCGGGCGGAACCTATTGTTTAGTCTCTTGTACTTGACGGAATATCTTGCAACGCCTCTTGTACTTTCGTTGCATGCTATTCTGCCAAAGACTATATCGTCCATTATGGCATACGCTAATGATCCCCTTGTATATTTAAACTTGTGCAAGCTAACTTGTGTCTTCGTGTAAACACCCTGATTTTCAGAATAAATTTTAATATAATATTCCTGGATTTTTCGGTAGTTTCTGGAAAAGAACCAAGGTAATTAAGGGTTAAAGATTTTTTTAAATGCAGTTTATTGATATTAAAATATTATAGAAATAATATTTTATGGTGAGAAATGGAAAACCGGACATGTGGTATTTTTCGACGAATTTATTGGACTCCGGAGTAACATTTTAAGCCTTAAAAACTATTGGTTGTGTAAACCGAACCAAGCCTAGCTGAACCAAACCAAACTTGAACCACCCGCTGAGAACCCGACCCATTTTCAAACCCTAGACCCGCCGATTATACTGTAGCACAGTATAAAAACCGTGCCTCGGCGTTCGTGTAGCCGCCGCCAACCCATCTCTCTCTCCATCTCTCTCTCTCTCAGCCGCCTCCACTCACCGCTGTCCCCTGCGCTCGACTCCGCCGCCAGCCCGTCGACCTCGCAACAGACCCGACGCCTCATCATTCCCTCATCACCTCAACTCCGGCTCCGCCCTTCCATCTCGAGCTCCGCCGACCCCGACTCCGCTGTGTTCGACGCCTTCCCCCTCCGCGCAAGCGCCGCTGCGTCCGCCATTCGGCGACCCTGCCTCGAGCAGCCCCGCTTCATCCAGACGCCCCGACACCGAGTCGCAGCCCGCGTGAACTGCTCTGGTCGGCAGTACACAGTCGTCGCCTAGCCGACCTCGCTGACCCCGAGACCGACCCCCTCCGGCGAAGTCCCCGCTGCCCCGAGTCAGAACCCTAGCTCGGACTCTCGGAGGACACAGGAATCCTCGACCAGGACACGGAGTTGACTCTCGGATACGTGGAATTCAGCGTTCACGGAGCCCTATTCAGGTATCGTTTTCTCTCGCCTCGCAACTCCGATTTAGTTTCCGTCAGTTGCTACACGTAGACTGTATAACCCTCTCGGTGCCCGTGCAACCCGCTCGGTGCATCGCGTCCTGTGGCGATCCCACACCGCGATCCAAAAACAGAAAAAATAACGCCCTGTTTTACCCCAGAACTGAGTGCGTCCCGCCAAACGGGACGACTTGGTCGTACGCGGTCTATACCAAACGTGCGCAAAGTTGATACGGTCGTGTGGGATTTCGCAGAAGTCGATTCGGATGTGCGTGTACCCCGGAATCAACGCGTATCCGCCGACAACGCCCCGTATCTGTCCTTTCTGGAATACGCTGTAACTTTGTGTATACATGTCGGATCAAGACGAAACTTGCGCCATCGGACTCGTAGAAATACGCTGGTCCTGTGACCCAAGTTTGGTCCGATTCTGAGAACGTCGACAAAATTGCGTATCGTGGGCCCCACAGGCTCCACTTGACGGGCGATTTTATGATCGGCTCATCGGAATCCAATTCTGGAAGTTCTGTTGGGGTCGTATCATCGTTCCTGACTTGTAGACACTGAGTTTGACAAATTTGGAGACCTTTTGACCCTGACCCGCTTTTCGGTGCAAAGTGGCCCACATGTGGACCCCGCTTTGGCCCAAAAATGTTATTTTTGCCCCTGTGTCCAAATTGGACGTAAGGATAGGCATTTCTAGCTATTTGACATCTTCTGAGACGGTTGGTGATGTTTATTACAGTTTTTGGAGGAGTACCCACAGGATCCACTGATACCGGGGCGACTGTTGATATTTAAACATCAGGCAAGTGTACCTTGTCAAACTTTGTAGTCTTTATATATATTTTCCTTGCTTTATTTATATTGCTGTGCATGCTCAACCTAGGACTGTGTGACGTACTTAGCGTCCGATTATTAGTCGGGTGCCAACACTGTACGCAGTGTTGGGTACTGTCATTTAGAGATGGACATTCGTGACCCTTTATATTCTCGTACTTGTCTTATCAAGTACCATACGATCCAGGACACTTGACACTGTTCATGAGACAGGATATTCCCGAGATATTCGTGGTAATTCTGTATAGGATACAGGACCTGACAGAGATACTATATTCATAGATACATATGACTTGTTGCATTAGTAATGATCCCGCTTGACATGGACATGAGACGTTATGGTCATGATATGCGTGGTTACATGGGGTGGGGAGAGACACACAGGCTACAGGCTGTCTTCTATATATATCTACTACTATTGTGAGGCCGTAGACTCTCGTAGCAGAGCTAGGCACATTACGTGTTATCACCGCTACCGGCTCCCCGACACAGAGCTTGTAGTGGCTCAGCCTGAGTACTCGTGCTGCTCTCACTTGCATTTTCACTTAGATGGTTATTTATTCACCCTATTTATTCTATTTATTTTCTGTACTGCATTTATTTTGGCATGAGCTTTCTTGTACCTTGCTATGTCCCTTGAGGACCTGGATCCGGATTATGTCCCCAGGATTTGAGGACGAGATCTATCCTGAGGTATACGGGACCGGAGCAGGAGCTGATCCAGGAGCTGTACCGCCATCCGAGGATGAGGTGTTAGCCGAAGACTTCTCCTGAGCATACATGTTTCATGCTCAGTATTTATTATTTATTTCTGGTCTGTTGAACCATTGTATCAGATTATTTATCGGGTTGTTCCCCGAAGCACTTTGTGAGACTAGCTGATGATTTACATACCTTATTTATTCTGTGGATCATATTTTATATCTTGTGTGGATGAGATTAGTTGTGCCATGATTGTCGTAGACTTGATTTTACAGCTTAAGTATGCCCTGATGGATCCATTAAATTGGGTTGTCTATCGGTGCATACTGCTGGCCATTATCACGCGTTCGGTCCCTCGGTATTTTGGGATTGGGGCGTGACACTTCGTGACAGGGAAGGACATGGTAAGTATTGTGCAGGTGGTTCAGACAGGCAGGTAAAAGTCATCGAACGGTGGCAAGTTCATTTTAGTAAATCCTATATACTGCTTGCTTGTAAAATGAACTAAGGGATAGAAAGACCACAAATAATATGTATGCTTCATATAAATAATGTGTTGATTGGTATAGTTGGGTTATGTCACTACCACATTCTAAAAATAGGGATATTTTTGACTTTTTATATATTATAAGTATTGTGTGTAGTTATTTTAAATAATTGCATGATATGTGTATTTATATATACATATATATATATATATATATATATATATATATATATATATATATATATATATATATATATATATTATATAGTGTTCTTTAACGCATGAGCTGGTAGACTTAACCTAGAAGCCCACTAGATGGACCCCTGACCGAAATATAGGATTGTGAATTTAATTTTTATTATTTAGGATTAATTTATTAAGGTTTTAATTAATTACCATAATTTTATTTCATTGTTGCGCCTTACCGTTGCTTCGATAATTGGAGCGCTATCCCAGCTTTTGTCTTCCAACAAATTTTACATCCTTGTCCTAGACGTGCCCGCCTTTCATTCTGACCTTTGTGTAACTCATAATTATGCTCTCTTATGCTTCATTTTAGTCGCATAATATTCGTCGCAGACATTATTATTTAATTCTGAATAAATTCAACTTTGTATCCTTATGCGTTCCAATCGAAATTGGAGACACAATCTCGACCCATTTTGAGCAACTCAAATTAGGGTAATATTCTATTATGAGCCCTCTATGTCCATGACACTTGTGTCCCACCTAATTTTAGCCCCATGTACTTCTAATTTATTTTAGAGTACCTATCGTAATTATTTTTAATTAAATTAAACCATAAACCCAACTTTGTGCAATTTTCTAATTGTTGGGCACTTTTATGCAAAAGTGCATTAAGGTGTCCACCCCATTGGACGCAATACATGAAGAAACCTATTTCTCCTTCATGTAAATTTTTCCATAATTTATTGGAGTGTGTAACCCTCAACATCAACCCACATTGAACCATGGCCCTCCATTTTGAAATTTGCAATCCTAGCCATCCACTTTTGAACCATGTAATCATAGCACTTGGAATACCTACATGAGAACCCTTTTTCCAAGTGTTGACCCAGTCAAATATTTTTAGGTCAACCCAACCCCATGTGTATAAATATTCTTTACTTTTCCTTTTCTTTTTCTATTCCCTAAAACCTAAGCATCAGCCGACCTCCCCCTTTACCCATTACTGTTCACCCTTCTTCTTCTTCTTCTTCTTCTTCTTCTTCTTCTTCTTCTTCTTCCCATCAACTCCTTGACCGAAGACTCGCCGGGGCAACCCTGTTGATGCTAAACCCGCTACTCAACCCGCCTCAGAACATCCTCACTGAACCGGAGCCGATCGTTCGCATCTCCTCGACCAAACCGTCAGGAGTCTCTCCGTCTGATCTGAGCAGCACGACCCGGCTGTTAACCGCCACAGCCGCTTACACAGAGTCGGACTCGACCCCGGACCCCACTGAACGCCTAGCCGATCTGCCTTGACCCACCGCCTATAGTCGACCGGATCATCCAGACCGCCAGAAGCCTCGGCCACGACCACGCCTGCACGACCCATCTGGCCACCTCATCGATCATGACCTGCTATCCACCTGAACACTGGAGACCTGCTGAAGTCGACCGGAGAAGCCCGCTGCCCGACCTTCGTTTGCACCCGAGCACACGACACTCGTCGACCGTCAAAACCTGCCGGAGTCAACCGCTGAACCACCACTCCTCTTCCCCGACTGCTTTCCGTCGACCTCCCTGAGCCCCTTCTTCGTCCTCCTCACCTGAGTTCTCCTTGACCTTGCATAAGTTCACCATCATCATCACCTTCGTCGTCGTTGTCATCAACATCGTGGACATTATCGTCATCATCACCTCCGTCATCGTCGTCATCACCGCTCTCGTGCACGTGTACGCTAAGGCCAAGGTGAGGAGTATTTTCTCTTGTGAATTGTTGAGTACGTATACATACACGTATGCATATATTGTTCATTTAGTATATGTATTTAGTATATGTTTAATATGTATATTGGTATATATATACATATATATATAGTATATGAACTCAATTGGTATATATGTATAGTATATGTATTCCCTAGTATACATTTAATATGTATATAATTGGTATGTATATGTTTAATATATTTATAGTATAAATTCAATTAGTGTATATACATATATTATATATGTAATTAATCGGTATACATATACATATATTATAAGTATTAATGTTATATGCTAGATAATAATATGTATAATTATATATGTACTAGGTGACCCGAGTGTAACCACGGATATCCCGTAGTTACATTGACCTGTGACCATGTAACATGTTAGCAGACTGCCATAGGTACACCGACGTACTGGCAAGACCTGTATCATTGACTGTCTGTTATGCACAACAACTACAGACGTGACACCCCTAGCGTAGTCTCTGAGATCATTGTGTTTTGATTATGTGTGTTAGTGTAATGTCTGATACAATATTGTAATATATGATATGTATATAGGACCATTGGATTGTTCTGCGAGACTTCAGGAGCAGGACATTGGTATTGCCAGCTAAGGACCCCAGGCGAGTACATTCTCTGATAATTTCTGTTATTTAATAACTTTTATAATTCAAGTATTTAGAAATGTTACATCTGACTCTTGATACTGTGCTACACGGACTAGTATATAGCTTGGATCTTTAGTCATGAGATATTACATTGGTTATCGTATTGACATTGCATACGACATTGATATTAGACATTGTACATGATATATTGGACATTGATCGTGTATCATGATGTGTCATGATTGGATCCACAGTACTAGTTGGGGGCGAGGAAATTGCTAGTGAGAGATATGATCAAAATACCTATTGTACAAGTGTAGACATTGATAGTGTTAATCGTACACCTCACGTATGATTAGCCAGGTCATGTAGCTATCGAACAAGTTCCCAAGCCGATCATATTTTGAAACTATGATTTCAAACACTTAGAATAGTTACAGTTCTCTATTTTAGTTCATATACTACATCACTCATATATGATATTGTACCTCTTTCTTTTCATTTCATATATGCACTGATTGTACCATATTGCCTATATTGCCTGTCTCTTTATTTTGCCATTACATTTATTTATTATCTTCTCTCAGTATATAGCATCATCTATTTATTGTTTTATAGTCCTTATCAATTAACTGGAACTGTTATTTGGGTTGTACTTTGCTCTATCCTGACTGGAAATATTTTTCCAGACTACGCCTTAGAGGACTGGTGTCCGACATTTTATGGACCGCAGGGAGAGTAGCTGCAACCTTGGACTTGGTAGCACAAGTGTGATTCCCGGGAGGTCTAGCCGGGATTACTAGTTATTTAGTTAGTTTCTTTTAGCAGATTTTTGGTACCGGATTTATCTCCGACATACTTTGAGACTTGGATATTATTGTTTGAGTTAGATTTTTCTATTTTAGACTTGTGTTGCATTTTGATTTATTTATTTCTTTGATATCTTATCATGCTTTAGCTATGTGATTGAGTATTATTCATATTATATTGTGATATTTGTGACTCCTTATGGAGTTGGATGCTCGTGTGTGATTGTTTAGATAATATTGTGACCTAGACAGCGTTCTACCGTCGATGTTGCGGCGTAGGCTGGACGTACCCACATACTCGTGGCCCAAAATCCGGGTGCTGGTCGTGACACATTTTTAGTGGCGGCCCATGCAGGTCAGACTTCGCAAGTTGTGCGATGTCGTGGTAGTGCGACATCTTAGTTGTACTACTGCGTGCCTGCGATAGGATATAGGACATAGTATACTAGGATGAGAGCGAATACTCAATCACAACTAGGAATATTTCTAATCTATTATCTTGTTGTCCTTATTTTCCTTCTGAATGTTGCTTTCTTAGAATTTTACTGTCCTCCCTTGATGATATCGCATCTATTGCCTTAATTTATTCTTTTCGGTCTGCCTTCAGGATGCCGCCAAAGACAAGATCTATGAGGGTGGGAGCATTAGCTTCAGAGGGGTCTGCCACCTCTCCACCTGACGGACAGACATCTGGAGTTCCTCCTCTCCCATCTGTTCAGAGGATTGCCCCAGCTGTGACAGAGGTTCTTCCACCACCACCGACACCGATTCCCGAAGCTATGTCCACTGACGGGGCACATATGTTTATACTGATCCAAGGCATGTTAGAAGCCCAAAGAGTGACAGCAGAAGCTCAGCGAGTTCAAGCTGAGGCTCAGAGGGTCCAAGTAGAGGCGCACCAGGCACAGACAGAGCTGATAAAAGAGAGCATGGAGAATGCTCATCAGGTGGCTCTCCAGGCTGTGGAGAGAGTAGCACAACGACAACAGTTTCCTGGTCAGCAGTAACAGTAGAGATCAGGCACTATAGTGGACTTCAAGAGGATGATGCCTCGAGAGTTCAAAGGCATAGAAGGAATACTCTATGCTGACAATTGGTTAGAGGACATAGAGAGAAACTTGCGCTTAGCACAGATTCCAGAGATTCTTCAGATCGAGGCCGCTGGCAGTCAGATGTTTGATATCGTGCTGACGTGGTATCGTACCGAGCCGAGACTCACTGACGGAGGAATTACTTAGGAGGACTTCAAGGAGCTCTTCAAGGAGAAATTCTTTCCTGACGTAGCTTTGGGAGCATTGGAAAGTCAGTTCAATGACTTAGTCTAAGAAAGCATGTCAGTCGACGAATACGCTGCAGAGTTTTGCCGATTGTGTCGATTCGCACCATCGATGATTCGAGATCCAGGAGACAGAGCACAAAATTTCAGGAAGGGATTGAATAGAGAGATCAAGTCTCGTACTTCAGGATGACGCACTGCTATATTTGAGGGTATTCTGATGGATGCCCATATTGCTGAAGATGACTTGGACCTCAGGCCCAAGAAAGGACGCGACACTACTGTAGTGACAGGTGGTAACACAGGACCGGCCAAACGCCCACACTTTCAACAACAACAACAAAGGCCGTACCAGTAGCATCAACAACACCAGGCACCAGTTCGTATTCAGCAGGATCAACAGCAGCCTTCGAGAGAGACACAACAGACTTATCATTACTGTAAGAAGCCAGGTCATCTTTGGGAGAACTGTAGAGCGAGGCTAGGACTTTGTTTGCACTGTGGCACCGCGGGACATCGAGTGAGGGATTGTCTTCAAGCCCCTTATCTTCCCGGCCAGCGAGCAGCTCTAAATCATAGAGATCCAGTTAGGCCACCTGTGGAACCGCAGATTGCTCAGCACCCGCGAAGGGAGCCACCCCAGCAGGACGGGGCATTTGCGATGACGGTCGAGGAGACCGATACTGCAGGTGATGTGTTAGCAGGTTATGTTCTTTTCTTTCCTTCTGTCCCTTACATTTGATTGATTAATTGATTGATTCCTTAGTACCATAGCTTGTATTCGTTATTTTCTTGTTAGAATGTAGTTAGTAGTATACCCTGACAGAGACTGCAATACCATGACGAAAGACACCATAACCATATAAGTTTTCCTTAGATTGCATATTGAATGACTGTAGGTAGAATTTTCTTAGACCTTGATTGTTGGGGGTTTGACCATAGCGAAGATTAATGAAGAGGTTATGACTTGACAGAGAGAGACAAGGTGTCTTAAATTTCGAGGACGAAATTCTTTTAAGGAGGGTAGACTTGCCACTACCACATTCTAAAAATAGGGGTATTTTTGACTTTTTATATATTATAAGTATTGTGTGTAGTTATTTTAAATAATTGCATGATATGTGTATTTATATATATATATTATATATAGTGTTCTTTAATGCATGAGCTAGTAGACTTGACCTAGAAGCCCACTAAATAGACCCCTGACCAAAATGTAGGATTGTGAATTTAATTTGTATTATTTAGGATTAATTTATTGAGGTTGTAATTAATTACCGTGATTTTATTTTATTGTTGCGCCTTACCGTTGCTTCGATAATTGGAGCGTTATCCCAGCTTTTGCCTTCCAACAAATTTTACACCCTTGTCCTAGACGTGCCCGCCTTTCATTCTGACCTTTGTGTAACTCATAATTATGCTCTTTTGTGCTTCATTTTAGTCGCACAATATTCGTCGTAGACGTTATTATTTAATTCTGAATAAATTCAACTTTATATCCTTGTGCGTTCCAATCGAAATTGGAGACACAATCTCGACCCATTTTGAATAACCCTAATTAGGGTAATATTTTATTCTGAGCCCTCTATGTCCATGACACTTGTGTCCCACCTAATTTTAGTCCTATGTACTTCTAATTTATTTTAGAACACCCATCGTAATTATTTTTAATTAAATTAAACCATAAATCCAACTTTATGCAATTTTCTAATTGTTGGGCACTTTTATGCAAAAGTGTATTAAGGTGTCCACCCCGTTGGACGCAATACATGAAGAAACCTATTTCTTCTTCATGTAAATTTTTCCATAATTTATTGGAGTGTGTAACCCTCAACATCAACCCACATGGAACCATGACCCTTCACCTAGCCATCCACTTTTGAACCATGCAATCATAGCCCTTGGAATACCTACATGAGAACCCTTTTTCCAAGTGTTGACCAAGTCAAATATTTTTAGGTCAACCAAATCCTATGTGTATAAATATTCTTTACTTTTCCTTTTCCTTTTCTTTTTCTATTCCCTAAAACCTAAGCATCAACCGACCTCCCCCTTTACCCATTACTGTTCACCCTTCTTCTTTTTCTTCTTCTTCTTCTTCTTCTTCTTCTTCTTCTTCTTCTTCTTCTTCTTCTTCCCATCAACCCCTCGGCCGGAGACTCGCCGGGGCAACCCCGTCGACGCTGCTCAACCGCCCACATCCGCCGTGAACCCGCTACTTAACCCGCCTCAGCATATCCTCGCTGAACCAGAGCCGACCGCTCGCATCTCCTCGACCAGACTGCCGGGAGTCTCTCCGTCTGATCTGAGCAGCACGACCCCGCTGTCAACCGCCACAGCCGCCTGTATAGCGCCGGACTCGACCCCGGACCCCGCTGAACGCCCAGCCGAACTGCCTCGACCCACCGCCTATAGTCGACCGGATCATCCAGACCGCCGGAAGCCTCGGCCACGACCACGCTTGCACGACCCATCCGACCACCTCGTCGATCACGACCTGCTGTCCACTTGAGCACCAGAGACCCGCTGAAGTTGACCGGAGAAGCCCGCTGCCCGACTTCGTCTGCACCCGAGCATGCGACACTCGTCGACCGTCGAAACCTGCCGGAGTCAACCGCTGAACCACCACACCTCTTCCCTGACTGCTTCCCGTCGACCTCCCTGAGCCCCTCCTTCGTCCTCCTCACCTGAGTTCTCCCTGTGTCACGACCCGCACCCGGAAATTCGGACACGAGTGCGTGGGTACGTCCACCCTACGCCGCAGAGTCGGCGGTAGTACGCTGTCTAGGTCATATCCACATTTAACTAGTCTAGCTCATTCACAAATAACATAAGCAAGATAATAATGAGAAACAGGTACTTAAGATTTGCGATTGAAATAAATGTGACAACAGATTCAAATGTTTTAGTACAGAAATTCAGAATGAAATCGGGGACAAACCCGATTACTAAGATAAAGAGCAAAAACTAAGATAACTACTGCTAACTACTCAGCAGGAGTAGCTTCCTGTGCGGGAACTGGCTCTACAACTGTGTCACCTGCTGCCTCATAGGGGCCATAATATGTAGGGGCAAAGTCCTCATCATCGCCTAAATCAACAGATCCAGTCAGGAAAGGAGCAAAGTACACAGTGCACAACAAGATTAAACTAAATATTTATGATAATTAATTGAATATCATGTTGAGAAACTGCATAAAAGAACATCAATATCTCAGAGTTAAAGCTGTAAACAGGAATATAAGAAAACCCGAAGTAAATGAGACAGGAAATGAAACTACAACAGTCTGCAAGAAATATAACAAGATCTAGAAACTAGCTGTGTGAACTTGTGTTTGTTTTAGAATACATAGTTAGCATGTAGGGGTTTATAAGGCTAATCCGGCCGTCATAAACGGCTATTAAACAGGGAAAATCGAGATCCGGCTGAGGTACAGTCGCGTACCAACAACTATTAAACATGACAAGGGGAAGGGTAAACTACATGCCTTCTAGTATTCTCCCACCCGACATGAAAAACAAGACATGAACTCCAATATTCAAGACATGAATTCCAGTGTTCTAGCACTAGGTGTAATCATCAATGGTACTAGTAAAGCAGGGAATTAATTATCACAATATAAAGATTAATTTGAAGTGCAGGTACTTGCCTGTTGTTTGGATCTGATTAAATTGGTTCTTGGGAAAATTTCCAGGGATGAGTCCAAAAGCTGAAATAGACATTACCATCACGCTCAGAAGATGTCAAATAGCTAGAAACGCCTGTCCTTGGGTCCAATTTGGAGACAAAGGCAAAAACGGCAGTTTCGGGTCAAAACGGGGTCCGCCCGTGGGCCCGCTTTGCACCGAAAAACGTGTCCGGGTCAAAGGTCTCTAAATTTACCAAACTTAGTGTCAACAGGTCAGGAACGCTGATACGAACCCAACGGAACTTCAAGATTTGGATTCCGATGAGCCGAACACAAAATCGCCCGTCGAGCGGGACCTGTGGGGCCCACGACACGCGATTTCGTCAACGTTCTCATAATCGAACCAAACTTGACCCACAGGACCAGCGTATCGCTACGAGTCCGATGGCGCAAGTTTTGTCTCGATCTGACGAGTGTACAAGAAGTTAGGGCGAATTGCAGAAAAGTCGGATACGGGGCGATGTTCGCGGATACGCGTTGATTCCGGTGTGCACGTACACCCAAATTAACTTCCACGAAAACTCACACGTCCGTATCGACGATGCGCACGTATCTGTGAAGACCGCACGTGACCAAGTCATCTCGTTTGGCAGGGCGCACTCAGTTCCGGGGTGAAACAGGGTCTGGTTTTTCCTGTTTTTGCATCGCGGTGTGCGATCACCATAGGACGCGATGCCCCGAACAGTTTGTCCGGACACCGAGAGGGTCACACAGGCTTCGCGTAGAAATTTACAGAATCGAAAATGGAGATACAGGGTGCAAGATACGAGTACCTGAACCTGCTCTGAAAATCCAGAAATTTTTGTGTCCGTGTCGTGTCCGACACGACACGAAGAATAGGGAAAGCTAGGGTTAGGGTTCTGCGGGTTTCCTGGCCGTGGACGGCGGGGACCGGCCGGAGATGCGCCGGCGAGGGCGGGGGACGGTTCGCCGAGGGGAGCTGGGGCGGTGGCTGGTGGCGGCGGAGCCGATGGGCGGCGGCCGGAGGCGCTGGCTGCCGCTGCTGCTGCTGGCTCGGCGCTGCGGGGAGGAGGCGGGTGCTGGCGGGGCGCCGGAGGGCGAAGACGGGAGGAGGAGGAGCGGGCGGTCTAGGGCGGAGCCGGTGGTGGCTCGGGTGGCGGCGAGGTGGTCGGACGGAGGAGAGAGGGGGGTCGACGGCGGTATTTAAAGGGAGAGGAGATGGTGGTGCGGGCCGAGGGAGGCGGCGTCCAGCGCGGAGGCGAGGGCGCGTGGCCGCGGGCAGTGCGGAGGCGGTGGCTGCGTGGCGCGGCAGCGGTGCCGGATGCGGAGGGGAGCGGTTCCGGCGGAGAGAGGGGCTGGGGAGCGGGTCAGTGGGCGGTGGGTCGGGTCTGGACAGACCCGACCTGACCCGCAAGGGAGCGGGCTGAGCTCGGCCCAACGGGCTGGGCCGGGCCGGAGCGGTTGGGCTGGGCCGGAAAGAAAATTAAAATAATAATAATAGTAATAATAATAATAATAATAATAATTAATGAATAATTAAATAAATAATTAAATGAATAGTTTTTAGGTAATTAAAAATAGGTTCGGGGTCCAAAAAATTCCAGAAAAATTAAGTCCAATTTTTTATTTTACACCCAAAAATATTATTTTCATAATATTTTAATGTTGTTTAATATCAATTAAAAATCATATAATAATTTAAAACCCTGATTTAATTTCAGAAAATTTCCAGAAAATTCCAGAAAATTATGAAAAATCCTAATTTTAGTATTTTTGAAAATCAGGGGCTTACACCCTGACCTCGCATAAGTTCACCATCATCATCACCTTCGTCGTCGTTGTCGTCAACGTCGTGGACATCGTCGTCATCATCACCTCCGTCATCGTCGTCATCGCCGCTCTCGTGCACGTGCACGCCGAGGCCAAGGTGAGGAGTATTTTCTCTTGTGAATTATTGAGTACGTATACGTACGCATATGCGTATATTGTTCATTTAGTATATGTATTTAGTATATGTTTAATATGTATATTGGTATATATATATATATACATACATACATACATACATACATACATACATACATACATACATATATATATATATATATGAACTCAATTGGTATATATGTATAGTATATGTATTCCCTAGTATACATTTAATATGTATATAATTGGGTATGTATATGTTTAATATATATATAGTCTAAATTCAATTAGTGTATATACATATATTATATATATAATTAATTGGTATACATATACATATATTATAAGTATTAGTGTTATATGCTAGATAATAATATGTATAATTATATATGTACTAGGTGACCCGAGTGTAACCACGGATATCCCGTAGTTACATTGGCCTGTGACCATGTAACATGTTAGCAGACTGCCATAGGTACACCGACGTACTGGCAAGACCCGTATCATTGACTGTCTGTTATGCACAGCAACTACTACGTGACACTCCTATCGTAGTCTCTGAGATCATTGTGTTTTGATTGTGTGTGTTAGTGTAATGTCTGATGCAATATTGTAATATATGATATGTATATAGGACCATTGGATTGTTCTGCGAGACTTCAGGAGCAGGAGATTGGTATTGTCAGCTAAGGACCCCAGGCGAGTACATTCTCTGATAATTTTCGTTATTTGATAATTTCTATAATTCAAGTATTTAGAAATATTACATCTGACTCTTGACACTGTGCTACATGGACTATTATATAGATTGGATCTTTAGTCATGAGATGTTACATTGGTTATCGTATTAATATTGTACACGACATTGATATTAGACATTGATATTAGACATTGTACATGATATATTGGATATTGATCGTGTATCGTGACGTGTCATGATTGGATCCACAGTACTAGTTGGGGGCGGGGAAATTGCTACTAAGAGATGTGATCAAAATACCTATCGTACAAGTGTAGACATTGATAGTGTTAATCATACACCCCACGTATGATTAGCCAGGCCATGAAGCTATCGAACAAGTTCCCAAGCCGATCATATTTTGAAACTACGATTTCAAACACTTAGAATAGTTACAGTTCTCTATTTTAGTTCATATACTACATCACTCGTATATGATATTGTACCTTTTTCTTTTCATTTCATATATGCACTGACTGTACCATATTGCCTATATTGTCTGTCTCTTTATTTTGCCATTGCATTTATTTATTGTCTTCTCTCAGTATATAGCATCTTCTATTTATTGTTTTATACTCCTTATTAATTAACTGGAACTGTTATTTGGGTTATACTTTGCTCCATCCTGACTGGAAATATTTTTCCAGACTTCGACTTAGAGGATTGGTGTCCGACATTTTATGGACCGCAGGAAGAGTAGTTGCAGCCTTGGACTTGGTAGCACAGGTGTGATTCCCGGGAGATCTAGCCGGGATTACTAGTTATTTATTTAGTTTCTTTTAGCAGATTTTTGGTACCGGATTTATCTCCGGCATACTTTGAGACTTGGATATTATTGTTTGAGTTAGATTATTTCTATTTTAGACTTGTGTTGCATTTTAATTTATTTATTTCTTTGTTATCTTATTGTGCTTTAGCTATGTGATTGAGTATTGTTCATATTATATTGTGATATTTGTGACTCCTTATGGAGTTGGATGCTCATGTGAGATTATTTAGATAGTATTGTGACCTAGACAGCGTTCTACCGCCGATGCTGCGGCGTAGGCTGGACGTACCCACGTACTCGTGCCCCAAAATCTGGGTGCGGGTCGTGACACGTTAGCTTGCCTTCACCAGTACGTTTTGATGTACTGACCCTTGTTGAAATAGGTTCCCCGTACTAAGGAGAGCCGAGCGAGGAGCATAAGTCAATCCCCGATCCAGTCCAGCTGTAGGCGCGTTCCGAGCGTGCCATCTTTTGAAGCAAGGAGCTAGCAACCCAAACTCCATGCAGCTCCGTGGGAAGGCTATCATCCCGCTTGGAGGTCTTATATTTTAAAGTTTAGTAAAGGGATGTAATGTATAGGACAACTATCTCATTTTGTGTCAACTTTTGTAAGCCCGCGCGGTAACTCATCTGACTCAGTTCAAGAGTTTGTAATAGATGTTCATTATCAATAAAAGAGAACTTTTCCATGTTTCAACTTGTGTTTTAATTTATCTGAGTACTTTGAATATGTGCTCGCTATGCGAAAATACCTTGGTCTTGTGCGGTGCGCAACCTAGGCCCGCACGACATCACACCCAGGGGACGACTATCGATTCCACGGAATCGGAACATGACAACATTGACGAAACCCCATATCGTGGGCCCCACGGTTCCACTTGATGGACATTTTTGTGATAGGCTCATAGAAATCCAGTTCTGGACATTCCGTTGGATCTGTATCATTATTTTGGACTTTTAGACACTAAGTTTGACAAATTTGGAGAACTTTGTCTCTGATACATTTTTTGGTACGAAGTGGGCCATATGTGGACTCCACTTTGACCAGAAACTATCAATTTTGCCCCTGTGTCCAAATTGGACTTATGGATAGGCAATTCTAGCTATTTCATATTTTCTGAGAGTGATGGTAATATTAATTTCAGCATCTAGAGGAGTACCTGATGATTTCGTTGTTACCGGAGCAATTGAAGGAGTTTAAACCCCAGGCAAGTGTACCTTGCCAAACTTGTAGTACTTGCTTCATATTATTTTCTTGATTTATTTCTGTGTTGTAACTGTTCAACCTAGGACCGTGAGACGTTGCTTAGCATCCGAATAATATTCGGATGTCGACACCGTACGCGGAGTCGTGTAACGTCACTTAGAGAGTTGATATCACGATCCTTTATACTTTACGTGCTTGCTTTACCAAGTACGTCACACCATAGGACATCTGATACTATTCATGAGACAGAATCTTTCCTGAGATATTCAAGATGATTCTCTATAGGATTACATGATTCGTGACATATGACTTGAATTATATATAGATATTATTATGACTCGCTGTAATAGTTAGAGGTCATGATCTTGCGTATTATGGACATGAGACATCGTGGACATGAGATGTGTGATTACATTGGGTGAAGAGAGACACACAGGCTACAGGCTGATTATATATATATATATATATATATATATATATATATATATATATATATATATATATATATATATATATTTATTTATTATTGCGGTATTTGTAAAACCCCTAATTTTAAAAACCGTATTAACTATTTAATTAATTATTTAATTGATTTATAGTATTTATTTGCTAATTAGAAGTAATAGATTTTATTGGATTTTTATTTGTAGGTGATTGTGCATTTAGAGATTTTGCGGATCAACTCTTATTTTACCTTAATTATTTTTATGTAGGAAACCCTGTGGACAGTTGATAGATTTATTGTATGCACTAATATAATTTCTAGAATTATATATATATATATATATATATATATATATATATATATATATATATATAAAGTTTATTAATAGAAAAGAAATGAATAATAAAAGAAAATAGAAAAGAAAGAATGAAAATAGAAAAGAATAAAAGGAAAAAGAAAAAGGATAAAAGAAAAAGAAAGAAATAAAACTAATAAAACCCTAACCCAATACCCTACCCGTTAAAAACCTACCCCCAAACCCGGCCCGCACCCGCGAAGGAAATCAGCAGCAGCAGCAGCAGCAGCCTAATTCCTGAGACCCGCGCGCGCAATTCGACCCCTCCCCGCTCCACACACACACACACACACACACATACACACACACACACACACACATATATATATATATATAATTGTAAACCCTAAACCCTAACCCTAAAATCTATACTCCCCTCGACCCTGCGACCGCCACCGATCGCAGAGCCATCGCCGCCGTCGTCTGCCGGAGCACCGCCGCCATGATCGCACACCCGCGTGACCGCACGAACACCACAACAGATACGCAGCAACTTACCTCTGTTCATAACTTGATTCCCGCACCATCGCTCTACCAAATTCGACCCTGTCTTCACCGGTATGTTCATGACCTATTCCTCTTCCAACTCTGTGTATTAGTTTACTTTGAACAACGCGTAACCCTATACAAAACTGAGCCAAAGTTGGAGAAAAACGACAACTTTTAATCACAGAAAACTGCGGTAACCACCCATGTTTAAGGACTCGTATCTCCCACCACAGATATCCGAATTTAGTTTTTCTTCTTGCTATGCGAAGACCACCTAACCGAGATTAATTTATGTTAATTACAATATTTTATTTGTTGATGTATGCTGAATTAAATCGGATTAAAAATCACGAAAAACTCGTTTTCTAACTTCTAGAATTTGTGATACGGAGCATGCCCCGCCAAACGGGACCGCCCCGTCGCATACCAATTACACCGAAAGGCGCGTATGGTATGTCCAGACGTGTGGGCTTTTGCGGAAACTGATTCGGACGCGTGTGCGCGTCGAAATTAACCCGTATCCGCAAAAAGTCCCCAAACCGCAACTTTTGCAAAACCTCGCACCATTTATTGTACGCTCGTCAGAATGAGTCAAAACTTGTGCCACTGGACTCGTGGTATCACGCTGGTCCTGTGACCCAATTTTTACGTAATTCTGAGACAATTGACCAAACCGCCTATTTGTGGGCCCCACGGTTGGCTTTTTGGGCGAATTTGTGTTTGGCTCATTGGAATCCAAAATTGGACATACCGTTGAGTTCATACTGAAATTTAGAGTTTGTTTGACCTATAATTTATCCCATTTAGAGACCTTTACCCTCGACACGCTTCTCGGTGCAAGGTGGCCCAAGTGTGGACCCCACTTGACCCGAAATTATTGTTTTGTCCCTGTGTCCAAATTGGGTGAAAGGGTAGTAATTTTTAGCTATCTCGCTTATTCTTGGAATGTTGGTGATATTTATTTTAGCATCCGGATATGTTCATTCTGAGGCCATAGTTTCTGACTCTTGGTGTTTGACATCTGGATGTTACACTTTGCAGCTCTATTGCCAGGCAAGTATATCTTGCCAAATTATTTACAGTACTTTGCATACTTATTATATTTTTGTATATTCATTATATGTGTAGTTTTTTTCAGTCATTACTATATATTAGATATGTTGACACACACTTGACACCTAGTATCATGAGAGGACAATCAGTAGGCGTATGGGCTATAACCACTCTGGTAAACCGTAGTAACAAGCACGCACTATGGTAGTCGTGTCCGATGGTCGCTACTCCCACGGTATGTCGGTCGATGGTGTCACGATGGTCGCTACCCCCGCGATATGACGGCTGATGATGTTCTAGACGTGTGTGTTGTGAGATTAGATAGAGTAGCCTACCCTTGCCCATATGTCAAAAAGTTATCCTCATTTGCATTCATATAGATTGTCTTATACAGTGTACTTATATATTTTCAAACATTATACATGTTTACTGTATTCAATTGGCTTGCTTCTATGTATCTTGTTATGTCCCTCTGAGGACCTGGTCCCTTGCCAGGTATAGACGACCATGAGTATCCGCAGGAGCACGGACCAGGACCTGACGTATTACTTTCTGCCAAGGAGACCTTACCCACTGAGTATCATTGATTATCTCTAGCGATGGATACTTTAGCTAACACTCTTATATCATCACCTTATTCTATATTGGAGATTTTACCCTGTTCTCTCATTTTAGTTGATATAGTCATTGGTAGTGGATTTATCTCCATCCGACTATCATTTATGGATTATTCAGACTATTTATTCTAGTTTAGTTATATTCTTTTCTGTGACTTGTTGTGTGGATGAGATTAGTATTTCTGTGACTTGTGATAATATAGATACCACATGTGAGTTTTATTCATATTACAGCGTACGTACGTATTATGGTTTCCATATATTGGAGTTGCCATATACATACGACTGACATGCTTACGTGTTCCTAGTCCTACGTATTTTGGGACTGGGGCATGACAGTATTGTAGCCTCTACATCAGAGCTAGGCCCACTACGTGATATCACTGCTACAGGCTCCCCGACACAGAGCTTGTAGTGGTCTCAGCCTGAGTACTAGTGATGCTCTCATTTGCATATCACATAGCTGGTTACATAGTTTTCCCTATTGATACATTTTATATACTGTATTTATTTTATCTTGAGTTATTCTTGTACCTTGCTATGTCCCCTGAGGACCTGGATCCGGATTATGTCCCCAGGTATAGCAGAGGAGATCTACCCCAAGACATACGGGATAGGAGCAGACACTGGAGCAGTACCAGCACCAGATGACGAGGTGTTGCCAGAGGATTTCTCCTGAGTATTTGCTTTATATACTCAGTTATTTCAGTTTCTAGTTTCTCTATTTCCTGTCTCGTGGATTACTGTACTAAACTCATTATCGGGTTGTTCCCCGAGACATTTTATTGAGACTTGTTGGATTATATTTCTCTTTGATTAGTTTGATATTTGAATCATGTTTACCTTCTATGGATGATATTAGAATTATAATGTGATATGTATTGTAGACCATTATATTTGTTTTACAGCTTAAGTACACTCTAACGGGTCCATTAAATTGGGTTTGCCTATTGGAGTGTGCTGCTGGCCATTGCCACGTGGCTAGTCCCTCGGTATTTTGGGACTGGGGCGTGACATAATTTTTTTTGGTGGCCCATGCAGGTCTTTGACTAAGGTCTTCGACTAAGGTTTATGACTATGGTCTACGACTAAGGTCAACGACTATGTTGCTTCGATTTCAACTAAGGAATTAAGCAAGCCTGCGATTTTGATAGGATAATTTATAGGATCTCATCCACTTGATTGATTCGTTCTTGATCTCTATATCGACTTCAAAATAAATTCTTAACTTGCATCCTACCTTGATTCCCCTGTGCGCCTTTTATAATTTATTTTGGATGCAGAGTAATGGATCCACAAGCAAGCAACGAGACTCCCGCAGGAATACCATAAGTTGCAGTTGTCACCTACGATGATGAAGTAACACCAGTGGGTAGAGGTCAATCAACTCAACAAAGCAATCAAGCAGATCAGCTCGCCTCGAGGTTCCAACGAGATGATATTCCACCATTGTCGCAGTTTACTCCACCGATGCCTACTTTTCCACCAAGACAGCTATGGACGGACAACAGATGTTTTAATTATTTTATGCAATAATGCAAGCCCAACAGCAGGCCCAGCAACAGTAGAGGACACCACCACAAGTACGTGGACATCCTTTTGCGATGACAATGGAGGACACACAGACTCGTGGAGTAGTGAATACGAGTAAGATTTAAGTTTTCCTAGTAATGCTTGAGCACGTGCCTGTTAGTTCCATTTCCTAGCCTAAGCCTAGTATTATGCTGGCATTAACTTGTTAGTACTTGATACCCAAGTTTTCATAGGCTATAGTTGATCCTTGCTCTAACCAAATTCCTTTACTCTTGAATTACTTATCTCTCATTTCCTAGAAAAATATTTTTATTCCTTCCCTACGTGTTCTGCTTGAACAAATTTCTTCCCTTTCCTCTCGATTTCTTCTTGTTCATGCTTCTTTATCCCTTGTGTCATGCTACAAACATGTATTGCAACCACGTCATCTCTTCTGACCGGTTATGTTTGGTTTTCTTAATTGCGAGGACGCAATTCTTTTAAGGAGGGTAGATTGTAAACATCCGTATTTTTTTTAAATTAAAATATGAATTTTTGGAATTTTTCTGTAAGTTTTAAATAATTATTATAAATGTTCTTCAGGAGATAAATATTTTTGAGTGTAAAATAAATAATTGGTTATAGTATAATTTTTCTGGAATTTATTGGACCAAAAAACTATTTTTAAACAGCTAAAAACATTATTTTTAAATAAACTAGATTAAACCAACCAGAACTGAACCAAACCAAGCCAAAATAAACCAAACTAAACCCAACCCAACCCTAGTGGATCGGATCTAGACCCGACCCGTACCCGCACCCAAAAACACGACCCGCTGCCAATAGTAACCGAAAACCCCCGACTGTTTCAAATCTGGACCGCCGGCCGTTTTGCTTCCGCCGCCGCCGCGACTTCAACCGCCGCCTGCTCGCCTCCTTCCCGCCGACTTTCCACCTCCCTGTAGCCGCCGAGAACCCTCACTATATAAGCCCCCACCATCTTCACCATCACCATATACGGCCACCGCCACCACCCTACTCCGGCACCCCGATGACCCCGAGCTCCCCGCTGCGACCCGGCCAACTCCGACGATGACCTCCCCAACGAAAATGATGGTGCTGAAGACCCACCAAGTAGCCACAACATCCGTCGCTGACCGGCTGAGCACCGCCGTGCCGCCCCCATTCACGAGTAGTTCAGTCGATTCCGACCCCCTGTTCCGATGAGCTTTTCTTCCTCATCGCTCTGTCGATTTTTGAACGATCTGTTGCAACACGTTCGCTGTGTAACCCTCTCGAATCATGTGTAATTAGATTGGGGTATCGTGTCCTGTGTCGGTCGTAAACCGTGACACAAAAATAAGAAAAATATCCCAAATTTTGGACTTCAGAAACTGTCCCGAACTCACAAGTTCACGGCCGTTTTACGTCCAACATGTGTAATAATTCTAAAATTTACTTGAACATTAAATTAGACAATATAAACAAGTTTTAAACCCTGTAATTAGTTTATTTTATTGTGCTGTAAGTTGTGTTTTATTCGCAGATAAAGTTGACCAAAAACTTAATTTTTAAAACCCAAATTTTTTGAAACTAGGTGCATCCCACTAAACGAGGCATCTTCATCGTGTGCGAATTACACCGAAAGGAGCGTACCGTCAATGCGGACGTGTAAGATTTAGCGAAAGTTGATTTGGATGTGCGAGCACACCGAAATCAACGTGTATCCGTCAAAATTACCCCGTATCGGGCCTGTTCTGAAACTCGCTCTAACTTTGTGTGTTCCTGTCATTTCGTAATAAAACTTGCGCCATCCGATTCGTAGCATTATGCTGGTCCTGTGACCCAAGTTTGGTTCGATTCTAAGAACGTTGACAAAACCCCGTATCGTGGGCCCCACGGTTCCACTTGACGGACAATTTTGTGATCGGCTCATAGGAATCCAGTTATGGACATTCCATTGGGTTCGTATCATCGTTCTGGACTTGTAGACACTAAGTTTGACATATTTGGAGAATTTTGTCTCGGATACATTTTTCGGTGCGAAGTGGCCCGCATGTGGACTCCACTTTGACCAGAAACTGTCAATTTTGTTCCTGTGTCCAAATTGGACTTATGGATAGGAAATCATAGCTATTTTATATCTTCTGAGAGTGATGGTAATATTTATTTTAGCATCCAGAGGAGTACTTGATGATTTCGTTGTTACCAGACCAATTAAAGGAGTTCAAACCCCAGGCAAGTGTACCTTGCCAAACTTGCAGTACTTGCTTCATATTATTTTCTTGATTTATTTCTGTGTTGTAACTGTTCAACCTAGGACCCTGAGACATTGCTTAGCGTCCGAATAATATTCGGGTGTCGACGCCATACGCGGAGTCGTGTAACGTCACTTAGAGAGTTGATATCACGATCCTTTATACTTTACGTGCTTGCTTTACCAAGTACGTCATACCATAGGACACCTGATACTATTCATGAGACAAAATCTTTCCTAAGATATTCAAGGTGATTTTGTATAGGATTATAGGATTCGTGATATATGACTTGCATTATACATAGATATCATTATGACTCGTTGTAATAGTTAGAGGTCATGATCTTGCGTATTATGGGCATGAGATGTGTGATTACATTGGGTGGAGAGAGACACATAGGCTACAGGCTGATTATATATATATATTTATTATTGCGGTGCCGTAGCCTCTATATCAGAGCTAGGCCCACTACGTGATATCACTACTACATGCTCCCCGACACAGAGCTTGTAGTTGTCTCAGCCTTAGTACTAGTGATGCTCTCATTTGCATATCACATAGCTGGTTACATAGTTTTCCCTATTGATATATTTTATATACTGCTTTTATTTTGGCTTGAGTTATTCTTGTACCTTGCTATGTCCCCTGAGGACCTGGATCCAGATTATGTCCCCAGGTATAGCAGAGGAGATCTACCCCAAGACATACGGGATAGGAGCAGACACTGGAGCAGTACCAGCACCAGATGACAAGGTGTTGCCAGAGGATTTCTCCTGAGTATTTGCTTTATATACTCAGTTATTTCAGTTTCTAGTTTCTCTATTTCCTGTCTAGTGGATTATTGTACTAAACTCATTATCGGGTTGTTCCCCGAGACATTTTATTGAGACTTGTTGGATTATATTTTTCTTTGATTAGTTTGACATTTGAATTATGTTTACCTTCTGTGGATGAGATTAGAATTAGAATGCGACATGTATTGTAGACCATTATATTTGTTTTACAGCTTAAGTACACTCTAACGGGTCCATTAAATTGGGTTTGCCCATTGGAGTGTGCTGCTGGTCATTGCCACGTGGCTAGTCCCTCGGTATTTTGGGACTGGGGCATGACAGTTATATATATATATATATATATATATATATATATATATATAGGTATTTGTGTTGGTTATATATATATGTAAGTATATATGTGTGGTTTATATATATATATATATATATATATATATATATATATATATATATATATATATATATATATATATATATATATAGAGTTTAACATGGAGTGCTATGTATCTATGCTTATAGGTAGCTAATTATCTATATGTCTATATACATAAACTGGTGCGTGTGTTTGTGTGTCTGTGTGGCTTGGGGGTTTGTGAGTCTGCTGTCGAACAAGGAAAGGGGCTTTGAACCACAATGGTTGTCCTTAAATTTCTCAAAAGCATTATTCCCTGGCAATAGTCTAGTTGTCATTGTTGCTGGGTTGTTTGCAAACATGTTGACAGATAACTTGGCAGTTTTGAGGAGCACAGCCACAGCAATCGGGTCACTGTGTGCAGATTGCACACAGTTTTGAGGCATAGTGCACTATGCAGATTAGAAATAGAAAGAAGAGCACAGTATTAGTAGAAGGGACAGCAGCAACAACTCCAAGGCTCGAGCACTATTGAGCAGTTCTGCACACAGCCTAGTGTGCAGTTGGTCAGCAACGTTGGAAACTGCCTTGAGTGGTCGAGGCAGCAGCTCACTGTGTAGTGAGCACAACAAGGTGACTGAAGAAGTGCAGCTACTGTAACACTGGGAGCTCCTGCAGTGGAGACTTCTCAATTGCACCGAGCAGTTGCAGCTGCTATGGGCGGCAATGTGCAACAACATGGCAACAGCTAGGTGAGGGCTCGGGCAGATCAGCAAGTGAATAAAGAAGAGTGGCATGGTGCAGTGTCCAACTGATGGAGGCTCGGGAAGAAACTGCACAACAGGGAGTCTTCAAACAAAGAGAGCAACAGTCAGCATCAGGATGATGAGCTATGTTCAGCAGGGTTTTCAGTATCAGCCACTGTGCAAGTTATGCACAGTACTGTAAAGTTTTACTTCAATTTTTGGTGTGGTATCAGTTAGTGTTAGCTGGGTATCGATGAGTGTGGGTTAGCAAGGTTTGAGGTTTTAACTTGGGTTGGGTTTTTGGTATTAGATTAGTGAGTTGTTAGTGTGTAGTATTTACATTAGTTAGTTAAGTATTGTAGTAGTTAGATATATTATAGTGTAGTTATATAGTTAACATTAGCTTGGTTATATATTTATTAGTTGAGTTGCCTTGGGATACCAAGGTATTGGATCGATACCCAAGGTATTGAGTTTGGGTATCGTGTTAGGTGTGATACGCATTGGTGCAAGGCCGAGGTATCCTATCTCAATTGTTGTGATATAGTAGTATAATATTTGACTTGAATATATATATATATATATATATATATATATATATATATATATATATATATATATATATATATATATATATATATATAACATTATTTTCATATTCAAAACTTGCGTATCTTAGGATACGGCTCTTTGAATGCATTATTGTGTGTTAGCTTAGCTAGCATAGCATAGTTTTATAGTATATCGACTTAGTGACTTAGCATTAGACTCTTGTAACCTAGAATTCATTGGTTTGACATAGAAATGGCGTATCAACCTAGAAATGCATCAATTTCACTTATTTTTATTTTAGAACCTTGTATTGATGCAATATGCCGTATATAGGCTGTGAGACACCAGCTTGGGCATCGAGACACACACCTTACTTAGAACTTCAGGCGAGTATATTTCTCTGATTGTTTTTAATTCATAATATTGTATATATGCATGTTCTAGAATTGTATACATTGATCCCGACACAGTGATTTCACGGACTGGTGCTATATGGATCCCGTCAGGAGGAGTTATCCCCTACCGTGTTCAGCGGGTACTCAGTCACATGTATTTTATCGTGTGCATCTGGTATTGTTTTTCATGTACTTCTTGTGCATCTACTATTTCGTGTGCTAGTGTGACTATATTGTGTTCATGTACGTAATGTGTCATGACTGGATCCATGAGTATTGGTTGGGGAGGGAGAGTAGTTGGTTATGTGATCAAAGTCCTATTGATCTCATGTGCATGTCGATTATACTCCTCACGTATAATGGAGTTACCTTTATATCTCATGTGCAACCTAAGACGATCACATAACGAACTTGCACTCTAAATCACATAGCTAGTATTCTTGTTTTCTACTTGCAGTTTATTTCCCGTATTTACCTTCCAGATCTTATTGTGCTTATTGCCTGTTCTCCCTGTATTGTACATTCTTACTACTTGTGCATTCTTGTATCATTTTATTTTGCTCGTTATATATGCTCGTTTATTTATTTGAAACTGCTTTCAGAGGTATGTACTTCGCTCCAATCCTGACTGGATATTTTTTTCAGATGATTGGCTAGAGGAGCTATGTCCCACGTATTATGGCCCGTATGAGGGTGAGACTTTAGAGGATACCCCCTTAGAGCAAGAGGACATAGTACCAGTGATCGATGAGGTTTAGTTTATGTTTGGCGATTTTTGTATTAGACTATTCTTTTGTTGAGATTCATAGTTGTATTATTCTTTCAGATTGTGGATTGTATCTTGTACCTTTCTTTCGTTATTCCATTCGTGCATTATTCTTCCTTAGTTTGTTTTGTGATTGAAATTAGTTATACTTGTGTCACGCCCCAGTCCCAAAATACGTAGGACTAGGAATACGTAAGCATGCCAGTCTTATGTGTATGGCAACTCCAATATATAGAAACCATAACACATACGTACGCTGTATTATGAATAACAATTCACAAGTGGTATAGATTTATGTCATAAGTCATAGGACATAAATAGATCTCATCCACAGAATCAAATAAAAATGAATAACCAATCAACTATATAACTGAGTCAAGTATAAAATGCTTGATAAGAACAAGTAGTTGGGCGGAGACAAATCCACTACCAACTAGAATATAAGAGAAGCAAAATAAGTACATCTACTGAACAATGAGACTCTGTAAACCACCCTGAATTTTCAAAATTATTAAAACTTGGATTTTTTCCAATTTTCTGGAATTTTTTGGGAATTTTCTGTAATTAAAATCAAGGTTTTAATTATTAAATAATTTTTAATGGTTAATAAATAATATTAAAATATCATAAAAATAACATTTTTGGGTGTAAAATGAAAAACTGGACTTAGGGTAATTTTTCTGGATTTTTCTGGGCCTCAGACCTATTTTAAATACCTAAAAACTATTTTTAATTAATTAACTGATTTTAATAATTATATTTATTATTATTATTATTATTATTATTATTATTATTATTATTATTCCTTGGGCCGGCCCGGCCCAGTGGACCGGCCCAGCAGCCAGCCCAGCCCAGCCCAGCCCGTTTCCTTCCGGGTCGGGTCGGGTCAGACAACCTGACCCGCGAGCCGCCCAACCCGGAGACCCGGTCCCCCCTCTCCCCACGCCGCCCGCGTCCCGCGCCGGACACCCCGCTCCGCCGGCCAGCACGCCCCCACGTCGCCCTCCGCGACCCCGGCCCTCGCCCCACGTTCCCCTCTCCGCTCCGCCCTTCCCGGCTGACTCAGCCGCCCCCTCCACCTATAAAACCCCAAAACCCCCCCCTCTCCGGCCAACACACCCGACCGACCTCGCCTCCGCCCGCCGCTGCACACGCTCCGCCCGACGCCGGCCGTCCCAGTGCCACCGCCCTCCTCCCCGGTTTCCTCCTCCTTCCTCCGCCCCTCACGACCTCCGGCCCGCCTCCCCATTTCACCGACAGCAGCCGCTGCCGGTCCTCCCCGCGCGCTGCCGACCACCAGCTCCGCCCAGCCCCGGTCGGCCTCCCCAGCAGCGCCGTTCAGCCCTCCGCCGGCCGGACCGCCGCCGGAAACCCCCCCAAATCAGAAACCCTAATTTTCCCAATTTTTGTGTCGGACACGACACGGACACGGGATTCTTCGGGTTTTTTTGGACCCAGTTCAGGTGCGTGTAACCTTCTCCTCGCTGCCCCATTTTCAATTCCTTAAGTTACGTTGCGAAGCCTGTATGACCCTCTCGGTGCCCGGTCAAACCGCTCGGGGCATCGCGTCCTGTGGTGATCGCACACCGCGATCCAAAAAAAGAAAAAACCAGACCCTGTTTCACCCCGGAACTGAGTACGCCCCACCAAACGGGATGACTTGGTCGCATGCGGTCTTCACAGATACGTGCGCACCGTCGATACGGACGTATGAGATTTTGCGGAAGCTGATTCGGGTGTGCGTGCATACCGGAATCAACACGTATCCGCGGACATCGCCCCGTAATCGATTTTTTTGTAATTTGCCCTAACTTCTTGTACACTCGTCGGATCGAGACGAAACTTACGCCATCGGACTCGTAGCGATACGCTGGTCCTGTGGGTCAAGTTTGGTTTGATTCTGAGAACGTTGACGAAATCGCGTGTCGTGGGCCCCACAAGCCCCGCTCGACGGGCGATTTTGTGATCGGCTCATCGGAATCCAAATTTTGGAAGTTCCGTTGGGTTCGTATCATCGTTCCTGATCAGTTGACACTATGTTTGGTGAATTCGGAGACCGTTGACCCGGATACGTTTTTCGGTGCAAAGCGGGCCCATCGGCGGACCCCGTTTTGACCCAAAACTGCCGTTTTTGCCCTTGTCTCCAAATTGGACCCAAGAACAGGCATTTCTAGCTATTTGATGTCTTCTGAGCATGATGGTAATGTTTATTTCAGCATTTGGACTTATTTCTGGAAATTTCCTCGAGATACAAACTATATTTGGATCCAAACAACAGGCAAGTACCTACACTTCAAGTTTAATCTTTATATTATGATAATTAATTCCCTGCTCTACTAGTACCCTTGATGATTACACGTAGTGTTAGAATACTGAAATTTATGTCTTGAATACTGGAGTTCATGTCTTATTTTTCATGTCGGGTGGGAGAATACTAGAAGGCATGTAGTTTACCCTTCCCCTTGCCGTGTTTAATAGCTGTTGGTACGCGACTGTACCTCAGCCGGATCTCGATTATTCCTGTTTAATAGCCATTTATGATGGCCAGATTAGCCTTATAAACCCCTACATGCCAACTATGTATTCTAAAACAAACACAAGTTCACACAGATAGCTTCTGGTCTTGTTATAGTTCTTGCTGACTGTTGTAGTTTCATTTCCTGTCTCATTTATTTCTGCTTTCTCATATTCCTGTTTATAGCATTAACTCTGAGATATTGTTGTTTCTTTTATACATATTCTCAATATGATACTCAATCTAATTGTCATAAATATTTAGTTTAATCTTGTTGTGTATTGTGTACTTTGCTCCTTTTCTGACTGGATCCGTTGATTTAGGCGATGATGAGGACCTTGCCCCTACATATTATGGCCCCTATGAGGGAACAGATGACAATTATGAGGAACCAGCTCCCACCCAGGAGACCACTGCTGCAGAGTAGTTAGCAGTAGCTTTTATTTTATGCTCTTTATCTTAGTAATCGGGTTTGTCCCCGATTTCATTTCTGGATTCTGTATTAAAACATTTGATCTGTTGTCACATTTATTTCATTTGAAATCTTAAGCATCTTATTCCCATTATTATCTTGCCTATTTTATTTGTGAATAAGCTAGATTAATTAACTGTGGATTTGACCTAGACAGCGTACTACCGCCGACTCTGCGACGTAGGCTGGACGTACCCACGCACTCGTGCCCGAATTTCAGGGTGCGGGTCGTGACATGTTTTTATGGTGGCCCATGCAGGTCTGTACCCTTAAATAGGGTAATATCCTAGGACAGGGTATGGAATAAGATTGAGGATTCTAGAAAAAGCTCATTCACAGTATAGGGTCCTTATTTCAATTCTTGATATCATTTCTGCTCAATTTTCCTATCGCCCTTGATTTCCAAGTAATCTATTCTGATCTTCCTATCCCTTAATCTTTCAGAATGGTCAAGACAAGGAACACAATAGGAGGCACATCAGAACCAGCTGAGCAGAATGTGCCCAAAACTCTTGCACTCCCGCCGCCTCCATCTACTCCAGCAGTTACTCTAGATGGGGCACAGCTACTCGGAGTGTTCCAGGGACTCGTAGAATCCCAGAAAGAACAGACTGCACTTCTACGGACCAGCCTCTCAGAAGCTCTTAGGTCCCAGGAGTCGCCACTCAAGAGGCCAGGGAGTGCCAAAGACTTCAAGAACCTTAGACCCCTGGAATTCTACGGAACTGAGGGCATTCTCTATGCCGATGAGTGGATAGAGAATGTCGAGAGACTCCTGAAGACTGCTTGGGTCCCTGATGATCTCAAAGTGGAGTCTGCAAGCCTGTAACTGTTCGACATAGCTCGGACCTGGTTCAGAGATGAACCCCAACTATCTGCTCCTGACCTCACCTGGGAGGACTTCAAGAGGCTATTCAAGGAGAAATTCTACCTCGAAGTGGCTCGGGAAGCTCTCAAAAGCCAATTCGAGAGACTGGAACAAGGTAACCTATCTGTTGATGAGTACACTGCTGAATTTAGTAGGTTGAGCCACTTTGTAGAGTACATAGTTCGTACCCCGGAGGACAGAGCCCGTAGATTCAAGAAGGGGCTGTCTCCGGATATTCGTCTTGCTGTCACCACTAGCCGAGCTCGCACCTACGAGGAAATCCTGAGCGTGGCACAAGGCGTTGAAAGAGACATGGGGCATAAACTAAAGCGAGAGAGAGATACCAGAAATATGGGACCCAATAAACGCCTATTTCAACAACAACAACAGCAGAGGGCCCCGCAGCAAACTCAGCGTCCTCTCCCTCGAGCTCCAGCACCCCAACACTAGGCTCAAGGACAGAACCAACAAGCTGCTGCTTGTAACTTTTGCCAAAAACCAGGTCACACTTGGCAAGTCTGCAGGAAGAGGCTGGGTGCCTGCCTCTACTGCGGCTCAGCAGCGCATCAAATGAGGGACTGTCCTGCTGCTCAAGGACGCCCAGCTGCACCCAAGGCTTCAGTCCAGGCCAGGCCCCCAACAGCACAGCAGAGGGGACCCCCGCTTCCAACTCAACAACAACGCTTTGCTCAGCACCAACAGCAGCAACAAAGGGGTGCACCGCAGCAAGGCCGTGCTTATGCAATGACTCTGGAAGAAGCTGAAGCCACAGCAGACGTGATCACAGGTTCTGTGCTTATAAATTCAATACCAGCCATTACTTTATTTGATTCTGGAGCTTCACATTCATTCATGTCGGTAGATTTCCTTATGAAGCATAGCTTAATCACTGAACCCCTTAGGAATTGTTATAAGATCATTACCGGTGGAGGAATCATCCCGGTTAGTGATGCATATAATAATTGTCCTATTACATTATGTGGAAGAGAACTATATGCTAGGCTACTCGTAATGCCAGTTCCCAGTTTTGACATTATACTGGGTATGGATTGGTTGAGTCAATATTATGCCACTATAGACTGTCACAGAGGTAGTGTAATCTTCAGGCCCCCTGACAAGCCAGAATTTGAATTTGCTAGAGGTTCTAGAGAAATGGGTAGTAACAAAATTTGTGGAGCCCTAGTAACAGAAGAATTGCCACTACCTATCATCTCCGAATATCTTGATGTCTTTCCTGAGGATCTCCCAGGATTACCCCCAGACCGAGAAGTTGAATTCTCTATTGACTTAGTGCCGGGAGCAGCGCCAGTATCTCAAAATCCCTACAGAATCAACAAGAAGGAGATAATAGAACTAAATGAGCAAATAAAAGAGTTAGAAGACAAATGCTTCGTTAGGTCTAGTGTCTCACCCTGGGGAGCTCCAGTATTATTTGTGCCCAAGAAGGACGGAACATCCCGAATGTGTATTGACTATAGGGCCTTGAATGCCTTAATAATTAAGAATAAGTATCCCCTACCCAGGATAGATGACTTATTTGATCAATTAAGTGGAGCTCGGGTATTTTCAAAGATTGACTTGAGGTCTGGTTACCACCAAGTAAGGGTGAGGAAGGAAGACATCCCTAAAACTGCTTTCAATACCCGGAACGGACACTACGAATTCTTAGTAATGCCGTTCGGGTTAACGAATGCTCCAGCAGTTTTTATGAACTTAATGAACAGAGTCTTTCAGCAATATCTAGACAAATTTGTAGTGGTCTTTATTGATGATATTTTGATCTACTCCAAGACTCCTGAAGAACATAAAGAACACTTGAGGCTGGCATTAGAGACTTTGAGGAAAGAAAAACTTTATGGAAAATTATCTAAATGTGCATTCTTCCTAGACAAAGTAGAATTCTTGGGACATGTTGTGACTGGAGATGGGATAGCAGTCGATCCCAAGAAGATAGCGGCAGTAGAATCATGGCCCACTCCAGACTCTGTAGCAGAGATTAGAAGCTTCCTGGGACTAGCTGGCTACTATCGGAAGTTTGTGAAGGACTTTGCTAGAATTGCTGAACCCATGAAAAAAATAACAAGGAAGGATGAAGAGTTCACCTGGACTGAGGAATGTCAGCATGCTTTTGAGGAATTGAAGAAAAGGCTGACTACTGCCCCTATTCTGACCTTACCTTCTGGAACCAGAGGATTCGCTATATATAGCGATGCTTCTGGAAAAGGTCTAGGTTGTGTATTGGAGCAGAACAAGAAGGTAATAGCATATGCCTCTAGACAGCTTCAACCTCATGAAAAGAACTATCCAACTCATGATTTAGAATTAGCAGCTGTTATCTTTGCTCTTAAGCTATGGAAGCATTATCTTTATGGAGAAAAAGTGGAAATATTTACAGACCATAAAAGTCTAAAATATATCTTCACTAAGAAAGAGCTGAACATGAGGTAAAGAAGGTGGCTGGAACTAATGAAAGATTTTGATATCACCCTTTAATATCATCCTGGGAAGGCCAATGTAGTTGCTGATGCTCTAAGCAGATATCCTATGGCGATGTACTTGACTATGGACCGACACTTGCTCGAGGACTTGGAAAGTTTGGGTATTGAGGTAATTATCCCAGGAAAAGAAGGCCAAATAATGAACTTGCAGATTCAGTCTACCTTAATAGATAAGATCAAGGAGACTCAGTTTCAAGATGAAGGCCTGCGAAGCCTTCGAGGTCAAGTGCAAGCTGGATTAGTGGAGGATTTCAAAGTTCATGAAGATGGATCACTGAGGCTTGGAGATAGATTATGTGTACCTCAAGGGGACATAAGAGAAGAAATTATGCAAGAGGCGTACCGATCGCAATACTCTATACATCCAGGAGCCAACAAAATATACAAAGACTTGAGGACGCATGTTTGGTGGCATGGCATGAAAAGGGAAGTAGCCAGGTTTGTATCTCGTTGTTTAGTGTGCCAACAAGTCAAGGCTGAAAGACAAAAGACCTGGGGGATTGCTTCAACCACTACCCATTCCGGAGTGGAAGTGGGAACACATTACAATGGATTTTATTTTTGGGCTTCCAAGGACACCAGTGGTAAGGATGCAATCTGGGTGATAGTAGATAGACTGACCAAATCTGCACATTTTCTACCTTTCAAAGTAAGACTATCTACAGAAAAGTTGGCAGATTTATATATCAGACATATTGTTAAATTGTATGGGGTTCCAGTAAGTATTGTCTCCGACCGAGATTCAAGATTCACCTCTCACTTCTGAAAGAGCTTACAAGCCAGCTTAGGGACTCAACTCAAATTCAGCACAGCTTATCATCCCCAAACCGATGGACAATCGGAACGTACAATCCAGACCCTTGAAGATATGCTCCGTACATGTATTCTGGATTTTGGAGGATCCTGGGAAGACTACCTATATCTTGTGGAGTTCTCTTATAATAACAGTTACCAAGCAAGTATTGAGATGACTCTATTTGAAGCTCTGTATGGCCGAAGATGTCGTACCCCGCTATCATGGGACGACGTTGGAGAAAGAGCCGTACTGGGACCAGAGATGGTGATCGATTCAACTGAGAAGGTAAAACAAATAAGGGATAAACTTCGGGTGGCTCAAGATAGGCAACGACATTGGGCAAACAGCCACCGAAGCCCTTGGAATTTGAGGTAATTAATTTATTTCAAGTCAATTTAAACATTTTGATTATGGAACTAAGATTTGATTATGACTTTATTAAAGGTTGAAGAACTGGTATTCTTGAAGATTTTTCCGACACGTGGCACCATTAGGTTCGGAAGGAGTGGAAAACTCAGCCCAAGATTTATTGGACCTTTTGGCATTCAGGAGAAAATCGGAGAAGTGGCATACCGTCTGGCATTGCCACCCTCTCTGGATGGAGTCCATAACGTCTTTCACGTGTCGCAGCTGAGAAAGTACGTGTCAGATCCAAGCCATATTTTGGATCACTCAGAGCTCAAAGCAGGCCCAAGTTTGACTTACCAAGAGCAACCCGTGGAGATACTGGATCGATCGGAGAAGTTCTACGGAACCAGGTTATTTCCCTTGTTCGCGTAGCTTGGAAGCACCATTCTCCCTGCGAATCCACCTGGGAGCGAGAAGACGAGATTAGAGAACGCTACCCTTACCTTTTTGAACCCTGAGGTATATTTTAATTCTCGGCCTTTCCTTTTCGTGCCATTGTTATTCTTAAAATTTTGAGGACGAAATTTTTATAAGTTGGGTAGATTGTAAACCCCCCCTGAATTTTCAAAATTATTAAAACTTGGATTTTTCCCAATTTTCTAAATTTTTTTGGGAATTTTCTGTAATTAAAATCAAGGTTTTAATTATTAAATAATTTTTAATGGTTAATAAATAATACTAAAATATCATGAAAATAATATTTTTGGGTGTAAAATGAAAAACTGGACTTAGGGTAATTTTTCTGGATTTTTCTGGGCCTCAGACCTATTTTAAATGCCTAAAAACCATTTTTAATTAATTAACTGATTTTAATAATTATATTTATTATTATTATTATTTTTCCTTGGGCCGGCCCGGCCCAGTGGACCGGCCCAGCAGCCAGCCCAGCCCATCCCGTTTTCTTCCGGGTCGGGTTGGGTCAGACAACCCGACCCGCGAGCCGCCCGACCCGGAGACCCGGTCCCCCCTCTCCCTACGCCGCCCGCGTCCCGCGCCGGACACCCCGCTCCGCCGGCCAGCACGCCCCCACGTCGCCCTCCTCGACCCCGGCCCTCGCCCCACGTTTCCCTCTCCGCTCCGCCCTTCCCGGCTGACTCAGCCGCCCCCTCCACCTATAAAACCCCGAAAACCCCCCCTCTCCGGCCAACACACCCGACCGACCTCGCCTCCGCCCGCCGCTGCACACGCTCCGCCCGACGCCGGCCGCCCCAGTGCCACCGGCCTCTTTCCCGGTTTCCTCCTCCTTCCTTCGCCCCTCACGACCTCCGGCCCGCCTCCCCATTTCACCGACAGCAGCCGCTGCCGGTCCTCCCCGCGCGCCGTCGACCACCAGCTCCGTCCAGCCCCGGTCGGCCTCCCCAGCAGCGCCGTTCAGCCCTCCGCCGGCCGGACCGCCGCCGGAAACCCCCCCAAATCAGAAACCCTAATTTTCCTAATTTTTGTGTCGGACACGACACGGACACAGGATTCTTCGAGTTTTTTTGGACCCAGTTCAGGTGCGTGTAACCTTCTCCTCGCTGCCCCGTTTTTAATTCCGTAAATTATGTTGCGAAGCCTGTATGACCCTCTCGGTGTCCGGACAAACCGCTCGGGGCATCGCGTCCTGTGGTGATCGCACACTGCGATCCAAAAACAGGAAAAACCAGACCCTGTTTTACCCCGGAACTGAGTACGCCCCGCCAAACGGGACGACTTGGTCGCGTGCGGTCTTCACAGATACGTGCGCGCCGTCGATATGGACGTGTGAGATTTTGCGGAAGCTGATTCGGGTGTGCGTGCACACCGGAATCAACACGTATCCGCGGACATCGCCCCGTAATCGACTTTTCTGCAATTTGCCCTAACTTCTTGTACACTCGTCGGATCGAGATAAAACTTGCGCCATCGGACTCGTAGCGATACGCTGGTCCTGTGGGTCAAGTTTGGTTCGATGCTGAGAACGTTGACGAAATCGCGTGTCGTGGGCCCCACAGGCCCCGCTCGACGGACGATTTTTTGATCGGCTTATCGGAATCCAAATCTGGAAGTTCCGTTGGGTTTGTATCATCGTTCCTGACCTATTGACACTAAGTTTGGTGAATTCGGAGACCGTTGACCCGGATACGTTTTTTGGTGCAAAGCGGGCCCACCGACGGACCCCGTTTTGACCCGAAACTGCCGTTTTTGCCCTTGTCTCCAAATTGGACCCAAGGACAGGCGTTTCTAGCTATTTGATGTCTTCTGAGCATGATGATAATGTTTATTTTAGCATTTGGACCCATTTCTAGAAATTTCCCCGAGATACAAACTATATTTGGATCCAAACAACAGGCAAGTACCTGCACTTCAAGTTTAATCTTTATATTGTGATAATTAATTTCCTGCTCTACTAGTACCCTTGATGATTACACGTAGTATTAGAATACTGGAATTTATGTCTTGAATACTGGAGTTCATGTCTTGTTTTTCATGTCGGGTGGGAGAATACTAGAAGGCATGTAGTTTACCCTTCCCCCTGCCGTGTTTAATAGCTGTTGGTACGCGACTGTACCCTCAGCCGGATCTCGATTATTCCTGTTTAATAGCCATTTATGACGGCCGAATTAGCCTTATAAACCCCTACATGCCAACTATGTATTCTAAAACAAGCACAAGTTCACACAGATAGCTGTGATAGCTTCTGGTCTTCTTATAGTTCTTGCTGACTGTTGTAGTTTTATTTCCTGTCTCATTTATTTCTGCTTTCTCATATTCCTGTTTATAGCATTAACTCTGAGATATTGTTGTTTCTTTTATACATATTCTCAATATGATACTCAATCTAATTGTCATAAATATTTAGTTTAATCTTGTTGTGCATTGTGTACTTTGCTCCTTTCCTGACTGGATCCGTTGATTTAGGCGATGATGAGGACCTTGCCCCTACATATTATGGCCCCTATGAGGGAACATATGACAATTATGAGGAACCAGCTCCCACCCAGGAGACCACTGCTGCAGAGTAGTTAGCAGTAGCTTTTATTTCATGCTCTTTATCTTAGTAATCGGGTTTGTCCCCGATTTCATTTCTGGATTCTGTATTAAAACATTTGATCTGTTGTCACATTTATTTCATTTGAAATCTTAAGCATCTTATTCCCATTATTATCTTGCCTATTTTATTTGTGAATGAGCTAGATTAGTTAACTGTGGATTTGACCTAGACAGCGTACTACCGCCGACTCTGCGGCGTAGGCTGGACGTACCCACGCACTCGTGCCCGAATTTCAGAGTGCGGGTCATGACAGACTCGAAGAGAAGACCTCCTCGAAAGATAACAAAGTAGCAAGTCCTGATCCGTGCTCCTGCGAATAGTCAAGATCGTCTACACCTGAAAATAGACCAGGTCCTCAGAGGGACGTAACAAGATACATAGAAGCATGCCTATTGAATACAGTAAAACATGCATAATAGACAGAAAATATATAAGTACGCTGTACTAAATAATTAATATAAAATGCATAGTGAGGACAACCATTTCGACGTATGGGCATGGGTAGGCTACTCTATCTATCTCACAACTCACACACACGTCCATGGATATCAGAATCTGTCATACCTCGAGGGTAGCAACCATCGCGACACCAGAAATTAACATACCTCGAGGGTAGTGACCAGTGCGACACAACTACCATAGTCCGTGCTAGTTACTACGGGTTACCAGAGTGGATACAGTCTATACGCTTACTGATTGTCCTCCCCTCCCATGATACTATGTGTCAAGTGTGTGTCAACATATATATAGTATATAATTATGACTGAAAGAAAACATATATATAATGGATATATAAAAATATGATAAGCCTGCAAAGTACTATAAGCAATTTGGCAAGGTATCTTGCCTGGCAAGAAAGCTGCGAAGTGTAAGTGTCCAGACGTCAAACACAAGGGATCAGAACTATGGTATCAGAATGAACGTCTCTGGATGCTGAAATAAACATCACCAACGTCCCCAGAATAAGCGAGATAGCTAAAAAATACTACCCTTTCGTCCAATTTGGACACAGGGGCAAAGCGGTAATTTTGGATCAAAGTGGGGTCCACATGTGGCCTACTTTGCACCGAAATATGTGCCAGAGATAAAGGTCTCTAAATAGGACAAATTATAAGTCAAAAAAATTCTAAACGTCGATATGAACTCAACGGTATATCCAATTTTGGATTCCGGTGAACCGATCACAAATTTGTCCTTCAAGTCAACCCGTGGGGCCCGTGAATAGGCGGCTTAGTCAACTATCTCAGAATTGCGTAAAAGTTGGGTCACAGGACCAGCGTGATACCATGAATCCAATTGTCCAAGTTTCGTCGTATTCTGACGAGCGTACACAAAATGGGGTGGTGTTTTACAAAAGTCGTGATATAGGGACTTTTTACGGATACGGGTTTATTTCAACGCGCACACACACCCGAATCAGCTTTTGAAAATGCCCACACATTAGGATATACCATACGCGCCTTTCAGTACAATTGGTACACGACGAGGCAGTCCCGTTTGGCGGGGCGCACTCTGTATCATAAAATTTTAGTTTTAAAATATCAAGTTTTGATCGTTTTGGAGGCCGAATAATTTAACACATAAAATAAATTAATAAAAACTAAAAGAACATAAAAATTCTCTGTTATATTGAGAAGAAAACCCTTCAATTAGTTTTTGAAAATATTAAACCGATTGATGGCAAATTGGGTATGAACATGGGAGTTTGGTGTTAAAATTCTGAACTATTTTTTGGCCAACTTCTGGTCGATTTTTCGACCAATCTAGGGCACAAAAACTCATCCCGCTTGAATAAAAATTCTAGAGGGTTAGGTTTTGAACGTACACGAACAAACCGCTCACAAAAAGAATCGAAGATAAAGAAGATATGGTACCTTGAAGATGGGACAAAACTGTACGCATGTGCGCGCGCGGGGCGGCGAGGACGGCGGCCCACGGCTGCTACGACGCGACGCGACGGTGTCGGGGGGGTCGGCCGGAGGTCGGGCTAGGGGTAGGGTTAAGGTTTAAGAGATTAGGGTTAGGGTTTGGAAGATTATAATATATATGTATATATATATTAGAGAGGGAGAGAGAGAAATATAGCCGCGCAAGGGGGGTGGGGGGAAGCCTGCGGGTTGGGTTTGCTGTAGGGGTAGATAGGATTAGTTAAGGTTTTAGGTTTTAGGTTTAAGTTTAGGAGTTTAGTTTAGTTTAGGTTTTTATTTTTATTATCCTTTTTCTTTTCTTTTCTTTTCTATTTTATTATCACTATTACTATTTCTATTATTATTATTATTAGTAGTAGTGTAGTACTATTATTATTATTATTATTATTATTCTATTACTATTATTATTATTATTATTAATAACTATATATTTATTAACATATATAAATGAGGTTAAAAATTCAAAAATAATATTTGCACACAAAATAAATTCTAGAAAGCTATCACCCTTTAACAAGGATTCCTATAATAAAATAAAAATAATAGTTTTGTGCAATAATTCTAAATGAGTATTTATCTAGGTAATTAAATCAATAAAATATATTTTCTAATTAACTAAAAAATAATATAAATAAATTCAATGATTAATTAATTAAATATAATATTTAAAATTATGGGATTTTATATTCTACCAAACTTACAAAAAATTTGTCCTCGAAATTAACACTAACCCATATTCGTAATAAATCACTATAACTATTAACACTTCATTGCTAGCTTGCAATGCTTCCTAAAAGGTTATGGTCAGCCACCCTAACACATTTCTCCCTTGTTGTCTATACACTATTTTTTTATCCTCTAACTCATCTACACTACCCAACTTACAAGAATTCTACTAATAGTCAAAGTTTTTTGAGGCTATTGTCTAGGTTGTAAGACAAATATATTCATTGGGTCAATTTTTTTTTGGATACTTGTCTGGAATCTCATAACCATAATTTTTTTCTGTAACCGTCAAGTATTTTAGTCTAATACTGCCATGCCACTTGACCAGTATGTCTGCAAATAATTTGACTACTCTACTATAATGGTCTAGCTGCAGCTATCGCTACCTTGCCAGCAATTTGTCATAGTTATCAGTTCGTAACAAGTGCCTTCAACTCTTTCCTAAGCTTAGTCTAAGTTTTAGGACAACAATTAAGGTCTTGACTAACTTATAAAACTATTAGAAGTATGAACCATTTTAACAATCCAACTAATTCATGTTAGACTAAAGGATGCTACTCTTGGTCTAAAAATAATAAGAGAATACAGATATTGTTATAGTGCATATACATAAGGGTTATCATTATGAACTCATCTTTTTAATTATTAATTATTACTAACCCATTTATGTTTTAACTAACAAAATAAATGGTGAGGTTGAAGAAAATCAACAATTCATGATGGCATGAAAAGATGCAACTACGATAGGAAGAATTAAGCGTGGGACAAGGAATGAATATGGAAGAGAAGATGAGCCACCCAAGGGGACGAGATGGTAATAGGAAAGAGAATACTACTACTGCTACTCGTGTCATCTATTAGCATCGTGGGTAAGCCTTCTAGTTAAAATATCAACATATCCTCAAAAGTTTTAACACCAAATATATCACATTGTGATATGCCCTTAATCACAAAAGATAGTCACAAAGTAATGTGATTGGCCTATGGGATATATCTAGTACTCTCTGTGTATCAAACTTATACCAAGCACGAGCGTTCGTCTTTCCGAAACAGGGGAAGACGAAAAACAATAATAAAGGATTCAAGGAGGAGATGATAGAATATAAGTATGGGGTTCAAGGTGATTTAAAGAATTCAAAAAGAGAGTTGTCAGGACAATTATGGATTAAAATCTTATTTTGGTAAATTCTTATTTGCATGCTCATATCAGTACAGTTATATAACCGATACGATATGCTCGAACATGTCTAGAGGGCAAGTATATTCGTCTAACAAGCTAAGTCGACTATATCTCTATCCACGTAAAGTAGTTATGCGAAGAGCGAACCAAGAGCATTAAGATTGATCAGACCATAATTTATTTATTCTGATTTAGACGATATATTAGTAGGCGTCCCCAATAACACATACGTCATGAACAAGCTCGATAAAAGAATAAGCTTGCAAAACTAGGCTATAAAATAGCCGCATAAGCAGAGGTAGTCCAGAAAATATAAGTACGCTGGATTTTGATGAAGGAAGGTGCAAAATAATTCAAGTTCAGAAAGAAGATAAGATTTGTCCGGTGTTGTGCCTCTACAGTTGCCATACTAACTTATTGTCTAAGTCTTTAGTTGACCAAATAGGGGTATGGGCCTCTAAGTTCTACAGTCTGGATAAACACTATCTTCGTATGCAAGCCTATAGTTGGTGTCATTCAATTATGCTTCATTAATGCGTCAAAAGGGCTATGTAATACTAGGTTATGAGGCAGACTGCTAAACTTATAAGGCCGTGTCTCAGTCCCAGTGTGGCTGATCATCCTCTCGTTTAACTAATAGTGTTATTTAATAATAGAGTGGATATACCTAGTACAAGTCATCTTCCTAACCCCTATCAAGCACGAAAGAAAAGATAAGATTAACGTTGTGAAAGGATCAAGCAAGATGCAATGCAAGCAATCAAATAAGAATGCGAAATAGAATCAAGGGAGATGATTAAATAAGTAGATGAGATCCTATATTCTAATCCTATGTGCAGGCTTGCTCGGTACAGTAGTACTATTATTATTATTGCTATTACTATTATTATTATTAATAACTATATATTTATTAACATATATATATTTACATATATATATATATGAGGTTAAAAATACAAAAATAATATTTGCACACAAAATAAATTCTAGAAATCTATCACCCTTTAACAAGGATTCCTAATATAAAATAAAATAAAAATAATAGTTTTGTGCAATAATTCTAAATGAGTATTTATCTAGGTAATTAAATCAATAAAATATATTTTCTAATTAACTAAGAAATAATATAAATAAATTCAATAATTAATTAAATAAATATAATATTTAAAATTAGGGGGTTTTACAACTTGTGAGATACCAGATTGTTCCTCCGTTTGGAGTTGAGATGATTAACAGGTACCATATTATATTGTTGAGATGTTAGATAGTTAGAAATAACCCAGACAACGTTCTGCCGCCGATTCTGCGGCGTAGGCTGGGCGTAACCACGTACTCGTGCCCGAATATGTGGGTGCGGGTCGTGACACATTTTTAGTGGTGGCCTATGCAGGCCCGAATATCTGGGTCCTTTCTATTAGAATGACTGTCAATTTTATTTACAATTCTAAGAAGAGGCGTAGAAGAAGAAGCAACAAAAGCAGCGGGGGCGGAGGTGGTCGGGGGCGGCGCGGGGCGTAGGCACGCGCGCTAGGGCGGCGTGAAACGGAGGAGCAAGGGCGCTCGAGGGGAGCCCACGGCGAAGCCGCACATGTAGGGGGGCTGGCGCGGGGGCAGGCCGACGTTGGCGGCGGCAGCAGCAGCGTCGACAGCAACAACAGCAGCAACAACAACAACAACAACAACAACAACAGAGGCGTGCGCCTACGTCTCGCCGCCGCCCCCCGCGCGCGCGCCTCAGCCTCGTCCCCGCCTCCCGCCGCCGCCTCCTCCTCTTCCTCCTCCGGCAGTTGGGGTTAGGGTTAGGGTTTGGAGGTTTGAAAATTTGAAAAAGAGAGAGTAAAAACTTAGAATAAAGGATTTAGGGAAGATTTGGGGGGTTGGGCTATCCTGAGTAAATTTTGGGCTGTCCTAAGAAAAAGTTACCAAAATCTGGATGTCCTTAAGTAATGGGCTGTCCTAAGTAATTGTTGGAGTGCCTTTAGAATTTTCCATAAAATAAGGCAAATGAGAAGGGAGCACAAATGTCATACATTTCAGAAAATTTTATACAGGGAGAGTAAATACATGGTATTTGCTCCAAAGATGAAAATTTAAAAAAAATTATAAAGAGAGGGATGAAACTCCATTATGATTGGGTAGAGCGCCAACTCCATTGTATAACCTCTGTATCCCAAAATATTTAGATTTTTAGATATTGATTTAGGCTATTAATTTATTTTATACTAAATACAATTATTAGTTAAATATGTCCATTGGATTTGACTTATGGTGATTATATTAATTAGATATTACTTAAGATAATTTTTTTATGTATATTCTACTTAAGGTAATTATATTAAATAGAGTATATTATGTAAATTTTATTTAAAGTAATTATATTATGTTATCGAGTATGAGATGCATTCCATTTTAGGCTCATATTCATATTTATGAGTTGAGGGTAAATCGGTAATTGTATAAACAAAGCAACCCTTCCTAGCAAACCCCTAACCAACCTTCCACAACCTCACACCCCTCTCCATATATATATATATATATATATATATATATATATATATATATATATATATACACATAAAATCCTAGTTTCCTTCATCTGTTCTTCCAAAATCCTAATCATCTTCTTTCCCACTCTATTCTCTTCCAAATAAAATTCTGAACTTTGGAGAAGTGATAGAGGAGGAGAACTAGCAGGTGGAGAAGTCTTGATCCTCTTGTGTTGAAGCTCCATTGACTTCTTGATCTCCAAAAGGTAACTTTTAACCCTTCTTCTTCTTCTTCTTCTTGATCTTTAAATAGTTCTAAGAATATTAGGTCTAACAAATAAAAATTCTACCATTGGAGACAAAAAATAGATTAGAGAAGATCATAAGTAATGGTTACTAATTAGTTTTTATATAATTAGAAGCATATATGTGTTATTTTTATCCAAAATAGTCCAAATTCATCATAGGATGTAGCCTTATTTTTCAGTCATATCAATTTAGAAATGCCATAAAATCTGATTCGGGACTCCGTTTAATTTCCAACTTTTTTTAAAAGAACCGCATCAAAGTTAACTTTCCATATATATAAATTAATAAGTCAAATTTGATCTAAAACTTTCTGTAGAACTATTTGAGTGTCATGTGTCAGAATAATAAACATATTTCGGTGTTTTCGCGATTTCGGGAGTTTTCGGACACAAAAATACGATCCGTTTGAAGTTTCGGAAAGCTGACGCGAAGGCCTATGACATAATTTAACCCTCAAATTAAATAAATGAGTCTAATAGGTACAGTATTAATTACAAGTAGGGGACTAACTGCACAACATAAGTTTTTACAGGTATTCATAAAACATGGATATGGCTATAATGATATTACCAAATAGACTAATAATGGAAAATAAAAGGATTAGAATTTATATTGAATAGAGATAGTCTTAACAAATAATCTAATTGATTTGTCTAGGCTTGATAAACCCGAGTCATCTTTGAGCTTCAACAACATTGGACCACAGGCAATTAAGTACAACTTTAATTCTTTTGATGCACATATTTTATACTTGTATGTTCATGTCATCTTTTTTATTGTTTGTTCCTCATATCGCATGCCATAGTTCTTTTTCTTCATAATAATATGTGCACGAGAGTTTGACTTGTTATCGATACCATACATGTTCACTTAATGCCAATGTTCAAGTTTAAGATTAATGTTAAAGTGATCATGTTTACTTGTGAGAGAGTCGGGAGGGCGAATACGACAAGTAGACATGTGATACCCCATAAATCGTTAGTCCAGAGTTTATTCGGTCAAGGGACCATCTTACAGAGTTTATTCAGTCAATGCACCTCACGTATTTGGCTGTCTTATTCCTAATCCAACCACATGTTGAACATTTGTATTCTAAAACACACTGTATACGTGACCCTGATTGTTATTGTCATCTTGTCTAGTTCTTTTTCTCCTCATAGTATATTATATATTGTTACCGTCTTAGTTATGTTCACTTTACTTGCCATGGAACACATGTAAAAAGTTTCTCTTTCCTTTCCATATAGGCATGTATATTATATTATGTTGATTTAGAGTTATTGTTGTACTTTGCTCTGCTCCTGACTCGATATGTTGACAAATTTAGGTGACTTTCTATCTTGCTCTTTGGACAATTGTTGGAGATAGAGATATTTTGGAGGCCAATACTAGATTGCAAATAATTTAGTTATTTTCTTAAATTTAATGTATAGAGGGTTTGTTCCCGAATATTGTTTTGATGTATTATTGGATTTGTAAATTGAATAGTTATTATGAATGAGCAATAGATGAAAATAGTGATTAAATATTTTCTATTTGGATTCATAATTGCTATTGAGGTCAAGACAGCGTACTACTACCGATACTGCTGCGTTGGCTGGACTTGGCCACGTATTCGTATCCCAAAAGTGGGATCAGATCGTGACAACTTGGTATTTTACCTCCCTATGATTCAAAAATTAATATCAAGTAAGATTCAAAATTTGATATCATTCGATGCACAATCAATAATCAATAACAATGATGCAGAATCACGTGTTAGAATCGTATCACAATATGCAATATGCAACAAGACGAGAGAAATAAGAAATCCTCCTTTATTAAGTAGTGAGAAACACAAGTAAAGAGTACTTGCCTTCGGTCCAGTCCAATTTGTTGTAGTTGCTCCTAGTCCAACATAATCAATAATACAAGGTTTCATTAACAGGTTTTTGTACATCTCATAAATCCCTATTTAGGTTCTAAAGTCTTGGACTAAATACTTTCGTTTACTATAACTGGCCCATTTATCCTAATCCTAAATAATAACTAATTAGAAAAATATTTATTTAAAAGTACTTTTTAATATAAGCCCAACTGAAATACTTGAGTTATAACTATACAGCTCATGGCACCCAAAAATGGTATTAAGCCCAAAAGTTGTAACAGTCCATATATATATATTATTTCCAAAAAGAAATTTACTTAACAACCATATGTTATTATCCCTACAAAGCCCAAGTCAAAAGAAATTGGTTGAAACATTATATCAGTATATAAATGTTATAAATTCTGAAAGTCCACTTACCATCCTGAATTAATTGCTTGGACTTTACTTTTAGATTTTATTCCAAGCCTATATTTACTTCGTAGCCCTAAATCAATTCTTTTAAACCAATGACCTAGCTTCTTATAGATAATCATTAGCTTCTTATAGATAATCATCAGAAGAGAGTGAAAAGTCATAGAAAGGAAAAGTGAGAGAAATATGCTCATAGAAAGAAAGGATATTTGATATTACCCCCCTCTTAGATTAGGAATATTGATATTACCCTCATGTTAGATTAGAAGTTAAAAATATTCCCCTGAAAGTGTCGTTAAAAACCTGAAAGTGTCGTTAATGAGTTTTGAAAGTATCGTTAAAGAGTTTTTAAAGACACTTTCAGGGAGGTATTCTCAACTTTTAATCTAACATGGGGGTAATATCAATATACCTAATCTAAGAGGGGTGTAATATCAATATACCTAATCTAAGAGGAGGGTAATATCAAATAGCCCTAGAAAGAAGGAGAAGGGCTCGTAGCCTTTAATCAGTTTGTCCAAACTCTAAATACAATGTCCTATAATCAATCTGTTACTCTCTAAGCTCAAATCCCATATTAAACCATAAAAACAAATAACAACCCAAGCTCTAATTATTAGTGAAGTTCTCTTATTGCTTAAAACATTCAAGTCCCACTTTGTTTCACAGATGTTGTTCCTAATGAACTCTTTGCTGGCTATTAACTTTACTCAATGGATACCAAAGGCATTACCCTAGTGGTAATATGGAGGGCCACCTTGGAGTAGACAAGGTTCGAATTTCTCCTCTGCTGGTTGGTGACGGAGCTAGGTATCACGACCCGCACCCAAAAAATCGGGCATGAGTCGTGGGTACATCCAGCCTACGCCGCAGCATCGGCGGTAGAACGCTGTCTAGGTCAACTATCTAGATAACAATCTCATGCAATCAATATATAAACCTGTCAAGATCTCAACTCCAAACGGAGGAGCAATATCATAATGATAATCACAATATACTCAATCACGAATCTAAGCACGATAAGATAACAAAGAAGACTAACAACTATAAAGTCTAAACAACTGCTACTACAACAACCACAACATCAATAATAATAATACAACATCCAAAATAATATACAATACAAGGTCTCAATCTGTAAACCCCCTGAATTTTTCAAATTATTAAATCTTGGATTTTTCCCAATTTTCTGGAAATTTTCGGGAATTTTCTGTAATTAAAATCAATGTTTTCAATTAATAAAGGATTTTTAATTGTTAATAAATAGTATTAAAATATCAAGAAAATAACATTTTTGGGTGTAAAACAGAAAACCAGACTTAGGGTAATTTTCTGGGATTTTATTGGGCCTCAGACCTATTTTTAAAAGCCTAAAAACTATTTTTATAATTAATTAATTATTTCTGTTATTATTTATTATATTTATTATTATTATTATTATTATTTGTTTTATTTTTATTTTTCTCGGGCCCGGCCCGGCCCAGTGGGCCGAGCCCAACCTTCAGCCCAACCCAGCCCTCTAACTTAGCGGGTCGGGCGGGTCCGCTCGCCCGGATCCGCGCCCGACCCGGACCCGTTGGCTGTCACCCCGGTCACCCGCTCCCCACGACGCTGCGATCCCGCCGCCGTCGCCGCTAAACGCGCGCGTCCACGCCCCCACGTCCGCCTCCTCCTTCGACAGCCACGTCGACCCCGGCTGAGCCCCTCGAACCCCCTATAAATACCCCCTTCTCCGGCCTCTTCTCCCCCCAAACCGCAAACCCTAACCCTAGATCCATTTTTTCACGGCCACCCTCCGGCCGGCGAGCCGCCTCCGTCACCTGCGACGACCCCCAGACCCGCCGACGAACCTCCTCCAGAGCTCCTCCACCTCCTCCTCTCCCCTTTCCTTCTCCTCCCGCGGCATTTCCCTCGCCGCAGCCCGCCGTGACCTCGCCGCCCCTCGCCGCAGCCCGCCGTGACCTCGCCGCCCCTCGCCGCAGCCCGCCGTGACCTCGCCGACGCTCGACCCGCCTCCGGTGATCTCCAGCGAGCCCGGACACGCCGCGGACACGACCCAGACGCGGATTCGAGCCAGGACACGCGTCCAGGACACGATACGGACTCAGAATCGCGTATCAGACTCGTAATACCCCGACCCCGAGTCCGAGGCCTCCCCTCGGTGCTCCTCCATCAGTTCCCGGTAGGTGCCCCTATCAGATGCACTGTCCTTTCCAAGCCGCTGCCCTGTCCGACCGGGACTGACAGAATAAAGCTCTGTCAATCCCGGGATAGTTAGAATTTATAGATTATGGTTATTTAGTAGATTTGTGATTTGTTAGTCTTGATTGTTAGCTAATTTACGATTTAATACAACGATCCCCAATACGTATATTAATTATATATATATATAATAAAATAAAAACCTTATTAAATATTACGTAAATTAGTAAGTATTTAATAGATAATTTCTGAAATGATTTTTGTAATTAAATACTAATTAGTAAGTATTTAATAGATAATTTCTGAAATAACTTTTAGTATTTAAATACTAATTAGTAATTATTTAAATGATAATTTCCGAAATGATTTTTAGTATTTAAATACTAATTAGTAATTATTTAATATATAATTCTGAAATGATTTTCGGTATTCAAAATATAATATGTTTTCCAAAATATTATTTCTCTTATAAATTAATTGCTAAGAACAAATGATATTGTTTTTATTAAAATCGTTCTTTCCTATTATCCTATCAGAAACAAAACGACTTTTTACCATAAAATATTTTTCTACGATAAAAATAAATAAAGTTTATTATTATTAAAAAGGGTTTTGTTTTACTAAATCACTAATACAAACCATTATTTTTATTTTAATCGATCGTTGGATTCAAATCATTAACTTAGTTGACTAATCAAGGCAGATTAAAACCCTTTGTCTAATTCTAAAATCAGATTATTAATAATTGTAGGTCCCTGTAACTAAGGTTGAGACCGTCGCGACTTCTCACTCGCGTCACCAACCAACTCCAGGCAAGTTTCATATAATTCAAAACCGGTATTTTAGTTGTAATTAAATATGTTGCATGTCATATAGATATATTGGGACGACACTTGATTTCACGGAACCGACTGATTGACTGATTGATTGACTCATTGACTCATTGACTCATTGACTATTGCCTTGGGAACTGGGGAGTAAAAGTTAGCACCCGTGGTCAAAGCCCCCTTATTGCCTCATTGTGGATAGCTGAAGTCCAACCTCACTGGACTGACGCCGCACCGTGTTCACGCGAACACAGATTGCCTCCAACCCCAGCCGGCCACGGGATGCTACTTTTCTCAAAACACTTTTAGTGATTGTAGTTTGTCATCATTGCTTCATCGACATTTACTGTTCTTGTTTCATATTTGTTGCATACAAAAAAATATAAATACTATTCAAAACTATTTCATTGCATCATTTTAATTATCGTTAAGATACTGGAATTGGATATATATTCTTGCTCCCTCCTGACTGGAGATTAACAATTTTAGGTGATTGCGGTGACGATGATGAGTATGATACCTTTTATGGTCCGGACCAGAGTACTGAAGCCCTAGCGGAACCTAGCCAGGAGGCCGATGTTTAGTTGTTCCCCTTTCATTTCCAAATTGTAATAATCAGGGTTGAAGTAATAACCCTGGACCATGTTTTGTTTGATCTTTGATTGTAAATGAATTTCTCTCTCAGACTTAGCAATAAAAAAAAAAAATTGAATTTCCTTCATGTATTCTGGATGTCTGTGTGTTACTACGGATTGATACAGCTTACTGCCGCCGTCTCACAACGGTGCAGGCTGGGCATGATCCGACTGGACCCAGATTATTGGGATCGGGTCGTGACACAATCCAAAACTGGAGACAAATCCGGTGCTAAAAGCTAATAAAATCAATAACAAGGTCCTAGTGATCCCGACTACCAACCCGGAAATCACTCCTAAACTAGAGGGTCCCTGTCTGCACCATCGACAAGCTCAGATCCATAAAATGTCGGACACCAATCCTCCGGATACTCTGAAAAATATGTCCAGTCAGGACTGGAGCAAGTACACCTCTAACAGCAGTTCCATTTAAATGATAAAAACTATAAAACAGTTATAGCAAGTAGCAAGATAAAGGAAATAAAGTATGAACAAGAAATATATATGTCACTGGTGCATAAAGATAAAGATGCATGGATATCAGAAACAAGATAGTAATAACTGCAAGATACAAGAAATCTAAGCTAAGATCAAGTCCGTGCACATGAACGTGTAGTAAGTCCAACATGAAATACATGTATTAAGTCAAGTCCAGAAACATGTAAGTGAGACCAACAAGAATGCAAGTGAGTCCAGACTATAAAGAATGAACTCGGTGTCTTTGAAATACTTGTTTTGACATGTAAACGGCTAGGGGTAAGTACGGCTCATTGCGCACTGGGTGCGCGGCTGCTATCATTCCAGATTAGACCAGAGGGAGTGATTTATGATGATTCCAGATGGGAATGTTTACATGTCTACTCGAGTATTTCCCCGCCCCGACTAATACAAGTAAATCCAAGACCCAACACATAAATCAAGATGAGTCTAGCCTGAAACATGAGTGATGCCTGTAGGTGATGCCAGTAGTGATTCCAGAATAGAGGCCAGAAACATGAAATATACGTGTCGCAAGTAAATGAATCCAGAAATATCAGTCCGTGTTCTGTGTTGTGCCAGAAAAATCAAATGATCTATACTAGAAGCTGAATCATAATAATCATCAGATAATGAAAACTATCAAAGAATGTACTCGCCTGACATCCTGAGCAATTGGCGATCCGAACTGGTATCGCAAGAACCTATTGCGAAAAGCAAGGTTAAACATATTTCTAATGAGTTAAACATATATAAAATAACTAAAAATAGGCTTCTAGGGTCGTTCTAGGTCAAATCGGTAAAATCTGGATCAAAAAGTCAACTCGGGGTCCAAAAAGTCAACTCTAGGTCAAAAGTTGACTTTGGCGGTCAACCGAGTCAACCACGGTCAAGTCTAGGTCAAACTAGGGTGCTCCTGAAATTCTAGGGCAAAACTAGGTCATTAAGCTAATAACCCTTAAACTCGCCTCCTTGAGATACCGGGATACCCTCGGTATCCGATACCTCACCCTACGCTATACGTCCCGTCTATGCCCTCTAAAACCTATGCTAGCACGCGTAAATATATACACATAAGCATATAAAAATCACTCCAATACTATTCCTAGGCTATTGCTCAAATACCCCGCTCGAAACTCAATACCTTGGTGAGATACGTTGATATCTCAAGGTATTGGGATACTCTCCAATACCCCTCTAACTACCCCTCTAGTTAGCTATCTAGGCTAATAGATATGCTCCTAGTTATTAATCTAGGCTAGAAAATATATATATATATAGCACATATATACATATACACCTAGATATCTATATGCATATACATATATATTCACAACACACATATACCTTACCTTATACCCTTTCTCAATACATATAATCTATATCTAGTCTCTATACCTTTATATAGCTATATGTATAGGCTATTATACATATATCTAACACATATAAGTATCTACATAGCTATATGTATCCATATTCACACATACACACAATACACATATACACGTACCTTATATCTATATACCTTACCTTACCTTACCTTACTCTCAAATATATAAATATATCTATATCTAGATATCTAACTATCTATCTATCTAAATAACTATCTAGTTATCTAGCTATCTATCTAAGTATCTATATATATAACTATCTGATCTATGTATTTATATAGATATCTAGATATCTATCTACTAGATATCTACCTATCTAACTATCTATCTAATTATCTATCTAACAATCTATATATATATATATATATATATATATATATATATATATATATATATATATATATATATATATATATATATACCACTCTCTCTCCCTCGCATTTGCTACTAGCAAACGTGCTGCACTGCGTGCTGGAGCTGCTGCCACTGCTGTGCATGCTGCTGCTAGCTTTGACTGCTGCTGCTGCTACATAAACTGCTGCTGCTGTTGCTTGAATCTGCACATGCTGCTGCTGCAGCTGCTAGCAGCTGCTGTTGTGGTGGCTGTTGCCCCATACAGCAGCTGCTGCTGCCTCCCCCCTCTCACTCTCACACACACACGACCACACCACTATAAACACACAGACACACACAACACACAACACAACGCACAACGTCCCACCAACGCACGCCCAACGACCCCTACAAGCACAAACACCAATATATATATAAAATATAACTCGAGAACTCTAGCACACACTCCCCGAAGCTAACCCAACGTGCGCACAAGCCCAAAACTAGGAAACCAAGTCGAAATGACAGTTCAGTCATTTCGACGAACACGCGGTGTGCGGTTCAGAAAATCTCCTGAAATGCACACCAAACCAACTCAGAATCGGCCTAAAATTTACCCACGGGTCCTAAACGATGTCTAGATCCTAGAAAAAATACTATCGCATCGATTCTAGGTCCGTGGCGAAAACGCGCATGCACTTAGAATCGGTGACGACGAAAACCCCAAATTCGCCCGAAATGCCCGTTTCTTCGCGACACGGCTTTCCGTGTCCGAACGAAGACATGCACTAACCCCCAAGACACCCGACAACGTCTACCTAGGTCCGTCTAACCTAGGGCATCACCCAAAATTGGGCCAAATTTGGATTTCACCCGAAATCGACACAAAACCTAGTGTTAAAGTCTCCAAACACTACCAAACTAGTTCCAACTTCCTTCCACGGGTAGCCTAAGGGTCTAGAAAGGTTCTAAACTATTAATTACACTATATAAGAGTAATTACAAGAGAGAAATTAGGGTTTACCTCTTGGGAGTTGGAATCCCTAGCCAAAGTCTCCAAAAAGCTCTAAATCTACCACAACTAGCTTTCAAGCTCCCAATCCAAGCTCCAACACCAAATATAAGCTCTACCCATCTAGTTTGGAGAAGAATGTAGGGTTAGGGTTAACAACCATGGAGAATAGAAGAAGAAAGAAGAGGAATATGGCACTTATTTGAAGTTGGAAGAAGAAAGGAAGAAGAAAGAAGTTGTGGAGAAGAAGAAGAAGAAGAAGAAGAAGAAGAAGAAGTGAAGAAATGAGGTGGGGAGGGGCTGGGCTGCTGGAAATGCATGGGTAGGGGCTGGGAATAGGGGCCACACACCTAATAAAGGGTTCCACTAATGACCAAAAGTCCAAAATGCCCTCCTAACTTGGGTTTTGGGTTTCGGGATTCCAAAAGCACTCAAACTAACTCCAAATCTCTCCAACTAACCCACTAAAAATATAATAATATTTTAAAACCTAAAACTAAGTCTCACAAGGGTGTGGGCTGGGTCGAACATGGGTCCACTAGGGTCTGACATGGGTCCAGGCTAGCCAAAACCCTAAAACAATCAATATAAAAATAATACAATAATTAATTAAATATAAATACAATTAAATATAAATAATACACATTTAACCCAAATTAAAATAAATAAATAAAAAATACCCGGCTCTGGAAATAGGGTAGTGACACTAGGTATATCAAAAAAAAACTGTACTCAATGGAAAGCATGAGAGAAAAAAGTAAAAGAATTCATGAAAGAAGAAGGGAAGCAAGAGAAAGGGATCATAGTTCACCTGGGGAGAGAACCGATCATTCACCGGAGGACACTAGTCAAGTCGCGAGGAGATGGAGACAAGCCAGGCGGATCTGTAGGGTTCGGATCAACTCTTGGTTTGGATCGGTCGAATATCGGCGGATACGAAAATTGTGTGTTCGTACCCGGATATAGTTAGGCGATTGGTAGTCTAGATACTTGGACAGAGCCAGAGATCAGTTGAGACTGTTAGAGTTTTCCCTTGGCTTGTAGAGGATTTCCTCTTGCAAGACTAGAAAGATAGTCCCGTATTGGAAAACACTTAAAGTGGATATCTCAATATAATGCCATGTGAGTGTTGAGAGATGCACATAGGGTGGTAGACCAGGAGAGGGTACCATGTGGGATATTTTTCTAGTAGGATTTAGGCTAAACTCCTCAAGAAAGCATTCATTCTTTTTGTTACTCTTTTAGGAAAATTCTCTTAGGAGCTAGGCGACTCGGGCTTAGTTGGCCACTTTGTACGAGCACATGAGCGGGTGCATGCGCGGGCAATATGCGACTATACATATACTATGCGCGGCTATGCGCAGTCTATGCGTAACTATGTGTGCATGCGTCTCTGTGCGTATGCGCATATGAGTCGCGGGCGTATACGTGGGCGTATGAGTGGGCAATGCGCTACTATGTGTAGGCTATGCACGACTATGTGTGTCTACGCATATGCGCCGCTACACTACTGTGTGTATGCACGCATGAGTCATTGTGCTGCTGGATATATGCACACAAGAGCAGCTATGGCTGTGCTGCTGGGCCCATATGCGCAGATAGCGTAGTTGGTGCATGATTCTGCTGATTGCTAGATTTGAACGGTTATGAAAAGATTGGATCATTAATTTAGATCCAATTTTTATGGAATTTAAATTTAATTCATTCCTATCTTTTTGTAATCAGTTGGCGGCCATGATTAGGGTTAGGGTTCCACCATCGTCTAAATACTCTCTTCATGTCCATTTGAGAACTTACTTCAAAATTGAGAGACGAAGAGAGTATCGTCCTACTGCCGCCATTGGAGTCCAGGAGTTCGTGCGAGTTCTAGAAAAGGTGAC